>CAMRHE010000049.1:1427500-1822500 GCA_947044405.1 Leptodactylus fallax
CGCAGCGCAGTTTTTACCACAAAGTGGGCATGGGATTCGCTAGAATCCCATCCACTTTGCTCTGACTGTAAAATGCCGCAATTTTTTCCGCAGCAGATCCACAGTGGGCAAATCGCGGCGTTTACGCCACGTGGGGCCCCGACCTAAATATCAAATTAACAAAATTTGTAATTATCTAAACATTTTCTAATACATAGCAGTGTGACATAGACTTGAAGGAGTGTGCAAACAGACTATGGCAGATGTTTCAATGATACAAAAAAATAATGGATTTTCCGTTGCACGTCTGGTACTGCAGTTTGCCATTTTTTGCATTCCTACGTATGATAAATATTTCCTGTGATCCAAATTTTGGAGTTCTATGTCAGTAAATAGTTTTGCCAATGGTGTTGACAGCAGCTAAACAATTATTTCACATTTCTCTGTTTCGTATTGAAGTTTTCTCTCTTTTTCTTCCATAGCTTGAAGCTTGGAAAACTTGCATGGTCTACAGTGAATTCACTAATTTATAAGTAAACTGTATGACGAAGATATAGTGTTTATAAGTTTGTCTTGCAAAACTATAGTGTCACATATTTAAAGACGTAGTACCAAGTTTATAGGTTATCTCCTTTCAATAACACAGGGACTTACCTTATAATCAATGGTAGTCTTACTGCTGGGATCCCCGTGATACTGAGGGGTCAGAGTGCTGTACTTGGCTCCATTGCTCCTAATATCTCCATTTTTCCCAGACCCCAAAGTATAATAGGTGGAGGCCTAAGGGAGGTGTAAAAAATAAAAACCATTTATACTCACTTTCCGTTACTTCTTTTGGGCCTCCTCACAGCGTCCGGTGCTCTCTCTCCACCTCCTCAGTGACACAGCTGAGGCTCATGTGACCGCTGGTGGCCCAATCACAGGTCTCAGCGGTGACCCCGGGCGCATGATGTCAACAGGAGATAGCCAGACGCTGCGAGGGAGCCCAAAAGAGGTAATGGAAGGTGAATATGAAAGTTTTTTTTTTCTTTTTGTCACCTCCCCTGGGCCTCCACCTATTATACTCTGGGGTCTGAAGAGAGTTATTATTTTAGAACTATTTTAGTTCACCCGATGAATATCCATTTGTTTGCTTTCGTAAAAAAATAAACAATTTGAAATATTCTGGTCGATCCCAGGTTGGTACGACTCGGTTCGCCCATCTCTAGTTGAAAAGAACAATATCTTATACTTTCATGTATACTATATATTTTTAGTAAATACTTGTTAAAAGGGTTGTCTTATCACTCTGATAGACTTGGCCTGGAACTCTTACATTGATCACCTACCTCTGAGACCTCTTCCATTCAGCAAAATTAAGGGGAAACAACATTCCTGCAAATTAACTTTATTGTGTACACAAGCACAGTCACTTCTATAGATGCAAAGCCACCGAATGTACATATGCATGCTTGCGTCTAGCTAACAGCAGACACATGCAATATACTTATATACAGTACAGACCAAAGGTTTGGACACACCTTATCATTCCAAGAGTTTTCTGTATTTTCATGACTATAAAAATTGTAGATTCACACTGAAGGCATCAAAACTATGAATTAACACATGTGGAATTATATACTTAACAAAAAAGTGTGAAACAACTGCTAGGTTCTTCAAAGTAGCCACTTTTTGCTTTGATTACTGCTTTGCACACTTTTGGAATTCTCTTGATGAGCTTCAAGAGGTAGTCACCTGAAATGGTCTTCCAACAGTCTTGAAGGAGTTCCCAGAGATGCTTCGCACTTGTTGGCCCTTTTGCCTTCACTCTGTGGTCCAGCTCACCCCAAAACATCTCGATTGGGTTCATACCTGGTGACTGTGGAGGCCAGGTCATCTGGCGTAGCACCCCATCACTCTCCTTCTTGGTCAAATAGCCCTTACACAGTCTGGAGGTGTGTTTGGGGTCATTGTCCTGTTGAAAAATAAATGATGGTCCAACTAAATGCAAACCGGATGGAATAGCATGTCGCTGCAAGATGCTGTGGTAACCATGCTGGTTCAGTATTCCTTCAATTTTGAATAAATCCCCAACAGTGTCACCAGCAAAGCACCCCCACACCATCACACCTCCTCCTCCATGCTTCACGGTGGGAACCAGGCATGTAGAGTCCATTTGTTCACAAAGAAATGGTGGTTGGAACCAAAGATCTGAAATTTGGAATCATCAGACCAAAGCACAGATTTCCACAGGTCTAATGTCCATTCCTTGTGTTCTTTAGCCCAAACAAGTCTCTTCTGCTTGTTGCCTGTCCTTAGCAGTGGTTTCCTAGCAGCTATTTTACCATGAAGGCCTGCTGCACACAGTCTCCTCTTAACAGTTGTTGTAGAGATGTGTCTGCTGCTAGAACTCTGTGTGGCATTGACCTGGTCTCTAATCTGAGCTGCTCTTAACCTGCGATTTCTGAGGCTGGTGACTCGGATGAACTTATCCTCCGCAGCAGAGGTGACTCTTGGTCTTCCTTTCCTGGGGCGGTCCTCATGTGAGC
Organism: Leptodactylus fallax; assembly: GCA_947044405.1. NCBI lineage: Eukaryota > Metazoa > Chordata > Amphibia > Anura > Leptodactylidae > Leptodactylus > Leptodactylus fallax. The sequence continues at coordinate 1,430,008 of CAMRHE010000049.1, forward strand.
CAGTTTCTTTGTAGCGCTTGATGGTTTTGGCCACTGCACTTGGGGACACTTTCAAAGTTTTCCCAATTTTTCGGACTGACTGACCTTCATTTCTTAAAGTAATGATGGCCACTCGTTTTTCTTTACTTAGCAGCTTTTTTCTTGTCATAATACAAATTCTAACACTCCATTCAGTAGGACTATCAACTGTGTATCCACCTGACTTCTGAACACAACTGATGGTCCCAACCCCATTTATAAGGCAAGAAATCCCAAGAGTGTGCAAAGCAGTAATCAAAGCAAAAGGTGGCTACTTTGAAGAACCTAGAATATAAGATATATTTTCAGTTGTTTCACACTTTTTTGTTACGTATATAATTCCACATGTGTTAATTCATAGTTTTGATGCCTTCAGTGTGAATCTACAATTTTTATAGTCATGAAAATACAGAAAAATCTTGGAATGAGAAGGTGTGTCCAAACTTTTGGTTTATATTATATGTACACACATGGACAAAATTGTTGGTACCCCTCGTTTTAATGAAAGAAAAACCCATAATGGTCATAGAAATAACTTGAATCTTACAAAAGTAATAGTATATAAAAAAATCTATGAAAATGAACAAATGAAAGTCAGACATTGCTTTTCAACCATGCTTCAACAGAATTTGTTAAAAAAGAAAACTCATGAAACAGGCCTGGACAGAAATGATGGTTCCCTTAACTTAATATTTTGTTGCACAACCTTTTAAGGCAATCACTGCAATCAAACGATTCCTGTAACTGTCAATGAGACTTCTGCACCTCTCAGCAGGTATTTTGGCCACTCCTCATGAGCAAACTGCTCGTTGTCTCGGGTTTGAAGGGTGCCTTTTCCAGACGGCATGTTTCAGCTCCTTCCAAAGATGCTCAATAGGATTTAGGTCAGGGCTCATAGCAGGCCACTTCAGAATAGTCCAATGTTTTCCTCTTAGCCATTCTTGGGTGCTTTAGCTGTGTGTTTTGGGTCATTATCCTGTTGCAAGACCCATGACCTGTGACTGAGACCAAGCTTTCTGACACTGGGCAGCACATTTCTCTCTAGAATCCCTTGATAATCTTGAGATTTCATTGTACCCTGCACAGATTCAAAACACCCTGCGCCAGATGCAGCAAAACAGCCCCAGAACATAACAGAGCCTCCTCCATGTTTCACAGTAGGGACAGTGTTCTTTTCAAGATATGCTTCATTTTTCCGACTGTGAACATAGAGCTGATGTGCCTTGCCAAAAATTTAGATTTTTGTCTCATCTGTCCATAGGACATTCTCCCAGAAGCTTTGTGATTTGTCAACATGTAGCTTGGCAAATTCCAGTTTTGTGAGATTCAAGTTATTTCTGTGACCATTGTGGGGTTTTCTTTCATTAAACGAGGGGTATCAACAATTTTGTCCACGTCTGTATTTCTGGCCCATCACACAGTATATGACCCCATTTCCTGGACCATCACATAGTATATGACCCCTTTTTCTGGCCAATCACACAGTATATAACCCCCTTTTTTAGCCTTCACACGGTGACCCCATTTTTTGCCCCCCACAGTATATGAACACCTTTTTTTTTTACCCACCCACACAGCATATGATCCCTCTATTTATGGCGCTCACACAGTGTATGACACCTTTTATACCCTCCCACACAGTATATGACCCCTTTTTTAAAGCCCATCCACAGTATATGACCCTCTGTTATCTCCCCACGCCCACACAGAGTAGTGGCCGATAATTTTTACTCACCTGTCCATGCTCCAGACCTGGACGCCCTCCGCTGCCGCCTCCAGGGTGGCTGTTGCAGACGCTGAAGAAGGCCAGGAAGCTGTACGTAGCGTCCCAGCGTTCTTCAGCGTCATGACGTCAGTGTAGCGCCGCCTAGAGGAGGTAGTGGAGAGCGGCCAGGACAGGAGCATAGACTGATGAGTAAAAGTATCGACAGCTGCTTATTGCAATAACACAATAAGCAGCTGCCGATGTGTGTCACCCAAAAAGTCTTGGCGTGTCACCTGTGATACGCGTGTCACTGGTCTAGTATATAGCTCCTCAAACTCGTGACTTGGAAACAACATGGTTTTGGCTTTACACTTTTTACATGCAAAGGTTTAGATCAGATATAACATCAAAACAAGTCCTTCAAGAATTAAAAAAAATACATATATAATAAATTAAGAAAACTGGATTGGTGAAAGCTTATTGGATGAAGTAGGGTTTTATGTGTAAGGTTGTAATATAGTCGCTTTGGAATAACAAGTCTAATAATGCTAGTGTTGTTTCCTTGAACTTTGGCTAATCTTTCCATCACTGTGAAGAACTAGGTCTGAAACCTCAACATAAAAAGTTCATAGGACATAAATACTGTTTATAATGTCTTGCATATTCTGGATAAGGACGTAAAATGAACCTGACGGGTGATTTTGGTTGCCCTATCTTAGAGTAGGATATGATAGAAGAAGATAAGCTGAGCTCTGTGATATATAGCTTTGTATGAAGTGGAGCAGGATTTGAGTATAAATCAGAGCAAATTCAGACAGGACTCCCAGGAGACACAGTGAGAGTCCTGATTACCCTGCACACACAGTGATGGACAGCTTTCGTTGTACACATACTGATAGAGGTAACGCTGTCCATCACTGTTTGCGTGCGGGGTAATCAGGACTCTCACTGTCTCTCCTAGGAGTCCTGTCAGGATAAACCCATATATCACAGATTTCCACTATCGGATGCTGCAGCAGAAATCTTTATTCAAGTCCCTGGAGTTACTGATACCAACAATCTGGTCTGCTTTCTAACTTAGTGTTCTGCTTGTGTACCAAATGTGAATGAATTCTGATAGTCTTCACCCATTCCAGCCTACTTTCATGAACTCCCCCTGCCCTGATTTCTGCTATAACCATCTTTTCCCAATAATAGGGTACTTGCTATGGATCATTTAGCTGTCCTCAGTAATGGATGTCTCCAGGTGTTGTGACCTGTGTAAAGTTGGAAGAAAGAGATATAATATTAGGTCATGTTCAGACAGACAGATGTATGCATCAAAAGATATCGATATATAGATTCTCATGACAAGGACATAGTTATGCCTCTATACAAATCACTGGTACAACCACACATAGACTATTACACGCAATTTTGGGCCCCAGTGTACAAGGACATAATTGAACTAGAGAGAGTGCAGAGAAGGGTGACCAAAATTATTAGGGGAATGGGTGGATTGGAGTACAACGATAGATTAACAAACTTGGGGTTATTCAGTTTAGAAAAAAGACGTCTACAGGGAGACCTAATAACAATGTACAAATACATGAAGGGAGAGCACAAAGAACTTTATAATGATCTTTTTACTCCTAGGTCAGTGACAGTGACAAGGGGACATCCTTTACGACTGGAGGAAAGTTTCACCAGCAACATAGAAGGTGATTCTTTACAGTAAGGACAGCGAGGCTATGGAACTCTCTTCCCCAGGAAGTGGTGATGGTGGATTCATTGAGCAAGTTCAAAGAGGGCCTGTATGTCTTTCGTGAACAGGACAATATTACGGGTTATAGTTTCTAGATTTTGTTAAGGATAAATTGATCCAGAGTTTTATACTGATTGCCAGATTGAAGTCAGGAAGGATTTTTCCCCTGAAATGGGGCAATTGGCATAAGCCTCATGGGGTTTTTTTTGCCTTCCTCTGGATCAACACTGTAGGGTACTGTAGGGTTATAGGTTGGACTTGATGGACTGGTGTCTTCATCTAACCTCTGCTATGTAACTATGTATTTTTTTTCAATGTAATAGAACCCTTAATACATATAAAACAGCTGGTAACATGGATTGAGAGGAATACACGTCAATGTTTTTCAGACTATACCTGTAAGCTGAGAAATGTATATCACTGTACTAAATATTACTAGAACTAGGTAGAAAGGTGGCTTCTAACTCGTGGCTTGGAAAAAAAACATGTTATTGGCTTTAGATTTTTTACATGCAGAGGTTTAGATCACATATAACTCCAAAACAAGTCCTTCAAGAATTAAAAAAAAAAACAAATGTAATAAATTAAGGAAACTGGATGGGTGAAAGCTCATTGGCCGCAGTAGATTTTATGTGTAAGGCTGTAATATGGCCTCTTTGGAATAACAAGTCTAATAATGCCTGTGTTGTTACCTTGAACTTTGGCTAATATACAATGTTACTGGCTTTCAGAAGAGTTACAAAATCTATTGGCAATCATTGTATGGCAATCACTGTATGATTAAGGACTCTGCTGAAATCGAGAAAAATGTGAATTTTAAAATGAAATGTATAAAAAACTGAGTTTTTGAAAGGGTCAATAGAACACAGTTTATTTTCAGAAATGAGTTAAGATGAGGCACATACCTATACCCTGCCATTATGTAGAATTGCTTGCACAAGTCTGACTCATGCTTAGGATCATTTATTTAAAGAAGTAAGGGTAATAAACAACACAAGACAAGAAACATGAGACATACAGTGGGGAAAAAAGTATTTAGTCAGCCACCAATTGTGCAAGTTCTCCCACTTAAAAAGATGTGAGAGGCCTGTAATTGTCATCATAGGTAGACCTCAACTATGAGAGACAAAATGAGAAAACATATCTAGAAAATCACATTGTCTGATTTTTTAAGAATTTATTTGCTAATTATGGTGGAAAATAAATATTTGGTCACCTACAAACAAGCAAGATTTCTGGCTCTCACAGACCTGTAACTTCTTCTTTAAGAGGCTCCTCTGTCCTCCACTCATTACCTGTAGTAATGGCTCCTGTTTGACATTGTTATCAGTATAAAAGACACCTGTCCACAACCTCAAACAGTCACACTCCAAACTCCACTATGGTGAAGACCAAAGAGCTGTGGAAGGACACCAGAAACAAAATTGTAGACCTGCACCAGGCTGGGAAGACTGAATCTGCAATAGGCAAGCAGCTTGGTGTTAAGAAATCAACTGTGGGAGCAATAATTAGAAAATGGAAGACATACAAGACCACTGATAATCTCCCTCCATCAGGGGCTCCACGCAAGATCTCACCCCGTGGGGTCAAAATGATCACAAGAACGGTGAGCAAAAATCCCAGAACCACACGGGGGGACCTAGTGAATGACCTGCAGAAAGCTGGGACTAACGTAACAAAGGTTACCGTCAGTAACACACTACACCGCCAGGACTCAGATCCTGCAGTGCCAGACGTGTCCCCCTGCTTAAGCCAGTACATATCCGGGCCCATCTGAAGTTTGCTAGAGAGCATTTGGATGTTCCAGAAGAGTATTGGGAGAATGTCATATGGTCAGATGAAACCAAAGTAGAACTGTTTGGTAGAAACACAACTCGTCGTGTTTGGAGGAGAGTGAATGCTGAGTTGCATCCAAAGAACACCATATCTACTGTGAAGCATGGGGGTGGCAACATCATGCTTTGGGGCTGTTTCTCTGCAAAGGGACCAGGACGACTGATCCGTGTACATGAAAAAATGAATGGGGCCATGTATCGTGAGATTTTGAATGCAAACCTCCTTCCATCAGCAAGGGCATTGAAGATGAAACGTGGCTGGGTCTTTCAGCATGACAATGATCCCAAGCACACCGCCAGGGCAAAGAAGTAGTGGCTTCATAAGAAGCATTTCAAGGTCCTGGAGTGGCCTAGCCAGTCTCCAGATCTCAACCCCATAGAAAACTTTTGGAGGGAGTTGAAAGTCCGTGTTGCCCAGCGACAGCCCCAAAACATCACTGCTCTAGAGGAGATCTGCATGGAGGAATGGGCCAACATACCAGCAACAGTGTGTGCCAACCTTGTGAAGACTTACAGAAAACGTTTGACCTCTGTCATTGCCAACAAAGGATATATAACAAAGTATTGAGATGAACTTTTGTTATTGACCAAATACTTATTTTCCACCATAATTTGCAAATAAATTCTTTAAAAATCAGAATGTGATTTTCTGGATTTTTCTCATTTTGTTTCTCATAGTTGAGGTCTACCTATGATGTCAATTACAGGCCGGCCTCATCTTTTTAAGTGGGAGAACTTGCACAATTGGTGGCTGTCTAAATACTTTTTTCCCCCATTGTATTTATTTCAGCTCCATCAAATTTATTAAGCATTTATTAATGTTACTCGCCAAAATTCCGTAATTAAAGCAGCTGTGCCAATTATAAAAGTCATCCCCTATGCACAGAATAAGGAATAACTGTGCAATTATGTCTATAAACCACCCAACCCATGCTGTCTGTTCAGCCAATGAGCTAAAACTAACATCCTCTATTATCAGAACCTCCCACTCCCGTCTCCAAAATTTCCCCTGAGTTGCACCACTTCTCTGGAATGCTCTATCCCAGACAATCAGATTAATTCCCAATCTCTACAGCTTCAAGCGCATCCTAAAGGCTCATCTCTTCAGGCAGGCCTATCACATTTCCCAATCTAAACACTTCTGCAGTTGCGCTTCCTAAAACATACCCTCCTCTGTTCACATCAGCCCCACACAAACATTATCCCAAAGGACATGATGCCTGTATCTGAGTGTAACCCTGTATGCCCAGGCACTTGGATCTGCACATAAAAGGATGGCTGGAGATGGCTCATACAGTTTTATTTGTGTAGTTATAGCAACCCTTTTCATAAAAATGGCCGGTCCACTGTATAAGTATTTCTACCTCTTGTGTCAACCACATCTACCGCATAGATCGTAAGCTCTTGTGAACAGGGCCCTCACTCTTATGGTGTGAATTGATTTATTACTCTGCAATGTCTTATTTTGTCCGTGCTTGAACCCTATGATTTCTAAAGTGCTGCAGAATATATTGGCGCTATATAAATAAAAATGTATTATAATAATAATAATACCTCTTGTTCAGTAGTTCCCCTTTAAGATTATCTTTTATTAGAAGATCAATAAATACTCTTACCTGTCTAGCATCTGGCAGCTTTTAATACATGACAGTGAAGGACAAGGCTTATTCCTGGAAATCAAAGTTCGGAGTAAATTGCCGGATAACCTTGCCCAGAGATATCCTGACAAAATATCTGCAACTTAACACCAAAACTGGGGTAGTCTGAGGTAAGGAGAGGGGGTAATGACTCATCCTGGTGAAAAACACCCACCGGTATTAGATGTTCAAGGATAAATGATCAATTTTCACATAAGCTCAATGGATAATAATAATTAAATTAAAAGAAAGAGGAAAGCAAGTTGGAAAGGTGACAAAGAGGATGTATTGTTTCATGACATTTCACTTAATAAGGAAGAACCTTGCAATACAGTTCCTTTACTTCCAAGTAATGAGAATCTTCCATTCCCCACAAAACCAGGGTGCTCTACAACCAAATATGAATTTCAAGGAAATTAACCAGTTCAACTCAGACTGGTACATTTTCTCCCGTTGACATGTGCTTATTTTTCAACACTTGGGGGGTTGTGGGGGGGGGGGGGGAGGGGGTATAATTCCCACTCACACCTAGGGTACAATTAGTGATAACTATGGATGATGGCAGGTGGTGTAGAAAACTGAAGGCTCCTCCATTACTTTGCTGGGACATCATAATTTGACATCATTACAATTATTTTCTTCAAATGTTGTGATATCACAGTGTCTTTTTGTGTGTACATTATCCCTGTGCTATGATGTCATATTGAGCACTCTCCCTGCACTGTGACATCGCTGGACATATAATCCTTGTACTGTGACATTACTCTGTTTATTATCCCTGTACTGTGATATCTTTCTGTGCATTACCCTGGTACTGTGACATCACAATGTGCATTTTCTCTATAGCAATAGGCTAGTAGCCTTGGTGTTCAAGCCTCCTGTAAGTTGTATACTCCATTGGGTGCATGGTATATTATATTATTGCTACTGCCAGTACAATGACCCCTCCATATCGTTTTATTAGGGCTAGTCCTTTAGATTTATGGGATAGAGTGGATAGAACGCTGGATAATGTGTTTATAGGATATTGAGCTTGGTTGATATGATTCCAAGATATTATACAGTATCTATTGGATACTTATAGAACGCTCATCACAAGACACATTACAAACTACTAGTACTTTCCCCTAGTATTAGTACTAGCCATCTCATCTCAGTGACTGACGTCTACAATTGATTCTTTAAATACTATATCTACCCACACTTGGGTTTTATTATGGTGAATATTAAAGTAATATTTTACTTTCTCCTTTTGTTTGTTTTTTTGTTGTGATTTTTACCCCAATTGTGTATTTTTTAGAAATACTGGTGTCATTACTTGGGGCAGATGTACCCCAACTGCCTCAAAGTAGTGTGATCAAGAGCCCGCATACCTCCCCCCCCCCCCCCGGAGGCCCCTGTACAGCTGCATCTGTTTGCCTTGTCATCTTCCTAAATTGCACAATAAATGTGCCATCATCAAAGTAAAAACATCCACCCGTCATTCAGAGGAGCTGAGAGGAGTGGAAAGCCAGTGACTGTATCCTAGAGATGGCAGTGGCATGCACCCTCTCCTGTGCCCTATTTCCTTGACCTGGCACAGCATGTACACCACCTACATCCTACCCAAAGCTGCTAGCACCCGGCCCATCACTGGCCAAGTCTGCCAACATCATCTGCCACTAACTGCATCCCCACACCCCCTGTACTCCTCCTCATTATTATCATCAGCCTGATCAAGTGAAGATCATGTCCCCTAGATTTGGCAAAAGTGAGGTATATACCCTAGGAGGAGCTTGATCTTCACTTGATTTGTTAAATCTACCCCTATTGCCACAGTTCATTGTCAAGAGCGGTACATTTATTGATAATGGTACCAGATCTTCTCATTCACTTGGCAAGCCTTGATTTGCTGTACGGGTCTTTTCTGTGGAAACACAAAATAATTAATAGACAATGTTAATAATTAATCTGTGTAAGAACAGAAGAAATCCGAACCTCAAACTGCTTCCTGAGACAAACATGTAAGATCTTTAGTTCCAAAAGAATATTACCAGATGAGTGCTACTGTACACTGTGATTTCTTTGTGTGTGCGTTATGCCTATGCTATGATATTATAGCAGATTATCCCTGTACTGTGACACCACTTTTTATATTATCTCTGTACTCTAGCATCACTGAGTGCATTATCCCTGAACTGTGATATAAATGTATTATCTCTATATTGTGATATCACTGTGTTTATTATCCCTGTACTGTGATATCATCTGTGTGTATTAGCCTTGTACTGTGACATCACTAAGCTTATTATCTTTGTACCTTGACATCACTGAGTCTGTTATCCCTATACTACGACATCAATATGTATATTATTTCTATACTGTGAAATCACTGTGTTTATTATCTCTGCACTGTGATATCACTAGTTATTAGCCCTGTGCTGTGACATCATATGTATTATTCCTGTACTGTGACATCACAATGCGTATTATCTCTGTACTGTGATATGACATCACTGAGTGTATTATCCCTGTACTATGATGTCAATGTGTATATTATCACTATACTGTAATATCACTTTTTATTATCCCTGTACTGTGCCATCACTGTTTATTATCCCTGTACTGTGCCATCACTGTGTTTATTATCCCTGTACTGTGACGTCACTATGCACATTATCTCTGTACTGTGACATCACTGAGTATATTATCCCTGTACTGTGACATTATCGGTGTATATTAACTCTCTACTGTGACATCACTGAGTGTATTATCTTTGTACTGTGATAGCAATGTGTATATTATCCCTAAACTGTGATATCACTGTGTTTATTTCCCTGTATTATCATATTACTGTTTATTACCCCTGTTCTGTGACATCAATGTGTGTATTATCCCTGTACTGTGACATGAGTGTGTATATTATCTCTATACTGTGCCATCACTGTGTTTATTATCCCTATATTGTGCTATCACTGTGTTTATTATCCCTGTACTGTGACATCATCTGTATGTGTATTATCCCTGTACTGTGACATCAATGAGAATATTATACCTGTACTGACATCATCTGTGTGTATTATCTCTATACTGTCCCATCACTGTGTTTATCCCTGTACTGTGATTGATCTGTGTATTATGTTTGAACTGTGACATCACTGTGTGCATTATCCTGGTACTGTGAAATTACTGTGCATTATCTATACTGTAAAATAACTATGTCTGCTATCTCTGTGTGTATTTAATCTTAAAGTAGAGAGTAGTTTCTTACCTCGAACTGTTTCCTAAAACGAGATAAACATGGTGAGATCTTTAGTTCCAAAAGAAATGGTCAGTCATACTTTGTACATAGTGCTCATACTGTACAAATCTTTCTGCTAATCTCAAATGACATTTTACATAATGAACAGAAGGACTATTATATCACAATGTGCACAAATGGAATTATTTTTTATTTTGGAAAAGGTCACGTTGTCGTCTTATCTTCAAGTGCTCCATTATGTCTAAATCAATTTGTAGCTTTTGTGACTTGTAGCAATTTTATGTGATCATTGTCTCGCACACCACATGATGTGATCACTAACAGCTCTGGACTAAATGTTCCATATCTGACACTATAACAGCTTCAACTGCCTGTCGAGATGGCTGGTTAGGGCGTTATATTAATCATAGTTCCTTCCATACAGACTGGCAACGTCTACTTTATACTTTAGGTTAAACTGAAGTGTTCAGAATCTCCTTTGCAGGTGCGGACTTCGCTGAGCCAGAAGAAAAGTTATAGTTGACCCATTTGACTTTATATTTTTATGGCCGCTTACCAGCAGCTATATAACACCTCTCTTGGTAAACTTCTCCATTTTTATAAAGATGAAAAAAGTTAAATATCTAAACAGCTGCGATACTGGTTTTTCTCCTGGTGAAGAAACAGAACAGTTGTAATTTGTATCCTTAGTAAAGATATTATCATCTGCCAAACTTCTAATAATGTTCAATCTGAGCCGCTGAAATATTGTATGAACTCTAAATTCGATCCCTGGTATTATGGAAACAAGATGCTTGCCCAGCAGAAAAGGCCCAGAATTATCTCAGGGAGATCTGCAAAATTCATCATTGAGTAAACCTGACAAACTAAAGCAAAATTTGCTGTCGGGTGGAAATGCCAAATATTATGGGCACACATTAAGAAAAATGAGATGCGTAGATCTTGCCACTCGAGACTCAATGGATTTTTGGTGGTCTAACCAACATTCAGATATTTTTACATTCACATATAGTTGGTGATCAAAAAATATGACATGAAGTAAATGCATACAAATAAAATGATTAGAAGAAAATAATAATTGGGTTATTCGGTTATGATCACACGTTGAAGGCACTGCTAGGAACCGGGGTAAAATAACAGAAGACGCTTCCTGTGCCGGCACTCCACTTCTCCCCAATGGGATTTGCTTATTTGGCTGCAGCACTAACATGCCTGTATACTATTCCTGATAACTTTTGGAAATATTTCCAGGAAGAAATGGGCCAGTGGTACATTTAGAGCAACAAAATATTTTTTTATGTTCCCTGTTTGCATGTAATGCCCCAACTTACAGGTATAAAAAATGGACAAAATTGTGCAGCATGCTGTACAATTTTGTCCATTAAAATGTCAGGCTCCCTAAGCTGCTCTACCTCCATATTTTATTCTTGGGCAAATTTACTCAGGAGCACCTAACCCTGCCCAAGTCCATTATGGCCGCACCCAGCACCATTGAGCCACCACACAGTATAATACCCTCTTAGTGGCCTCCACACAGTATAAAGCCCCATTAGTGGCCCCACACAGTATAACGTCCCCTTACAGACCCCCTCAGTATAATATTCCTTATGATGGCACATTGTATAATGCCACTTGTGGCCCACCCCACAGTTTAACAGCCCTTGTGGCACAATATACAGTAATGCCCCACACACAAAGTATAAAGCCCTCCTTGTGGCCTCTACATACAATATAATGCCGCCTTGTGCCTCCCACACACAGTATAACACTCCTTGTGGCTCCCAGTTAATATAATTCCCCCTTGTGGCCCACAAAAACACAGTATAATGCCCCCTTGTGACCCCCCCACATATTATAATGACCCCTTTGTGCCCCCCACACAGCAAAATGGCAATAATAATGATGTAAACAGCTCAGAGCAGTAGGTGCAATGATGTCACGATGTCACGCCTGCCTGCCTGCATCCAAACAGCCAGTAGCAACAAGGAGGAGAATGGTGGAGCAGACAGCCCCCTGCTTCATCATTGTGTTCACTTGTATCTGCATCCTGAATTGTAACTTTTTGGGGAATACAAGTATTAAATAAAACAAATGCCAGGTGTAGTGTTATGCCCTCTGTAAGGCTGGTTTCGTAGCATATTTTATAACCTATGTGTGAACCCAGCCATAAACTCTGATTTCTTAAAACTGCACAAACTGGATTCTGCATTAAGAAATAATATAAATAAAAGAAAGGGGCAAGAATGACCAAAAAACACCCTGTATAAATAAAGGGTCTAACCTTCATAATTAAGACCTTCTTATAGGTCTGTTCTGAATATTTAGGAATGAATATTCCACAAAAGTAAGGAAACACATCTGCTTTTAATAAAACTTGTTAAACGTGGCAGGATGTCAAAACAGCCACTATAACTGAACCGTGTAATGGAGCCTGACTCTAGGGTGACCGAACAAGAATGGAAAAACTATTGTCAGGGTAAGCCAAATAAGGTGACGGCAAGAAACATATCTCTTAAATGTATATGTATAGAAATATATGTATATATAGGGATATAGATAAGACATTGCACTGCTAAGTTTCACATACTGAGCAATAGCAATGAGATAAATTATTATTTTTACATGCAGGTAAATGAATAGATTTTAATTCATGTTCCGAGTATCACTTATTCTAAGAAAATACTGGCACGTGACTAGGACTTTGAGAACTTTCACTCCAGGTCTGCAGAAGAAATCAAATTCTTCCCGTTCCCCAGCTGCAAAGGTGACTGCAAATTCAATAACAGAGCCGTAAAATAAGGGAGACTAAATCAACATATACAGTATATCTGCAAGACTCAAGCAAATCCTGTGCCACTTAATCTGGATCAAAACATACCATACATGTCATAAACCGATCTAAAATATAGTTTATAACGGTGGTTCTCAAAACTTTTTAGCACATGGAACGCTAGAGGCCATGTTCATATTGTACGTATACTGGTGCAGATTTTCGTACAGATTCCAGTACTAGAAATCTTTACAAAGCAATACACATGGAAGAAAACCTCCACTATGTCTAAACTCACCCTAAGATTAGTGCTACAAAGTCAGGCAACAATTAGGTCACAAATGTGGTGTTGCCAGTCTATGAAAGTTAATGTGGGCATGCAGAGATTCAGCCAGGTTGCAGCAGTCGCAATGAGACCACATTCACTATTATTAGTGCTCATGTAGTAGCAGAACAGTTAGATCTAACACTGCGTTATGTGAGAAGGTGACTGGCAGAGTACTGGAGTCTCGCTATATTAGCCCCCAGTTTTTAACATATGTCTGGTCCAGGGCAGGTTTTGAGTAGGCCTCAGCCCAGGTGTAAGTCCTAGGCCTCATTACTGGCCCATAAAAGCCTACAGAGCCTGCACTTCAAGGCAAACCTGGGAAGAAAGTGGAGGTGTCTGGAGTTGAGAGTCTGGTGAGACCTGTGCCTTGTTTTGTTTGAGTGGCTGGAGCAAGCCACATGTATAGATAGGATTATTTCTGTTTAGTTAGACTGTGTTTTACCTGATGTAAGGTTTATTTATTTTTGCCATTTTTTTTAAAATAAACCTGTTGCACCAGAGCTTTGTGTCCCTGTCTCTGACTGTTTGGGTCCGTACCTGTGCCGCTACCGAGCTGCCTCCCCCACAGTAGCTACAAGTTGCAGTGTATTCCCAGCCTAACATGAGAGCCTTAGGCTACATGTACGCAACCGTGTACAGGTCAGTAAAGAGCACAGATTGGCATCCTTGTATCATCCATGATTTTCACTGACCCTTACATTTAAATGAATTGACCAAGCCACAAATACGGACAGGATATAGGACCTGATCCATATTTTGTGGCTCTTTTCAATGGCCCAGACACAAATTTGTAAAAACTACTGATGTGTATGGGGCCAGAGAAATGTATGGATCTCGATTTTTCATCCTCAATTGTTGTTAAAGTACAGTTGTGTATGAGGCCTTAGCTTATAGCTGGGCCTAAAACCCTTACATTATAGTTTGGCATAAAATGGAACCCTTACTTTATGGAAGTGCTTAAAATGGAATCCAGAATGGTTTCTGGTGACATCATGATCCCTGGGTCATCTGACTGGAGGCAGCATTTGGCTCCCCGGGTCACTCTGCCCCCTTCTCCTTCCCTGTAAAGCCAGCCCCCATAGCACAGGTAATCAATTACCTGTGAGATCGGTGGAGGAGTGGACAGAGAGACCCTGGAGGCAGAGTGACCTAGGGAGCCAAACACTGCATCCGATCACATGACCTGGGGGTTGTGACTTTGCATCACGAGGACAAGGTAAGTGAATAAATACTCCCTGGAATTGAGGTGGGCTTCTGCCACAGATTCCTCCTCATATTCCAGCCCTCCAGCTCCCCACAACGAAAAACCAATGCTGAGCTTTGACTTTCCCCGGTGGCTTTCTCTCCCTGATCTCAGTTGGGTGTCTTGCTCCACATGTCCTGTGGCTGATCAGCAGTGGAATATGCAGCAAGATTGAGCAGGGTGCTTATTTTTTCAGCATCCTGCTTCAATCCCTGCCTCCCATTTAAAACAATGGGAGGCAGAATCAGGGTGGAATCTGGTGCTGGAATCCGCCTCAATCAGTGCCAAATTCCTACATGTGAGTATACCCTAAAATGGAACCCTTACTTTACTTACAACAGAGCCTAAAATGGATCCTTTACCTTATAGCCTACTTGCCAATTCTCCCAGAATGTGTAGAAGATTCCTGTGAAAAGGGTGCCCTCCTGGTGCCCCAGAAGACTTAGATCTCAACAGAATGCTGCAGCATCTGCTGGGCTCCCGGTCATATTCGGTCATATTATATGTGATATGGCTATTTTATGTGTCACGTTGAAAAAAAAGGGGTGTGACCAGCACATTTCGTCTCCATGTTAAAATTGGAGTATGTCCGGCCCCAAAAAGTGGTGACACAACACCAAAAGTGACAGGGCTTTTAAAAGCGTGCATGGCTATTGTAAAAATGCCTTGTAGCAGGGCTTAAAATGGAACCCATACCTTATAGCAGAATCTAAAATAAAAACCTTACTTGACATCAGGCCTGGAAAAATTCCAGGATGAAGGGTAGTCAATGTGCTTTTCAGTATGATTGACTGTCTATTGATAAAACTCTTATCTCTCAGCCACCTCAAAAGACAAACAGATCTAAAGGTGACCATATACCTTCAAAAGCTGTCATTTGAATGAATTATTCCTCCTGATCTCTATCCATACACATGCACACCCGGGATTGGCAGAGGAAGTTAATGGAGAGGGAGTCAATTCTTCTCTTGTATATGGACACCTAAAATCTCCTAAAAGGGGTTATCCAATTTCTAGTATTGATGGCCCATCCTTATCTAATCCAGTACTGGTGACACCCAGGAACCCTGCAGATCACCTGAACCTAGACAGCATGGCTCTCAGTAATGTTTACATACCGTGAGCTGCACTGCTCATTCACCATACAAACTGTAGTTGCGAGTGTAGATACTGCAGCGCTGTCCCATTGAAGTCTATGGGTGTTGGACTCCCGCAGATCTCATACTGATGGCCTGTCCTAAGGATAGGCCATCAATACTAGAAACCAGATAACCCCTTAAAGTCTACATTTTTTTTGCTCAAGCATATGTGCTGCCTCTCCATTCATTCTATGTGGGAGTCTATGTGAATGGAGCAGCAACACAAATGTGCAACTTACCACTTCATTCACACAGGAAAAACAGAACACAGTTATCTGAATTGTTGGGGGTCCCAGCAATGACATATACACGTGGACAAAATTGTTGGTACCCCTCATTTAATGAAAGAAAAACCCACAATGGTCACAGAAATAACTTGAATCTGACAAAAGTAATAATATATAAAAATTCTATGAAAATGAACACATGAAAATCAGATATTGCTTTTCAACCATGCTTCAACAGAATTTTTAAAAAAAGAAAACTCATGAAACAGGCCTGGACAGAAATGATGGTTCTCTTAACTTAATATTTTGTTGCACAACCTTTTGAGGCAATCCCTGCAATCAAACGATTCCTGTAACTGTCAATGAGACTTCTGCATCTCTCAACAGGTATTTTGGCCACTCCTCATGAGCAAACTGCTCCAGTTGTCTCGGATTTGAAGGGTGCCTTTTCCAGACGACATGTTTCAGCTCCTTCCAAAGATGCTCAATAGGATTTAGGTCAGGGCTCATAGCAGGCCACTTCAGAATAGTCCAATGTTTTCCTCTTAGCCATTCTTGGGTGTTTTTAGCTGTGTGTTTTGGGTCATTATCCTGTTGCAAGACCCATGACCTGCGACTGAGACCAAGCTTTCTGACACTGGGCAGCACATTTCTCTCTAGAATCCCTTGATAGTCTTGAGATTTCATTGTACCCTGCACAGATTCAAGACAGCCTGTGCCAAATACAGCAAGGCAGCCCCAGAACATAACAGAGCCTCCTCCATGTATCACAGTAGGGACAGTGTTCTTTTCAAGATATGCTTCATTTTTCCGTCTGTGAACATAGAGCTGATGTGCCTTACCAAAAACTTCCATTTTTTTTTCTCATCTGTCCATAGGACATTCTCCCAGAAGGTTTGTGGCTTGTCAACATGTAGTTTGGCAAATTACTTTTGTCAGATTCAAGTTATTTCTGTGACCATTTTGGGTATTTCTTTCATTAAACGAGGGGTACCAACAATTTTGTCCATGTATGTATGTAACTTTGTTGCATGTTTGTTTGCAGAATCTGCACAGAAAATGCACAACAACTATGTGGCCTTAAAGGGGTTTTACTGAGGCTGTATTAAAGGGATTCTATCATTGGGGAAACATGTTTTTAACTGAAGCAATGTTGGAATAGCCTTTATAAAGGCTATTCTTCTCCTAACTTTACTTTTCTTCTCCTTGCCACCGTTTGTCCAAAAAAACATTTTATTCTCATGTGTAAATTATGCCAGGGAGCATCGGGGGCGTTCCTCCTGTGCTCCTAGCACTTTGCATCATCGCCGCAACCGCCTCCAGCGCTGCTTTTTCACGCCCCTGCATCTTCTTCTGTTCATCTTGCATCTGCTTCTTGCTCTGTCAGCCATTTTTCTGGAGTACGCTGGTGTAAGAAACTAAACAAAAATGGCCGCCGGAGCCACTTTGCGTTCAGGCTGAGCTGACTGAGCACGCTCCTTTGGCCATTTTTGTTTAGTTTCTTGCACCAGTGTACTTCAGAAAAATGGCTGACGGAGAAACCAGATGCAAGATGAACAACAGAAGCCCGACTGTGATCCGACAGATCTTCAGCTGATAATCTATCCTAAGGATAGGTCATCAATTTTAAAGTTCCAGAACACCCCTTAAAAGAAAACAAAAATCAACTAGATATCAGTTCTTGTCTCTCTTCCTTTTTTGGGTATAAGTAGAGATGGACAAATGAGTTCATAACAAACCGGATTCGACCCAAATATCTCAAATTGTTTGTTTTTTTTACAAAACCAAACAAATGGAGATTCATTTCAGGAGAACTAAAATGGCTGCTGCATTATACTCTGGGGTCTCTTCAGACCCCAGAGTATAATAGGTGGAGGCCCAGGGGAGGTGAAAAAAAAAATATTCACCTTCTCTTACCTCTTTTGTGCTTCCTAGCAGCGTCTGATGCTCTCCTGGTGACATCTGGCAGTCCTCTGTCACGTCATGGGTCCGGGGTCATCGCCTGTGGTTGGGCCTCAGTGGTGATTTGGGCAGGCCGAGTGTCATGCCGACATGCCCATATAACCATGGGAGCTATAAGCATGAATGAAAGAAAAAGGAAACAAGCACTGTAAGGCCCATAAAACATTTATTACCTATCCACAGGAGCAACATTTTGATGACTGAGGGCCTTACCACCGGGATCTCCAACAGCCACTAAAATGAAGGTCCTGAGCCCCCATTCTGTGGGAGTTTGAATAGAGCAGTAGTCAAGCATGCACTATTGCTCAAGGCCCCAGGGTCCCAATACATAATCTGTACCAGGCCCCCCAACTATAATGTATTGTTTATAGTACTGGGCTCCTGATACTTGGAAAAGACACCTTATGAGCCACCCTTGAAGCTTCTGAGGTCAAATGCAAAATTTGCAATGGGTCCCCCACTTATCACATCCTATTTACAATACTGCAGTTTTCCTACTTTGTAAAGATGACTTTCGGCCCCTGGGACTACTAAGCATCCTGGGACTGAGTGCAACCAAACATCCCTTCAATGTCTATGGGACTGACTGAGATAGCCAAGCACTGTCCACAGGGCTGTCTCTATCAACCTCAAAAACATTAATGGACTGGGATCTAGTGATAATACATTTGTCACCTATGCAGCGATAAGGTGACATATTGTTATTGTAGGCCAACCCATTAAAGGGAATCCGTCACCAGAACCAGCATATCAGCCCAGCCCCAGAGGTGATAGGTTAGGATTACCTGAACCCCTCTTGGGAATAGGTGTGTTTATTGTCAGTAGTGACCAGTGATGTTTTCTTGATGGCAAATCCTAATGGATTGGATGCAGAGTTCATTGGATGTGACCATATCACTGATAGCAAGTGTGATGTCCTGAGGTCATGTGACCAGGAATGTAATATCATTACCGCCAAGCACCACAGTGGTCTACTGCGCGGCCACGGTCATGTGACTGTAGCACATTATGCCACTGATGTCACTACGGCTTACTCACAACACACGTCACTGTAACATATTACATTTCATTGGCATGAAGGTGTATTTATAACATGGGGATGTTGAGTAATGGTGACAGGGGTAGAGGGGATTTTCATGGTAAGTATATCACTAAGTCTCCTCTCATTGTACAAAATTCTTGGCGTTCTTTAAAAAAATAAAAAAATACAGAATACTGTGCTGGAGCCATCACTGTTTATGGGGGTCCCGAGTGTGGCCAAAACTTCACTTCATCACTCTTTCAAAATGAACGATGACGTCATCGCGTTGCGCTCAGCAGTTCCTGGAGCATTTGTAAGGTGATGTTTGCGCTGTGCGATAGCGATCTATAAAGTGGGCGTGTCCTCGCCATGGAAACGCAACGTGTACCGAGTAACCGGCACTACTCAACTGTGTCCCGACAGGTAACTGCAGGGAGAGCGTCTGTGTGTGGCGGCGCCAGAGAGGAGAGTGACGGAGCTCCCATGTAATAAGCGGCTCGTATCTGTAATACCATGGAATAAGCGGCTGCCCTCATACCTGTAATACCATGTAATAAGCGGCTGCCCTCATACCTGTAATACCATGTAATAAGCGGCTGCCCTCATACCTGTAATACCATGGAATAAGCGGCTGCCCTCATATCTGTAATACCATGTAATAAGCGGCTGCCCTCATACCTGTAATACCATGTAATAAGCGGCTGCCCTCATACCTGTAATACCATGTAATAAGCGGCTGCCCTCATATCTGTAATACCATGTAATAAGCGGCTGCCCTCATATCTGTAATACCATGTAATAAGCGGCTGCCCTCATACCTGTAATACCATGTAATAAGCGGCTGCCCTCATATCTGTAATACCATGTAATAAGCGGCTGCCCTCATACCTGTAATACCATGTAATAAGCGGCTGCCCTCATATCTAATACCATGTAATAAGCGGCTGCCCTCATACCTGTAATACCATGTAATAAGCGGCTGCCCTCATACCTGTAATACCATGTAATAAGCGGCTGCCCTCATACCTGTAATACCATGTAATAAGCGGCTGCCCTCATATCTGTAATACCATGTAATAAGCGGCTGCCCTCATACCTGTAATACCATGTAATAAGCGGCTGCCCTCATATCTGTAATACCATGTAATAAGCGGCTGCCCTCATACCTGTAATACCATGTAATAAGCGGCTGCCCTCATATCTAATACCATGGAATAAGCGGCTGCCCTCATATCTGTAATACCATGGAATAAGCGGCTGCCCTCATACCTGTAATACCATGTAATAAGCGGCTGCCCTCATATCTGTAATACCATGTAATAAGCGGCTGCCCTCATATCTGTAATACCATGTAATAAGCGGCTGCCCTCATACCTGTAATACCATGTAATAAGCGGCTGCCCTCATACCTGTAATACCATGTAATAAGCGGCTGCCCTCATATCTGTAATACCATGTAATAAGCGGCTGCCCTCATACCTGTAATACCATGTAATAAGCGGCTGCCCTCATATCTGTAATACCATGTAATAAGCGGCTGCCCTCATACCTGTAATACCATGTAATAAGCGGCTGCCCTCATATCTGTAATACCATGGAATAAGCGGCTGCCCTCATACCTGTAATACCATGGAATAAGCGGCTGCCCTCATACCTGTAATACCATGTAATAAGCGGCTGCCCTCATATCTGTAATACCATGTAATAAGCGGCTGCCCTCATATCTGTAATACCATGTAATAAGCGGCTGCCCTCATATCTGTAATACCATGTAATAAGCGGCTGCCCTCATATCTGTAATACCATGTAATAAGCGGCTGCCCTCATACCTGTAATACCATGTAATAAGCGGCTGCCCTCATACCTGTAATACCATGTAATAAGCGGCTGCCCTCATACCTGTAATACCATGTAATAAGCGGCTGCCCTCATACCTGTAATACCATGTAATAAGCGGCTGCCCTCATACCTGTAATACCATGTAATAAGCGGCTGCCCTCGTATCTATAATACCATGGAATAAGCGGCTGCCCTCATATCTGTAATACCATGTAATAAGCGGCTGCCCTCATACCTGTAATACCATGTAATAAGCGGCTGCCCTCATATCTGTAATGGGGTATATATATATATATAGTACATTGCATAGTTATCCACAGCCATTTATTTATTATACACATCTACATGTATGGTTATCCACATCCATATACATATCTATAAATACACTTTGTATAATTATCCACAGCTATATAATATATTGACATGGTGGCTCAGTGGTTAGCACTGCTATATATTAACATGGTGGCTCAGTGGTTAGCTCTGCAACCTTGCAGCGCTGGGGTCCTAGGTTTGAAACCAACCAAGTTTGTATGTTCTCCCCATGTTTTGTGGGTTTCCTCTCCAAAGACATACTGATAGGGAATGTAGATTGTGAGCCCTAAATGGGACAGTGACTGACAATGTCTGTAAAGCGCTGTGGAATATGATGGTGCTATACACGGAAGAAAAAAAAAGATATATATATATATATATAGGGTAGGTAGTATATACACCTATGAATGATTATTCACAGCTCTCTATGTGGATAATTATACTTTATAGATAGGTGCTATATACACCTATAAATGATCATCTCTCTCTATATATATTTAGATATAAACTTTTAGGTAGCTATTATAATTCAGTATATATACAGTATATACCCACATCTACTGACTGTACATATAGTCCATTATAAGCTACTCTGAGGTATACATTCCTGTGCTGGGCTGATCATCCATACGACACAAGATTTAGCCTGGCCATTTTGCTCTCCTGCTAGCCCAGGTGGGATTAGAGATCACCTGACCAATTGCATCAGGTTGACACAATTAGGCCAGGGCTTGCAGAAAAGGGCAGGCTGCAGGCAGTTATAAGGCGGCATACGCACGGTGTTGTCATATAGCATTTTATTTATTTATTTATTTTCTCCCACTCCTGTTTGTGGATTACAAATACCGATGTACAATATTGCCATATAAATGTTGCCTTAGGGTAAGTGGCTATATAGATGCACCACACGTAGATCACCATAAGGTTTCTTAGAAGTCTATGCATGTCCACACATGGCTACTACAATAGCAGCAAAGTGGAAGAGATTTGAACAAATCTGATCCATATGCTGTGAAAAAATTGAATTGATATGCACAAAGGATTTTGTGGCAAACTTGTGGCAGGAAATTTGCATTGTATTTGGATTTCCCAAAGGGCACATTCACATGAGTTTCTTCTGTGAAGCGTGGTCCATGTATTTTCCTGACTGACCATGGATGTGAATGGATCTTACAGCATCGTGGCGAGTTAAGGCCTCATGCACACGACCGTGTTCAGTGTACAGCGTTGGTATCCATGTGTCATCCATGCTTTTCACTAACCCATAAGTGCAGTTATTGGTTGTGTATATGGGTATTAGACTTGCATATGGTAACATTTCTATAAGTTGAACTTATGCCAAGCGTTTATATAATTGACAGGGTTACGAATGGATATTGTTTTATGCACTTCTTAATAATACCATATTATTTTAGATTTTTTTTTTTTTTTCATAGAGTGCTTCGGCACACTTTTTTGCATTGTATGCGGTTTAATTGGTCTCAGTCTGCAGTGGATAAAGTCCTCCTGTTTTTGGTGTTTTTTATGGTAGGGACACGTGTTCCAATGGCTACAAAACATATCCAAATATGGTGGCGTTGGCTTTTAAACCAATGGGTAATGGCCACAGGATTTTACCAGCAAAATTGCATGTATATTAACTTGTGTTTCCGTATGTTAGTGCTATACAAGTAACCAAAGTATAATAAAGCAAATGCACAAATGTATACCTAAGCTCCATGTAGTGGTCTTAGATCTTTTGTTGTCGTCTTTTCCATCCTGTTCAGACATCTTATCTTAGTCAGTACCCTTCCATGGTGCAGAATTTTTGCAGATACACAATTCATCCCCGTACTTTGGTAAGGAGAACAGCAAACTCATGCAGTTCGGAGGGCTTTAGGCAGTAAATGAGTACTAGATAGCATGTTGTTTTGGATACTAGCACCATGTAGGGTCTGTGTAGGTATTGTATGAGCTATGTGGGCTCTGTATAAGCCTACATTCATGAGAAATCTGTCTGTGTGATAGCTGTTTTTTTTTTTTGTTTGTTTTTGTTTTTCTTTGACAGTCAAAAAATAAGTTATATCCTATTTTTGTCTGTTTTCATAGGTCCTAACTCAGTCTTGGCACAGGACAATCTGGCCCTGATGGACAATCTGGCCCAGACTTACTATTGTGGCTAGTAATATTATTATTTTTTTATATTTTTTTCTTGCTAAATGTGGGCATGTCTTAAATGCACTAAGATGTGCCCAAATTCTGGCTCGAAGTGAGCCAACTCAGAGATGGTATAAACTTAAACTAGACAGCCTATAGGCCCTTGAACATGAGAGTCCTTTCCATGTGTAGGCTGTAGTACTCAGACTGACCTCGACTGTGTGCGTAGAGGTCACAGCATGGTAGTCAGTTATGATGCAGTGAGATCCCGACTGTTACAGTAATGAACTGACATAAGGTTATCAGTGGTCAGGGGTCAGCAACCTTCAGCTGCTGTGAAACTATAACTCCCAACATGCTCCATTCACTTCCATGGGAGTTCCAAGAACAGTAGAGCAAGTATGAATGCTGGGGGTTGTAGTTTTACAACAGCTGGAGTGCCGAAGGTTGCCTGCCCTTGTATTAGGTGCTACTATACTGTTTCCAGCACAGTTGGAATTTTTTCTCTAGCGCCAACCATTCCTGAGCAATAAGTGCTGTTAATTTTGATGTCTTAATTTATTTAGGCTCTGTACTGTCAGGCAGGAGCAGGCAAAGGGTGTGATTCTGAGCTCTGACACTGGCTGCCTTTGATTGGAGCTCAGAATCACACCCCTTTCCTGCTCCTATCTGACACCGCCCACCTGACAGTATAGAGCCTAAATAGCCTATCAGGAGCCAAAAATAACAGCATTGGGGCTAGAGAAAAAATTCTAACTGTACTGGAATCGGTGAAGTGGCACCTATTTACAGATTCTAAAATGTGGAGGTGGCAAAAGGTCCTCTATAAACGGATATTACAGGCAGAAATTAGACATGCACCCTGCCGCTCCATGCAAAGTCTATGGGCCTCACAAAAACCGCTGTATGTTTGTCTGATATATAATATACACATACACACAGGTATTACTATGCCAGGGAACAGAGTTTGGAAAATTTGCAGTGGAGTATAGCTTCCCCTCTTTCCTCTCTAAAATAAAAGGCATGTCCATACCCAAATGTGATGCACAGATCCTTATGTATATGACATTTTTAAGCCAAAGATGTCCATAGATGATGACCGTGTAATAACAGATGGCTTGTACGCTGGTTGCAGAAAACACTGTCTTTATATATAGAACCTCAACATGTCTGATCTTCTGTCATTTTGGGAGATGTTACTTCCGTTCAGCCACTACCTCACTGAGAACATGTGCATACTTGACCAAGCCCAGTGTGCATGTGTATGGGGAAGTTAGAAGAAATAATTTTAGCCAAATGTTTGTTCGAATGACAGCTAAGGTGTATGTCCACCTTAAAATTAAATGCTGCAGAAAAAAAAATGCAATGAGTTTCCGCCGCGGTCTTTTCCGCAGTTCTTTTTTTTTTTGCCGCTACGTGGGGCTTTATCCTAAGGAAGACACAGTAGATTTTAAATACATGCATACCAGACACTTCTACTTGATCTTGCAGAACCATAGTGTGCCCTATATTTACGTTAACACTTGATGTCTTTTTCTTTTAGGGGTCTGTGTGTCAAAGAAGTAAACTGGATTGATACACCATGTCAAGCAGACAGCTGCACTTACCAATTGTGAATCCGCCTCCACCAGAATACATTAATCGCAAGAAAACCGGGCGTCTCAC
Organism: Leptodactylus fallax; assembly: GCA_947044405.1. Classification (NCBI taxonomy): domain Eukaryota; kingdom Metazoa; phylum Chordata; class Amphibia; order Anura; family Leptodactylidae; genus Leptodactylus; species Leptodactylus fallax. Next base: position 1,454,830 of record CAMRHE010000049.1, read on the forward strand.
CAACCAGCTTCAGTACCTGGAGAAGGTGGTGTTCAAGGCGTTATGGAAACACAACTTTTCTTGGCCATTCCGACAGCCTGTAGATGCTGCAAAGCTGAACCTTCCTGTAAGGCTGTAAACCTGTAATTCCTACCACTTATCACTGTGTGTGAGGTTAAGTGGCCACTATTGACTCGAGAGGGCTCTTTTGCACATTTCTTGGCACTGAGGTGTAATTTAGTGTGTGCAATTCTACACGAAGGTGCTAAAATGTAAATGAACCTGTCCTTGAAAATGCCCTTTTTCCTAGAACTGTTTAAACCATGAAAAAATGGTAAATCTGCAGGCAGCATTTTAGAGATGGATGAGTTGAGCAGATTGATATATAGCTTTGTAGGGAAAATTCGATATAACGTGTATTCTATTCATTTATGTCTTTGTTCTTTCTACATTTAAAGGGAATCTGTCGGAGACTTGGGACAGTAAACCACCTACAGGTCTTTATGGATCAAGGGTTTAGTATTCCAAATGACCTTCTTTTAATGCCATCTGTGCCCGCGATAAAAAAAAAAATATATTATACATTATACTTGCCCTTTACTCCTAGCACTGGCACAGTTCCTTAGTGAAGGGATGAGTGTTAAAAAAAAACAAGCATTTATACTTACCTAGAGATGAGTCCGATAAGTTGCATCAGACTCCTCTGTGGTACTCCTGCGCAGTTCTTCAGTGAAGCCACGGATTTACACCCCGGCTTCGCTGCGCATTCTCTGGACCTCTTGGGTATAGGTCCTCTGCTTCACTGAAGAACTGCACAGGAATCAAGTTGCTTCAGACTCCTCTGTGGTGCTCCTATTGGACTTCTCTCTAGGTAAGTATAAAGGTTTGGTGCTTTTTTTTTTTAAAACACAGCCATGAATGGAGTTGCTCTAGGTATATATGGGATTCTAAACCCTCCGTCCATAACGACCTCTGGGTCCCCTACCAAACAATTTTTACCAAAAGACAAAAAAACTAAGTGCAGTTTTTTAATTTACAGCTGGAACCACATCAAGTATGAATGCATTTTTCTGTTGCAGTTTTGATGCAATTGTAACTGCATCACAACTGCACCATGTGAATGCACACTCAAAGCTACACCATCCTATACTTTCCACCCAGCACATACAAAAATTCACCTTTTACCATTGCCAAGCTCCTTTAGTGGCCCCACATTGTATCATGCTCCCCAGTGGACCACCACGCAGTACATACTCCCTAGTGCCCCATAGATGCCAAATAATTCTCCCCAGTGGCCCCCAGGCAAGTAGTAATGTTCCCTGCTGGCCGCCAGACAACTAATAATGTCTCCCAGCGGCCCCATAGTGTAGTTGTATGAATAAAAAAACAAATGCCACTTACCAATCCTCAGACCCCCGGAGATCTGTGATCCTTCTTCTCTGCAGTTATCACTAACTGATGCCTGAGTAATAGAGCAAGAAGCTGAAGTCTTCCTGCTGTATCATTCTATTCAATTACATCGGCATTCTAAGGATGCCCATGTAGCTAAAAGGAGGTATGCGGCCATTTTCCCACCTGATTGTCGTGGCACCCTGATTGAGAATCACTGGTTTACAGTATAATGTGTTCCTTCTTTCTATGGTTATAAATGTATAAATACCAGGTTATAATGAATCTTTCTATTAAATACAGCTCTTCCTGATCTATAACATGCTACCTGCAGAGAACATTGCATTTTTCATGGTAACAGGTGCCCTTTAAGCAACACCGTGGGCAAATCTGATACTTTGTTATACCTAATGCGCCAAATCCACCTCCCCTTGCTAAAAAGCACGGGAGGGGGAATTAACACTGATATTTGAGACAGAAAACACCCTAAGACTAAGGCCTCACGTTGCGGAAAAGCAGCTTTTTTTTATGCTGATTTTTCTGTGGACTTTTGTGCCAAAGCCAAGAATGGCTACAAAAGGAATGGGAAATATATAGGAAGCTCTTATACTTCATCTTCTGCTCAATCCACTTCTGGCTTTGGCTCAAAAAAAAAAAAAAAGCAGCAAAAAGGCTTTTCCACAATTTGGGGTCTTGGCCTAAAAATCGGTACCACAAAATGAAGTGTATGAACATATATATCCTTCATGTTCTTCACATCCCTTTTATCCTATATTGCCCCACACTCTCTGCAGTTTGCATACAACAGTGGAGGACATGTATCAGAATTGCTGTAATATATGATAAAGGGCGTATGATCACGTAATGTTTTTAAGGAATTACATTTGTCAGTCTCTTATCTGTTGTTCTTTATGCTATTTCTAAGTGGTTTTATATGATGGACAACACCAGCACCTGCTGACAGACCGCACTGACTTATAATGAGGTTTGCTAGACTATATGAAGTTGGCCTTCCTTTTAATGGGAAAGTTAGCACTGCCTTTAGCACACTTTTCCTGTCTGGTCTGTGGATGGTCCCTTTCACATATGGAGGCAAAGCCTAAGAATGTTCTGGTTGGTTAGTATTGGCTCCCCCTCCCCATTCTCCTACAGTATTGCAGGTATAGTGTGAATTGGTTACCTACTCGGCGCGTCCATGAACTAATGATGGATTGATGGATCACAATTGATGGGTTCCTTGACCAGTCTACATAGGATGGACAAGCTTGGTTTTAACATATAAGATTCAGTATTAACATTTACACCATCACTTTGTAGTTATGATGGTGTGTGTCTCCATACAATACCTAGGAGGGCAGAGCCCTATAGGATCCAGTGTTGTCCTGGCCTGGCTTCCATTATATTATCTGCAATAGCTATTGGGGATATAGCTTTTATTCAGGGACCCAGGACCTTCATGAATAGTCTATATGAAACAGCAATGATGTGACGTGGGAAGTAGATTGGTTAAGTCAGTGTTGGTACTGCTTGGATAGCTGTCTATATATGTGAGGGGATAGATCTACTTCTTAAAGTATTGTATCTAAGCAATCATATTTAGGCATAGGGACCTCAAACTATCTCTCAAAGTTTTTGATCTGTTCTTCCAGACAAATGTTTCTGACACTGTATGTAAGTAAGGAGTTGGCAGTAAAATCCATATCCAGATAATACCAGCTTATACACTTCATTTCTACGCCAGTTATATTCAGCTTTTACAGTATACACAGGTGACCCCAAATTCAACTTTTAATCCCATTTTATGACTACGATTGCTTAATACATGTCATGTTCTTTAAGCTTTTTGTGCAACCTAGCAATTAGACCTACCAGTCATTTTTCAGAAAATTCTGTATTTTTTTCTGTGGGGCGTATATGTGTGAAAGGTCTAAAAGCCCAATAATTAGCCCAAAAACTGAAGTTCGTGGGCAGACCAGATTTCACTTCAGCGTCTTATTAAAATCATAACTTGTCTATAAAGATTTTGTAAGGCACATTAATTGTCTGGTTTTTGACAACTTACCCCAATTAGTCTGTTTTTCTCAGATGTGAGGAATAATTGACACAAGGGGTAAAGATAGAAAGGTCACCATATCAGTCTTTCAGCAGATGAAATATTTCATCACGCGCTACCAAGTCTCTGAGCATTAAAATTCATTTTAATAATTGCCGCTTAGTAAGACTTTTTTTTTTTTTTTTTTTTTTTTAATACCAATTCTTAAAGCAGCACTCCAAAAAAAAAAAAAGTTTGTCTCTGACATGCTAGGAAGGTACAAGATGTAAAAAATTGTAGTAAAGGAAATCTTACTGGTGGCTGTAAACAATACTGCAGTCTCGGTACCGCTGATGTGCGGGGTCCCGGGTTTTTGGACTCAGCAGATCTAATATTGATGGCCTATCCTAAGGATGACCCCTTTAACCCTGTAAAGATGTACATGCAGAAATAATGCAGCTGTAAGATGAAGATGCTGGCTGTTTTCCACGTCTTATGAGGAGAGGGGGGAAAAAAAAAAAACTACCATGACTGTCATAGATTCTAGACCCATCCCCAGCGACAAAACAATAATTGTCACCTACGGGAAAATTACTGTAACGAAGAGGAAAAACTCCTTAAATTTTTTTTTATTTAGTATCACTTTGATATTAAAAAAAAAAATTAAAATTGTGAAAAACACACATCCCCCCCCCTTTTTTTTTTTTTTTTTTTTTTTTTTATTAAAATTTTCTCAGATGGAAAAATAAACACAATACAATGCACGATATTAAAATAAAGCCCTATTGATTGCTGAAAAAAATACGCAAAAATGATTTGAATAACCCAACGGAAAAAAAAGGTTTAGAAAAAAACTGAAAATGTGTCCGGATGAGAACCAGGGAAAATAGCCTGTCCTGAAGTGGTTAATGATAGGCCATCAATTTATTATTTTTTTTTGTGTTAGGTTAAAACCTTTAACAAAGGCTGTCTACGCAATTTGATCCATAACAATGGTACAACTCTTATAGCTGAGGATAATGGAGCTGGGTTGTGGACCAAGCTCCATCTTAATAAACAGAGATCTTTGGATATAGAGGCTTAAAAGCAAATTTCAGCATAAAGTATATCCTGTCTGAATAGTGGCCTATGTTCAGCCACTACCATCACCAGGAAATTTCCAGGACTTCAGGGGTCACCCCTTATTTCAGGACCCTTCCTGACATTCCAGTAGAGTTGGCATGTGCTTATGTGGACGTACTAAGTTAGTAGGCATTTGGTCAACAGGTAAGATCTTGCAGGTAATTTTAATTACATGTGCTATGGAGCCTGGGAGACTATAGTAAAACCAGCCCCATAGCCCAGGTGGTGGTGTGTGTTTAATAAAATTAAAAAAAAAAAAAAATTTACTCATCTGTCCCCGGATACTCCAGCGTGGTCCAGTCCTGCTGCTTCGATGTTTTCTTGCAGTGGAAATCGTTGCTGGCTGTGATGATCTAAGGAAAGGGACCCAGGGACGTCATAGGTAGTGACCTCCCATGTTCTTTGCTGAAGCCACTGATTGGACTCTGCAGTCACGTGCAGCGGGGATTTACGCCAGAAGAAAAAAATCGGTGCAGGACTAAACCGCGTCAGGAGGCACCAGGAACAGGTGAGTGTGTGTGTGGGTTTTTTGTTTGTTTTTTTTCCCCCCAGCCTAATAAAAAAAAAAAAATATATATATATATATATATATATATATATATATATATATATATATTTATTATATATCCTGGACAACCCCTTTAACACTGAGATCAAGGGGTGGAGAGACTAGGGGGTATATGCTGCTCCGATCACATGACCCGGGGATCGTGACATCACTAGAACCCCTAACTCCATCATCGTCAATCCCCAGGACCAAGTAAATAAATAACTTACCTTTAAAACACAATGGACTGTGACACTCTGTGGGTTCTAGATCTGTCCTGCTCCCATTTTATTCTCTGGAAACGTATATGGCGTTCTCGATTATAGCACCTCTTGAAATCTGACGCACCTTCAACTGATGTGTTGTCAATATGTAATCATTTTCAGGCCACCACCGTACCACCCTATATGATGCAAAATACTTTTGTTTTAAAAAAAAAAAAAAAGATGTAAATATTCTAGGAGCGATAATTTTATTTGCAAGCTATACAAATTACATTTTCAAGCTTTCAGAGAACAGAGGACCTTTCATGGGACAAGTTTACAGAAGAATGAATTTCTTATGTAAACTCGCCTGACGAAGAGGCCTCTGTGTTTAGAAAGCCTGCAAATATAATTTTTCTAGATGGCCAATAAATGTATCATTTCTATACTTGTCTTTTTGACACAGTAGTATTTTACATTCCATCCATCTTAAGGAAAAGGCCCTGTACAGATGACTTTAGGTGGATTTCCTCTTTAAAAACTTTTGGTATCAAGTTCACTAATCCAATTTATTTAGCATTAACAAGATTTTTAAGACTTTCAATTGAAACTAGAGACAAAAACAAACATAAAGTTCTGCTGTCTCCAGTCCTTTAAAGTAAAGTGGTAGATTTTTATAAGCACTTTTTCATGGCTGTTGACAACCACTCCATCTATATATCAAACCAAACCTCTAGACAAGAACAAAATCCATTGGTGAAGCGTAGGCCAGGTGTGTGGGATCATATCCCCACTGTTACTATCCTGCGGAAAAGGGTGCCGGAGGGCCTGTATGGATGGGGCTTTGTCAATGTCTTTTTATCCAGCAGAGGCCACATTTCCATTACAACCTTTATTTTTGCAAACCCAACGTATCCACATAAGGATATGTACAGAGTCCTTCATATAGCAGACTCTTTCAATCATGGTTTGTTTTATTGCTACCTGATGGCATAAAATTGAATAAAGTAATTTACTTTGCTGGCTTTCATTGAAGAGCTTGTAAGACTCGTTCACATCTGTTTTTCATATGTTTTTTGCGTGACAGACTAAATCAGTATAAAATAAAGTACAGAGATGAGGCCCTTTCATTCAAGTAAATACTGTAATAGGAATAAAGACTTTATAAAAAGTCTGCCACCTTCTTCTCCCAAGTATATACTAGAGCCACCACCTTGTTATGGAACACATTAGTCATAAACAACATACTTTTGTAATGCATGTCACTTTTGTAGATGTGGAGAAAACTAAATTTGAAGTGAGATGCAAATGGTGCATTTGGAGCATACCTTCCGAGCACTGATCTTGTCTTTTGGCTCGCTCCCCTTTCCTACCTCAAATTTTGCCGATCAGGATGGGTGACATCCTAGTCAGGGGTGAAACTACTGTTATAGCACCCGTAGCAGCTAGCCGCTCCGCTCCTTTTTATAGGCTGTTACCACAACAGCTGCCACTTCCAGCAGCCTCCAGGGGGCCTCATGCGCCACATATCCCATCCAGATGCAGTGTTGCTGATGCTGTTCAGTATCTGGATGTGATGTGCAGTGCCCTGAAGGAGAAGTGGAGGTGGCCGTGAGCAAGAGCGGGGATCAATAAGTGATTAGCGGCTGTTACCTGTGTAGTGGCCTAAAGCCTCTGTATAGGGTGCAGTTAAAGGGGTATTCCCACGGACATGACCGTTTTTAAATTTGTAGATAATTAAAAGTTAAACACTTTTGCAAATATAAGTAATTAAATATTTTGCAGAGTTTTAAAGATTTTCTCTAAATATCTTGTGGTCACAAGTTGTGTTGATCGGTTGCCAGTGGATACGACCATGAATGCAGGACTTTTCTAAGGTCAGAAAATCAGCCATGATTCACTTACTGTGACCCGGGATATCTTCTTATACATGTAGTGTCCCTGCCTGATAACCCAGCTACAATAAGAAAATCATGGCTGGGTTCCTGACAAGTCCCAGACCATAGAAAGTTTCTGCACTTGTGGTCGTATCCAATGGCAACCAATTAAGACAACAGATGTCACCACTAAGATAGTTAGAGAAAATCTTTAAAACTCTGCAAAATTTTTAACTACTTATATTTGCAAAAATGTTTAAACTTTTTTAATTATCTTCAAATACAGATATGATTATGTTCAGGGGAATACCCCTTTAAAGTATGAGGTGCACTTACTGTATTGGGGCCTGTAAAGAGGGCACTTATTGCCTTGGGTCCGGTAAATGGGCAGTTACTGTGTAGAGGCCAGTAAAGGAGGTAGCATACTGCACAGTGGCCAATAGGGAGGCAATATACTGTGTGGGGGCCAATATAGGACACCGTATACTGTGTGGATGCCAAAAGTTTCCTAGTTATGCCCCTGATCCCAGCAGTGAGGAAATTGTCTGTCGCTTCAACTCCCACTGTACAGGGAGGCACAGGCAAGAGAGCGTAGCGGTAGGCCTGGGGGCTGAAGGCATAACTCGAGGGCACCATCTGCCATGTTTGGATATCACTTTATTTTTTTTTTTCCAAGACTACAGAAGACATACACATAATAAAGGTATGTAGTTTATCACTGTAATGTGCTCTCTAACACATTGGTGGCCATAGCATTGATCCTGGTTACCTGTGCTGCCCACCGCTGCTTTTCTAGGTGGCAGTTGAGGGTCTTGTTTGGCAAAATCTATTTAAATCCTTTGTCATCTGTTGGGATAACTCCAGTTAGTTTCCAATGTCTCCCTTTGAAGTCCAACTTTCTTCCAGTAAATCGGATTGGACGGGTTAAAAGTGGTAGTTACTAATCTCTCCCTAGTGACTTCCCAGGTTTGGTCACACTGATCTTGCATGTTTATGGGGTTGTATGTATTATAATTATTTATGGAGTTATCACCATGAACAGTGATAGTCTGAAGCTGTTATTGGATATATCCCTTACATTGCTTCATACCTACACTACCAACCTCCCCACTTCTTGTATTCAAAATCTGCATAGTGTTCAGTTTGATAACCTATACCTTCCACACCATAGAAGTATAGTTATAAAATTATACACACTCGAAACACAAGTGTCCTTCCTTTTACCATCCCTCTCTGTTTGACTTACTCCAAGATGTGTGGCGCCATATGACCAGCTTTGAGATGAAAAATATTAAGAAAACAAAAAGGATTTTGTGATACTCTGTCACAAGATGTATATCCTGTATATGTCTATGTGAACAACCGCTGACTGTGATGTGAATTGCAGGTCGTCAAGGGTTTTGTTGGCATGTTACGATATATATTGCACTGAATGTGTTGCGAGAAACTGGAATTGTTCTCCAAATTTGAGCAAGGATAAGGGTAGAGTCATCTGTACTTGGATTGCACATGGATGTGCATAGAGATTAGCTTTGGTTGCGAAATCCAAATTCAGTTCTATTTACCACGACATTTTTGCCTTGTTCCTGGAAAATATGAGTGTCGGAAAGGCATGTTTATGTACTTTGAAGCTCCAAACCAACTGAGCAGTGCTCGCCAAATATAAATATGTATGACCTGGCGTGTTTTACGTGGCTATTTCTGTAAACGTTGTTTTTTGTAAATTCTGTAAAATGTAGAATAGCACAATGCTGTTTTTAGAAGCTTGTCAAATTTAAAGGCCAACCAGTTCTTACAAACGTAATGGTGCATATGTGCACTCTGCAAAAATTACCTTATCATGGGGAAATTATCTAGGTTGCTATTCCCAAAGTAGTCTCTGTAAGTAATAGCTGCTTAATACAGGGACTGAAGATGGCAATACATGCTGCTAAGATAGCAGGTGACAAACTATCAGATAGGTAGAGTACTTTCATTGCGGAAATCGGCATAGGTCAGGGAAAACTGGTATGTGGTCAGAAACAAGACGTGGTCAGGAACCTTATTTCGGGGACAGACTCAATCTGCTCCAACCCAGCATTCTAAAACCCAGAGTGATAGGGATGGCTTTAGAATTTGGCAGTATTGACTCTTTAATTGACTCTGTCCCCCCCCCCCCCCCAAAAAAAAAAAAAAAACTCCAACTGTCACCATAGCACTACAGAGCACATTACATTGATACCTTTTATTTATGTCACTTTTGTAGATTTGGAGAAAATGACGATGACCATAACAAATCTTTCTTATTCACTTTTCTCACATAGGGTACTCAAAGCGCAGGGAGCGTAGTGGAGTAGGGGAGTTAGCGGCTCCTGTAGAGGCGCTCATCCCAAAACACACACAAGGGTCACTTGTTTAGCAGGATGCCAATTTACCTATCAGTATACTTTTGGCATGTTGGAGGAAACCCATGCAAGCACAAGGAGAACATACAAACTCCATGCAGGTGTTGCCCTTGGTTGAATAGGACCCCAGCACTGCATGACAAGTGATAACCACTGAGCCACAAACTTGGTAGGTTGGGTAATGCCAAAGTAATCTGAGGATTAGAGGTCTAAGCTGAAGCCCTGCCCCCAGTGCACCAACTGCTTAATTTAGAGGAGACTTCTCCAAATCTACTAAAGTGACAAAAGTATGTTATCACTGTAATGTGCTCTGTAACATGGCTTGAGGCAGTTGAATATGCTTTGGGAAGGTGGTAGACCACCTTTAAGAGGCTGGGAAATGGTGAGCACTTAGATGAGGAGTGCATGGTGCTACATTAGTATGATGGAATCATGGTAAAATTACTTTACTTGGCCGTCCTATTGGGACAACATGTACATATGTCCTATAAAGAGCAGCTCCGGCATCAAAACCAAAGCATAAGTAATGAACCTTAGATATTGCTCTTACTTTAGATTTTCAAAAATATGGTCATTTTTAGGTTTTTGGCTAGAAATCTTCTTGCATGATAACACTTGTCTTGTGCACCTTACCTAACATACCTAGACCAGCACCTGCTTTTGAGTCCATTACAGAATTATAATGTTCTTTATGGCTTTATTTTTAGGATTATTATCAAATTATAAAGAATCCAATGGACCTGAGTACAATACGGAAGAGACTGGAATATAACTATTACCCGAAGGCCTTAGACTGCATGCAGGATTTCAATACCATGTTTACAAACTGCTACATTTATAATAAGGTAAAGTCACCGTGCATAAGTCATTGTGCACATGATACAGACGTTTGAGCCTTGTTAGAGCTTGTCCTTACAGTGGCAGAATGTGACAACCATAGCGAGATGTCGGCTTTTATTTCTTTTCAATTCTGTTACATTATGAAGTGAATATTCAGACCTACAATGTATTACAGCCTGGAGATGATATTGTCTTAATGGCTCAAGAACTGGAAAAAGTGTTTATGCAGAAAATTGCTGAAATGCCCCACGAAGAAATTGAATTGTCTGTTGTTGGAAACCGAAGTGTTAAGAACAAGTTGCGAACGTCTTCTGAAGGAGGTAAAATCATCTGAAGTGGTGCATCAGTCGGTGGTACAGAACTTCTTATTTTCTGTAACAGCTAGAATTTTATGTTTTCTGTAGGAGAACAATGCTCTTAGATCTAACATGTATAAAGATAACTTGCCATTTATCCTTCATGGTGAAGTCTGTAAAGCAAAACCCCCCCCCCAAAAAAACAGAATTGCGTTTTTCCCTTTTAACCTCACAAATGTTTTTACTGTTTGTGAATGCATTATAGTCATATTTTATACTGTCCATATTATGGCTACTAAATGGAAAAAACACTTTATTTCAGAATCTAAAGAAGATATGGAGCAGTCTGCTGTTCCCAAGAAAAAAATTACTTCTCAAAAAATGCACAGAACTCCATTTCCTCGGCCAGTTATCGCAATGATGCCACAGAGAACTACGCTTGTCCCTTTATCCATTGTTCGGACTCCAAACACTGAGACCTCCAGCCCTGTATCCAAGGTAAGCTGTGGTTTCCATTTTTTTTTTTATTAGATATATTGGCAATTTTTTACATTCCCAAAGATGTTGGAACTTGGAATTACACTATAACCATGAATCCTCAGACCTTTTATAATGGAGCTCTGATCCTCTACTTCTAGGTGCAGTCATTTTTCCACTGTCCTGGGCCCATTCCCTCATTCTTGCCTTGAAATGATTGGAGGGTCCTCCAGTTTAGGAGATGAAGTGGGTAGGACTTTGGCAAACAGACTGAAACTAAATGGGAAATGGAATAAAAGTTGAGATCAGATGTTAAAGGGGTTTTCTGGGACCAAAATTGATGGCCTGTGCTTAAAGGGAATCTATCAGGGCAATTTGGGACACTAAACCACCAACACGTTCATATGGACCAGAGGTTTAGTGTCCCAAATCACACTGTTATAACGCAATCCATGGCTGCATTAAAAATAAAAAAGCTCTTATACTCCCCCCTGCCGCTGTACTACCCGCGCCTGCGCAGTTCTTCAGTGAAGCCAGAGGAGTACACCTCGGCTTCAGTGCACATGCCCCATACCTCCGGAAATTGCGCAGTGAAGCCGGGGTGTGCCAACGAAGAATCTCATGAATAAGCCGGACTCGGCTTGTTCTCGGCCGAACAGCATACCTAGGACCCTTCTCTAGGTAAGTATATAAAGGTTTTTGTTTTTAATGCGCCTGCGGATTGCATTACAACAGGGCTATTTGGGACACTAAACCCCAGGTCTATAAGGACCTATGGGTGATTTCGTGTCCCAGATTGACCTGACAGATTCCCTTTAAAACTGGTCATCGATAGGTGATTGGCAGGCCCCTACCAATCAGCGGTTTGCAGAGGTTCTCTTCCCTTTGCAAGTGATGTCATCGGTTACATGCTACAGCTCAAGTGAATGGGGATAAGCTACAATACCAAGCACATCCAATAAGCAATGTGTGGCACTGTTCTTAGTAGTCAGTGAAGAGGCCATAGGACATTATAGTCTGGCAAAATGATGGACAACATAACTGATACCCGACCAACCACATTGTAATGAATGGGGTCATTCAGGATCTGTTTCCGTCATATAAACTATTGAGCCCTGTCGGGATTTCTATTTTTCTGTTCCTGTCAACACTGTTATTAGAACGGCCCTCTTACAAAATGGAGCCTCAATATCTAAACTTTAAAGGACATCAGATTTGTATCATTGACCAAGCCTGTGGTCTGCCATTTTTATGAGCTAAAGTACTGCATGGTAAGATGGGCTTGTCTAATATGCTTTCTTTTAGTATATACATATACACACATACATATGCAATAGTGTACAGTGTTTTAACTTAAATGGGTTTTCCAGCTTCCAAACATATCATCTGCAAATACATCCACAGCAGTGCTAAATACTCACTGTTTTCTTGTGCAGCTTTGGCTTGGCTTTATTTTACTTGCTGCTCCTTGTGTCACTGTTATTTACATGCAGTGAATTTGAGGACAAAGTACATTTCCCATGATTCATCTGTCTGCTCTCTCTGTTTACCCCTCCCTTCTCCACTCTCCCCTGCAATGAAATCTCAGGTAATAAATCACTCCCACATCTGAGGTTACATGCTGCTGTGATGTTTAGTTTGCTGCTTCAACTACTCAAAGGGAGGGGTAGTGATCTTGCAAACGAAACGTCAGAGCTGTGATTAATGACCTGAAAATAAATATGATAAACGGTGCTGAATTTAAACAGGATATATATTAGGAAGTGTTTTCTATTGATGCATCCTGTTATGTGGCTCATATTTTTGAAAAACTGGATAAACACTTTAATGAAATTGTATTTTATTAGGTCAGGAAGGGTATAAAGCGAAAGGCAGATACTACAACCCCTGCTGTGTCCCAAATTTCAACGTCCTGTGAATCCTCTCCTTCTGTATCTGGACCAAAAGAAACCCAGACGCTGTCAGGTTTGGAGAAGCCACAAGCCGATACCTCAGTCAGAGAGTTTCCCGACTCTCAGCATCCACTTCAACCAGTTACTCCTAGTGCACATCTATCAGAACAGCTGAAACACTGCCATAATATCCTTACTGAGATGATGTCTAAAAAACATGCTAGCTATGCCTGGCCTTTCTACAAGCCTGTCGACTCAGCATGCCTCAACTTGCCTGGATTTAGTGACATTATAAACTGTCCCATGGATCTGGGAACCATCAGAGTAAGTACTTAGATGATGCTGGAAGCTGTGGAGAGATTTGCACCCAAGTATACATAAATTGATATATGTTCCAGTTGATAAGGATGTGATTTGTAAATTTTTTTTTTTTTTTTGCGATAAAAAAAAAACAAACAAACCTGGTACTGATACTACTGATCAGGTCTATCCTACGTTACACCTCTTTGGTATCCAAAATGGCTGTAAAGTGGATCCTATGCAAATCTCCAAACTACAGTTAACTTGGCTCTGTCAGTACTTTTTGTTGCACCTGCTTAAACATGTACCTGTTTCATAACCTCATTTAATCTTTTGTGTGATTATGGAGAATCTTGGGGTGTGTGGGAAAACGCCCAACATATAAAGTTGTGGGAAAAAAAGTATTTAGTCAGCCACCAATTGTGCAAGTTCTCCCACTTAAAAAGATGAGGCCGGCCTGTAATTGTCATCATAGGTAGACCTCAACTATGAGAGACAAAATGAGAAAACAAATCCAGAAAATCACATTGTCTGATTTTTAAAGAATTTATTTGCAAATTATGGTGGAAAATAATTATTTGGTCAATAACAAAAGTTCATCTCAATACTTTGTTATATATCCTTTGTTGGCAATGACAGAGGTCAAACGTTTTCTGTAAGTCTTCACAAGGTTGGCACACACTGTTGCTGGTATGTTGGCCCATTCCTCCATGCAGATCTCCTCTAGAGCAGTGATGTTTTGGGGCTGTCGCTGGGCAACACGGACTTTCAACTCCCTCCAAAGGTTTTCTATGGGGTCGAGATCTGGAGACTGGCTAGGCCACTCCAGGACCTTGAAATGCTTCTTACGAAGCCACTCCTTCGTTGCCCTGGCGGTGTGCTTGGGATCATTGTAATGCTGAAAGACCCAGCCACGTTTATCTTCAATGCCCTTGTTGATGGAAGGAGGTTTGCACTCAAAATATCACGATACATGGCCCCATTCATTCTTTCATGTACACGGATCAGTCATCCTGGTCCCTTTTCAGAGAAACAGCCCCAAAGCATGATGTTGCCACCCCCATGCTTCACAGTAGGTATGGTGTTCTTTGGATGCAACTCAGCATTCACTCTCCTCCAAACACGACGAGTTGTGTTTCTACCAAACAGTTCTACTTTGGTTTCATCTGACCATATGACATTCTCCCAATACTCTTCTGGAACATCCAAATGCTCTCTAGCAAACTTCAGATGGGCCCAGATACAGTGCTGGCCAAAAGTATTGGCACCCCTGCAATTCTGTCAGATAATACTCAATTTCTTCCAGAAAATGATTGCAATCACAAATGCTTTGGTAATAATATCTTCATTTATTTTGCTTGCAATGAAAAAACACAAAAAAGAATGAAAAAAAAAGTCAAATCATTGATCATTTTACACAAAACTCCAAAAATGGGCCGGACAAAAGTATTGGCACCCTCAGCCTAATACTTGGTAGCACAACCTTTAGACAAAATAACTGCGAACAACCGCTTCCGGTAACCATCAATGAGTTTCTTACAATGCTCTGCTGGAATTTCTCCAGGTCCCTGAGATTTGAAGGGTGCCTTCTCCAAACTGCCATTTTGAGATCTCTCCACAGGTGTTCTATGGGATTCAGGTCTGGACTTATTGCTGGCCACTTTAGAAGTCTCCAGTGCTTTCTCTCAAACCATTTTCTAGTGCTTTTTGAAGTGTGTTTTGGGTCATTGTCCTGCTGGAAGACCCATGACCTCTGAGGGAGACCCAGCTTTCTCACACTGGGCCCTACATTATGCTGCAAAATTTGTTGGTAGTCTTCAGACTTCATAAGGCCATGCACACGGTCAAGCAGTCCCGTGCCAGAGGCAGCAAAGCAACCCCAAAACATCATGGAACCTCCGCCATGTTTGACTGTAGGGACCGTGTTCTTTTCTTTGAAGGCCTTTTTTTTTTTTTTTTTTTTTTTTCCTGTAAACTCTATGTTGATGCCTTTTCCCAAAAAGCTCTACTTTTGTCTCATCTGACCAGAGAACATTCTTCCAAAAAGTTTTTGGCTTTCTCAGGTAAGTTTTGGCAAACTCCAGCCTGGCTTTTTTATGTCTCTGAGTCAGAAGTGGGGTCTTCCTGGGTATCCTACCATAGAGTCCCTTTTCATTCAGACGCCGACGGATAGTATGGGTTGACACAGTTGTACCCTCGGACTGCAGGGCAGCTAGAACTTGTTTGGATGTTAGTCGAGGTTCTTTAGCCACCATCCGCACAATCTTTCGTTGAATTCACTCGTCAATTTTTCTTTTCCGTCCACATCTAGGGAGGTTAGCCACAGTGCCATGGGCTTTAAACTTCTTGATGACACTGCGCACGGTAGACACAGGAACATTCAGGTCTTTGGAGATGGACTTGTAGCCTTGAGATTGCTCATGCTTCCTCACAATTTTGCTTCTCAAGTCCTCAGACAGTTCTTTGGTCTTCTTTCTTTTCTCCATGCTCAATGTGGTACACACAAGGACACAGGACAGAGGTTGAGTCAACTTTAATCCATTTCAACTGGCTGCAAGTGTGATTTAGTTATTGCCACCACCTGTTATGTGCCACAGGTAAGTAACAGGTGCTGTTAATTACACAAATTAGAGAAGCATCACCTGATTTTTCAAAGGGTACCAATACTTTTGTCCACCCCCTTTTTTTTTTATCTTTGGTGTGGAATTATATCCAATTTGGCTTTTTGACAATTCTTTTTGTGATTTTTCCATTGACGACAAATTAAATGAAGATATTATTACCAAAGCATTTGTGATTGCAATCATTTTCTGGAAGAAATTGAGTATTATATGACAGAATTGCAGGGGTGCCAATACTTTTGGCCAGCACTGTATGTACTGGCTTAAGCAGGGGGATACGTCTGGCACTGCAGGATCTGAGTCCCTGGAGGCGTAGTGTGTTACTGACGGTAGCCTTTGTTACGTTAGTCCCAGCTTTCTGCAGGTCATTCACTAGGTCCCCCCATGCGGTTCTGGGATTTTTGCTCACCGTTCTTTTGATCATTTTGACCCCACGGGGTGATATCTTGCGTGGAGCCCCTGATCGAGGGAGATTATCAGTGGTCTTTTATGTCTTCCATTTTCTAATTATTGCTCCCACAGTTGATTTCTTCACACCAAGCTGCTTGCCTATTGCAGATTCAGTCTTCCCAGCCTGGTGCAGGTCTACAATTATGTTTCTGGTGTCCTTCCACAGCTCTTTGGTCTTCACCATAGTGGAGTTTGGAGTGTGACTGTTTGAGGTTGTGGACAGGTGTCTTTTATACTGATAACAATGTCAAACAGGAGCCATTACTACAGGTAATGAGTGGAGGACAGAGGAGCCTCTTAAAGAAGAAGTTACAGGTCTGTGAGAGCCAGAAATCTTGCTTGTTTGTAGGTGACCAAATACTTATTTTCCACCATAATTTGCAAATAAATTCTTTAAAAATCAGACAGTGATTTTCTGGATTTGTTTTCTCATTTTGTCTCTCATAGTTGAGGTCTACCTATGATGACAATTACAGGCCGGCCTCATCTTTTTAAGTGGGAGAACTTGCACAATTGGTGGCTGACTAAATACTTTTTTTTTCCCCACTGTATGTTAAACATGTCCATAGTCCCACATTCAACTGACTGTGACCAAAACTGTTTCTTTCTGGATTGATTTGGGTCACTCTATATTTTATTTATTTTTTGGTAGGTAGAATAGAGGTTGACTAGCTATTCTAAATCTTGTAAGCCCAAAAAACTAGATTCATTTAATTTTTTTTTTTTCTTGTATTTGAGAAACACCTGATTTTTCACATTCTGTTTTAAAGGGAACTTGTCAGCAACTTTTGGGCTATCAAGCTTGTCAGCATATTTAAACACTACTGCGCCAATGCCTTTGTCTAAACCATCTGTTGGCCTGTTTAAAATGTGTAACTAAACTTTCAGACAACTTTTAATTTCTGGCAGATTTTGTAATATATTAACAAATTTTGGCTCCTTTCTGTGAAATCCTGCATTTATTTTATTTATTTTTTCACTTGTTCCCTTGCTTCCCTATTGAGAGCTGTTTCTGTGTCTCATTGTGTACAGGCTCTGTGAAAAGAAGAGAAACTAAGGGTCGGGAGGGTCACTTCAAACAGTTATATTCCGGGCATTATTAAAATTAGAAACTTGCTTTTGGTGTCATATGAATATCTCAAACCAGGTTGTGTTTTCAACCAGATGGCTTTGTAAATCATATAGGTAGAGCTGCATCCTTGGTATCATATGAAAGATGAGATTCTCCTCTTTCATATGACACCCAAAGTTTCTATGTTTTATAATGCCTCAGTTATAGCTGTTCGAAGTGATGCTCCCCATCCTCCTTTTCTCTTCATTTCACACAGCCCTTATACTGTACACAATGAGAAGCAGGGAAAAGCTCTCAATAGAGAAGCAAGGCAAAGAGTGAAAAAATGCAGGATTTCTCAGAAAGGAGACACCAATTTGTTAATAAAATATATTACAAAATTTATTAATGACAAAAACTGCCAAAAAATTGAAAGTTGCCTGAAAGTTTAGTTAAAGGAATGTGTGTGTGTGTCTATATATTATATAAATTAATATATAATTTAAAAAAAAAAAAAAAAAAAAAATATATATATATATATATATATATATATATATATATATATATATATATATATAAAATTTTATTATCATTATTATATTATAATATATAAATCCTATGTAAAGAGAAAATAAAAATGACTTGCTGCTAAAGGTCCCCCTATGCCAGAAATGTGGGACCAGTCCGCGGGGCTTCTGATTTCATTTGCACCAGAAATAACGTCATGTTCACAAGTGAATGACACTTGACCATTGAGGCAAAGTTTTTAAAAAAGGTCTGACAAACTCTTTATAAAAAAAAAAAAAAAATGCACCAAAATTGCAAAGTGTGAGAACCTGGCCTGAGGCATAATATTTTGGCAGGCAAAGTACAGAGAATTTGCTTATTGAAATGGTTTATATAACATAAATATACTTATCACTTTTGCTAAGTGTGTTCTGTTTCTAAATTTAGGATAAAATGGAGAATGAGCAGTACAGAGACACTCGTGAATTTGCCTCTGATGTCCGATTAATGTTCATGAATTGTTATCAACACAGTTCTCCGGATAGCGAAGTCGTGAACATGGCACGGAAGTTGCAGGTAGGTGGTTCTTGTTCTAAAAAATGCTGTCGTTGGCAAACGCAGTCCACAGCAAAGCCCACAAGGCTTGATAGTCTGAATGTATATTTAAGTGTATAGCATATGAATTTTATGAAAGCATGAAGAGAAGAATATAAGTCAAGTAGTGCATTTCTTGATGGAGCTGGCCATACATAATGAGATGTCTCACTGTCTTGTTCTTAGACCAGCCCCTTTGTTCATTTAAAACTCTTGTCATTCTTGGCTTAAGAGTCATATTGGCGTTCCTAGTTAGTGGCAGCCTTCCTTGTATCAGTATGCATACAAAGAGAGCTGTAAATCACTATCCATAGGACTCCTCAACCCAGACAATGCAAAGGTTTAAGAGACTATATTGCTAGTTCTAATGAATCTTTTACCCCAAAACTATATATCAATCTGCTCAGTTCATTTTGCTCTCAAACATGCTCTCTGCAGATTGGACTGCATTCTAGTTCCCTTTTGCTGTACATCTTTAGATGGTTCTTCTAAACTTTGAAAGCACTACTCTCATCATCTGCACATTAGCTACAGCAAACCTTTGGATCCCCTGTAAAGTTGGGTTCATACTACCGTTATTCAATGTCTGTGGATGAGAACAACGGACATTAAATGAAAGGTGCAGACACAGCCATCTCTGCCTTGTTTCCGTCTGCCTTCACCCCAATGTAAATAAACATGACGGAAGCTTTCTTCCCTCATGTTTTTTACTTTCCTACAGAAGAAAAAAGTGGTGCATGCGGGAATTTTTCTTCCATTACAAAAGTAAACAAACATGACCAGAGGAAAGTGCCGTCATGTTCTTTATATTAGAGTCAATGGGATCGGATACAGAGGAAGGGGACGTCATCTGTGTCTGTTACTCTGCTACAGTTAATGTCAGTTACTGTCTACCTATGGATGACAGCAATGGATGTTAACAACGGTAGTGTGAACATGGCCTGAGTTGCACATTTAATTATGTAATTTAACCCTCTAATGGTTCTGCTTGAGCACAGCTGGGGCAGCAGTTTAAGTGGGTGGTGATCTGCTAACTAGTAGCAGCTTCCTTTCCCGACAACGTCTCGCATAAGCTTAGGCTGATGGGAGATAAATCAAGTAATACACAACATTGAAGTGCTCCCTATGCACTCTTCAATAGAAAAATCTGTTCTTGCATATGCCCAACCCTCTTACAATATAAATTATTTTTGCATATAACCTGTAGACCTATATTTTGCAGTCACCTGGTGAAATGTGCTTTTAGTGCTTCATTTTGTCTTTCAAATTTCAGGATGTCTTTGAGGTTCTGTTCGCTAAAATCCCAGATGATCCTGTTGCTGCTGCTGCTACATATGCACCTAATGTAGTAAACAGATACAAGTCAACGTCCAGTGAAAGCAGTACCAGCGCCTCGGGGAGCTCTTCTGATTCAGAAGATGACCGAGCTAAACAACTAGCCTTGTTACAAGAACAGGTGAGTCTATGCTAAAAATAAAACTGCATAGTCACTTACCAACATTGTACAGTTCCTCTCCTTATTCCTTTTCTAATGTGTGTGCCTTTTCATATCTGGAACCTATTCTATTAGCCAGAGCGCAGAACCCTCACAAAAAATATAATCAGTACTCACTTTGGAGCCCCAGATTTGTCAATACATGGGCACTATTTAACAAGGAAACCTTTCAGGGTACAGGGTTATTTTAAGGGGTTGGGAATAAAGGATAGGGGATATGTCAGGTCACTGGGGGTCCAATTGCTGATCAGGAGAACATGGGTCCAAAAGTCCCCTTATAGCCTCCTTGTGAATATGCTGGTGCTCCAAACTGTGTCCCATTCAGTGCTATGGGGCTGCAGTGAATGGGACACCAGTCCCAACATAGGCAGTGTGTTGCAATAATACATTTCCAATGCAGATTCTAGGATATGGCTTATCCCATAAACTTCAGTGGGTATCCATTCTCTGAGATTCTTAGACCTGTGAACCAGGGCTGTGGAGTCGGAGTTGGGACCAATTATGGCTGCATTCAAAAAAAAGCTACCAACTCTGGTTTTAAAATGATTTTTAATTATATTACACAATTAATATTAATGTATAATTTGAAGCATAGTTTGTTGCATATTTACTTTCATAGGAAATCAATTACTAGCTTAGTAATAAATGAGAGAATCTTTACTGCTTCTGTCTGACTGGTTGTCAGCCTTTAGTGAAGGAGTCTGAGTCAGTCTGTGGAGAAAAAAAAAAAGAGTAGTCTGAGTCTGTGGTTTGGCCTACCGACTCCCCATCCCAGTAAGAGGGGGTTGCCCATAAGGGCACCAGCACTCGACAGTGTTTCACCTGTGAAACACGGTCCGTGTGTTAGTCAGATTTACCAGCTTGAAGTTTGTGCTGGGAACGGGACTCCTAGCATCACAGATAACTATACTGCTAGGAGTCCTGCTCCCATCACAAACTTCAAGCCGATAAATCTGGCTAAGACACGGACTGTGTTTTATGTGTGAAATGCGGTAGTGTGCTGCTGCCCTAAGTCAGAGACAAGCTATCTTGCCTCATCTCTCAATTACAATATTAGAGGGTAACTATGTAAATATTGGTCACCTCTTTACCAGGGATAATGGACACCCGATTTTTGTGATAAGCATTGTTACTTTCTTAGGAACACCACTCATTGGACTTTTATGGCTTGTCCTTTCAATATATTGCAATTATGTGATATTCACAAGTACAAACTCACTTCTTAAATTAAATTGCAGTAACAGAACCTGAAGACCTGTGTCTTGTACATTTTTCTGTCAAAAGCTATATTTGTTCACTGCATTGGTTGTAACCTAGACAGTAGACTGTACATTGGTTGTAACACTTGTAAAGATTTGTCATCTAGAGAAGTTCCTAAACTGTTTCCTTCCTGATTTTAAAGCTGAGAGTTGTACATGAACAACTTAAAGCCTTAACAGAAGGCCCAACCTCCAAACCCAAGAAAAAAAAAATCCAAGAAGGAAAAGAAAAAGAAGAAATCAAAGGAGAAGAAAAAGAAGCTGAAAAAGAAAGCTAGCCTAAATCTGAAAAAGAAGAAAATGAAACAGAAAGGGCTGAAGAAAAAATCTTTAGCCAAGTAAGACACCATCTTTGGTCAACTATAACACATGAATTTATGGAAATAATTCCTGCCATCACACATAAGGGATAAGTTGTTTTTTTTTTTTAAGTTTTAGCCCACCAAACTTCTGTATTTTGTTGCTGTATAAAGGAAGATTTTCTTTTTGTTCCCTCTTATTTAAACAAGAAAAGCTACAAGGTTACTGCCCACTTGGAGAATAAGAGCTGATTTACATATAACCTTCCATGGACCATATCTTTTAAATGGGTGGATGGATTTAAAATAAAACTTGGACACAGCAGTATTTCTTTTGGCATTTTGTACTTGGTGACAGATATTCTTTAAAGGGGTTGTCCTACCATAAAATAGTGTTCATTGTAAAAATGACTAAAATCAACAGTTTTTGTTATTTACACTGTTAACAGAAAGATCTAGTGGAGAGCGAGACTGCACCATCTGTTGTTCAAAGTGTTTAGCAATGTGCATGTCCACCTGATCACTGGTGGACGCACATGCTCTGTCAATCTTCCCACAGATCATTCTCAGCAGTGATCGCTGTGCTGAAAAGAACCATATCATCGGCAGTAGCTTGGAAGTATAACTGACTAGTCTCTGCAGGAAGTAAGACACTATATAGTCAGCTGCTAGGGGTGAAAGATTGATTTGGTTTAGGACCTGCCCCCTGCATTACAGATTAGCAACTGCACCAAGAGGAGAGCACAGAGGAGCAAAAAAAGATTTTTAAAAAAATTATATATATTTACTTTGGGACTTTTAATGTCAAAAGGATTCATGGCGTTTAAATGGTATTAAACTATATTTAAAGGGGTATTCCTATGAACATAACCATTTTTAAATTTGTAGATAATTAAAAGTTAAACATTTTTTGCAAATATAAGTAATTAAAAATTTTGCAGAGTTTTAAAGATTTTCTCTAAATATCTTGTGGTCACAAGTTGTTGTCTTGATCAGTTGCAAGTGGATATGACCATGAATGCTGGACCTTTCTAAGGTCTGAAAATCAGCCATGATTTCCTTATAGTGGACAGGATATCTTCTGATACATGTAGTGTCCCTGTCTGATAACCCAGTGACAATAAGAAAATCATGGCTGGATTCCTGACAAGTCGCAGAAAGTTTCTGCATTTGTGGTCGTATCCATTGGCAACCGATCAAGACAACAGACTGTCACCACTAAGATAGTTATAGAAAATCTTTAAAACTCTGCAGAATTTTTAACTACTTATCTGCAAAAATGTTTAACTTTTAATTATCTACCATTATAGATATGATTATGTTCATTGGAATACCCCTTTTATAGGGCTAAACAAGATGGGGCCCTAACTCATCAAAACTTTATTCATCTCTCCCTGATTCCCCACTACTCCAATGCTGATGCTGGTGTCAGACACATAGAGGAAACACTTGGAGATGCTGCCTTAGCCGATAAGTGACTAACATTGGCTGTGCAGGCATCTATCTCCAAGTGTTTTCTTTGTGTCAGACCAGAAAGTGGAGAGTAGCGGTGACCCAGGTAGTTTTGGGACCAGAGCTGCAGGGTATTGAGGAGAGGTAGGTAAATGATTGTCGAGTTATGACCCCCATCTCTAGCCCTATTAAAGTAAATTTTATCCTCCTGGAAAACCTTTTTTTAAAGTGTTGTCTCATGACAGAGTGTTCCATATTAGAGTATGAGTATAAGTGGTGGTTTTCAACCACTGAATTTCTGATATTTTTCAGTGACTCCAAGAAAAAGAAAAAGAAGCTGCCATTATCTGATGATGAGCAGGCCAAGCCTATGACTTATGATGAAAAAAGACAGTTAAGTTTGGACATCAACAAGCTGCCAGGTGACAGGCTTAGTCGCATTGTCCATATCATTCAGTCCAGAGAGCCGTCACTGAAAGACTCCAATCCTCAGGAAATTGAAATAGATTTTGAGACCTTGAAGCCATCAACCTTGAGGCACTTAGAGCAATATGTCACGATAACCCTGCGCAAGAAACCCAAAAAAACAAATGGTAAGTGCATTTAGTAGGTGGTCTCTCTGTGACTCAAAGTTGAGAGATCAGGAACCCTTACAATAACCTATACTCTTCTTTTTAGGTGAAAAACCCTCAAAATCAAAAGATCAGCTAAATAAGGAGAAGAAGCTGCAGCTGGAGAAAAGACTTCAAGATGTCAGTGGGCAACTGAATTCTACTAAGAAACCTAGACAAGCAGGTTTGTTCAGCTTTACTTGATACTTCACAACAATTGATAAATTGAAACAAAATCAAGATTTTACAAAAATGAGAGCCTCAGTTGAGCCTCTTTCTCCCTAAAATAACTTGGCTATCAAAAATCCACCTTTTCTGTATACCTGGGCAATTTTTATCTTTCAAGCATCTAGGAACTCTAGATGGAGGTGCATTTGTTACATAATTCATAAGCATTTTTTATAATTACATTATATTTATTTTGGGCAGAAAAAGAGACATGTCTTTCCTTATTTTTTATTTTTAAGCCATTTTTATTTTGCAGCCTGCATGTTTTCTCCTACATTACAGGCTACTCTATTCCATTTTCAGTAAAATCTGTCAGAGCTGGTCTGATGGCTCGGTCTGTACACTTGTGTGCTGGATGCTCATAAACACTCACGCCTAATTCTTATGTATTTGACAAGGCCCTAAGACCAGGTCTCTGCAGGACAAGACCGAGCAGCCAAGAAGTATATTAAAACATTCAGGCTGCAGAGTAAAAATAAGTGATAACTTTTTTCCAAAATGAAATTAAATCTTTTTTTATCCCAAAATATGTACAATGCAATAATTCAAAAAAATTTGAAATATATATGCATGTTTATCAAATTCAGCCTGTAATACTCTATTCCTGTTAATTGTCACTAAAATGGCTGACTTGTATCTATTGGTAATTTCTCATTAAATTTCTCTGGCGTACAAGTTGTAATTCTTTGCGCAAATTTTTCTCTCTCGACATTTTCCAAAAAGGGAGCTTGATGAGGTTGTGCAGGGGAGGGGGGCAATCATTTATGCCATTTCCTTCCAGTCGTACAGCCCAGTGGAGGGTGTGCCTCATTTATGAGGAGGCATGTGCTTTGTCATATATGAGACGCACCCTCCGCCAGTGATGGAACTACAAAGACTGGCATTGATAACGACAGGGACAGTCTTCATAAATCCGCCCCATTGTTTATACATTTGCCTCACATTTCTAATACTAATGATAAATTTTGGGTCATTTCCTACAGAAGACGCGGCATCAGCCCACCAGCCGCTTGGTGGTCCAAGACGTCTGAGTGAAAGCAGCAGCAGCAGTTCCTCCTCCACCTCGGAGAGCAGCAGTGATTCCAGCTCTTCAGACAGCAGTGACTCAGACTCAGGTTAGATGACCTGGCATTATTTCTGGCAATTCTCTCAACTGTTGGTTACTGGGGGTTAAAGGGATTCTCTCATTAAAAAACACATTTTAAACTAAGAGCACGTAGGAATATTCTTTATAAAGGCGATTCATCTCTTACCTTTATCTTGAAGGTCCACGCTGCTGTTTTTGAATTTTTATTCATTCTTCATTGTGCTGAGAGAGCACAGGGGACGTTCCCCCTGTGCTCAAAATGCACAGGGGGCGTTACCTGTGCTCTGAGCAGAGCGTTGTCATCCAATCCAGCGGCGCCTTTCTTCTGCTCTGTCGGCCATTCACCTCCTCTTCACTCCTCTTCTTACAGGAGACCACCGCAAAATGGCCGACGGAACAGCCGACCATTATACGGTGGTCTCCTGTAAGAGGAGAATGGCCGACAGAGCAGAAGAACGGCAGTGCTGGATTGGTAACGCCCCTGTGCATTTTGAGCACAGGCAGAATGCCCCCTGTACTTTCTCAGCACAATTGAAGAATGAATAAAAATTCAAAACCGGCAGCGCGGACCTTCAAGATAAAGGTAAGGGATAAATCGCCTTTATATGTGCTCTTAGTTTAAAACACATTTTTTAATGATCAAATCCATTTAAGTCCTGTTTTGTGCTTTTTTTTTTTTTTTTTTTTTTTTTTTTTTTTAATGGTGAATTTAGCTAAACATTGGAGTTAAAAATTTGTATTGGTACTAAGAATATTAACCTAAAACTCAATGTATTAGATTTCTGCATTTTTAATTCAATTTAGAGGGCTCAGTTTCTATATGAAAATTGGACAAAATCTTCTCATTCAAGCTTTATGCTTTTTGCTTAATACATGCTAGAAGTGTCCGTTGGTATAGGTCAGGAGGGTTTCCTGAAGTACTGCATACCACCAACACTGTGTAGGTATACCATGGCATCTGTCGCCTTGTTTTTTACCAGATGCCTCTATGTGGAAGGCTGTGCTATCTATTCAGCATGTAACAGGTACCCAACCTGATGAAGGCTGAAAAAGCACTTTTGGCCACCATCAAGTGAATGGGGAAACAGATGTAGCAAACCTAATGTACAGCACCCCATGCCAGCAAAACATTAGATTTTGGCATCATTTTAAGGTTCTTACCACTATCTCTGCAGGTGAATTACAGAAACTAGAAACATAAAGACTCAACAGAAGCACAGAAAATAAATACCCATAAGATACAGAGGTTACTGGTTCTCATCCTCATCTCCTGTGTGTTTCAATTGTATTAACCATGAAGTAACAAAGTCACCAGTTACTATAGTTCAGATGATCTCTTCCATCAGCTTTTAAGTACATCTGTTCTGGGAATGGAGGATGACTACCCAGCTTTCCCAGAAGAAAAATTTGACTAGATAAGCAGAGGTGGGACTTTAATCCCTGAACTGTATTAGACTGGGAGTTTTTGATGGTTTTTTTGAGCTACAGCTAGAAGTGGATGTAAAAGTAATGGGAAATCTAAAGGAAGAACCTATACATCCCCTTCCTGCTGCATCCACTTCTGGCTTTGGCTCAAAAAAAACATCAAAAATTGCATGTGCAGTGTCACCTTTCATGCAGATTTACCACACTGTAGTCTTGAGCTGGTAGCCGCTGTGTGATCAGTAGTGGCCGTCATTCTACTTTACCAGAGACGGATCTAACATAGAAACTGTTAAATAGATTTTTTTTTTTTTTTTTTTTTTTTAAAGCTACTAGATAGAAAATGAATCAAGGACTTATATTTGGAAACTATCCCTTGTATATCAACCTGGCTTCTCAAATCTGTTGTGTGAATGTGGATTGTAGACAGATACACAAAGTGCTTTACTGCTTATTGGTCACATAAGGTTATAGTGAGCATCATATTGTATGTCTCCCTAATGTGGCTTAAGATCTGCCGGGTGAGCTCTACCTAAAGCTGGCCAACACTTTAGATAGCTGAACGAACGTATGGCCAACAGCTAACAGCTGTCTTGCCCGATTTATTCCCCCCCCCCCCCCATACATACATCCATACATACATACAAACACGCTGGGCTCAGCCAGGTAGTACATGCTACTCTGCTGACAGAGAGATAGGAGGCCCTATACATGTTAGAAGTTCTGCCAACCCTACCAAAATGGTGAGTTTGGCCAATACACATCTAATAGCCAGTTTAGGACTGGAATTGGATTTGATTCTAAGGATCACATTGGATCCACAAGATTATAAAGTATTTTCTATTGCATTTTCCAAATGTCCATCCATTCTTTCTAATGTACTGTTTTCTCTTTTAGTTAGTTTTAGTTTACTTGTATCATTTTGTAATTGAAGTTGATCTGGAAAGGGAATGTACATAACATTGATCACAAGTTGTTGGCTTCCTTCCTGTGTGACTACTTTTCAATTAATAAAAATGATCAGCATTTTGGTGTCCTTATTTTCATTATTACCTCACTTTTAGCTGTTTACACAATATCATATATTTATTAGAGTTTAGCTGTATCAGAATTAAGTGCAAGGAAGTTATCTATCTTGAATAAGACACAATGGGCAGATAGACACTATACATTTAGAATAGGCATAGCACTTATAAGACTGTGTTCACATAAAGTACATGTCCGTTGCGGTCCCTCCAGTGTTGTAGTGACACGCCAGAGGGAAACTGATCCTATGGTTTCTGGGTCAGTTGCTTTTTCTCCTCCACCTTCACCATAACATTTTTCTGTCTAGATGCCATCAATTGTCTGGTTCAGGCATAAAACAACTAGCTGGAAACTACTGATAAAACCAGACCAGGCTGACTTTGTGCTATATTTTTGTGCTGAAATTTTGGCACATATTGAGGCACGCCCTTTCCTAGGTATCTGTGATTCTAATAACTTGGTCATGAACAGCATGTAGGTCAGGTTTTTGTGCAAATTAATCCAGAAATCTTACACATTTAGCTCAGTAAATCGTCCCCAATGTTCTTAACCTAGGTAAACTCTAAGTCCTGGAGGTGCAGATTATGTAGTTATGGGTTTTAAGGGGGGGGGGGATAGTGAAATGCAATGCTCTTTTATGTTGTTTAAGAATCACCCCAGCTATTTAATTCCTATATAGTGCAGCATAAGCAACTATTATCTGTTTTAGTCTATTATAGGTTGTATACCATCTTGGTTCATTCTCTCTCACTGATATGGTTCCCCAAAATCAGCTTGCATTTCCCATGATGCCCCTGGCTTTAGCTCTGCTCTAAGTCCCATCTTGAGGCAGCAAGTATCAGATCAGTGACGTTTTAGAACATCACACTGCAGAGTCGGTGTATTCCTACTGTATGTGATGTTGCTTCAACCTTTCTCTTCTACCTCCTCTTTTACACTCAAAGGAAGGGAGAGCAGAATAAAGCTGTATTTAATGGAAAAACACTGGAGATTCTGCACACTGCACTCAGGGCACTCGCAGACAAACCTTTTGCAACACATATCTGTAATACCAATGCTCATCGGTGAAAGCCCATAGTATCGTTGTAAGGATTTTCCTACTACTTAGATGAGACAGAGTCCTGCTGAAGATACCATTTCTATCTATGGGGGTGCATACACAGGAATAAGGAGAGTGGAGGTTGGTGGCAAGTGTAGGTGTCAGCCAAGAGGCATTTGATATAAGTTGTTGTAATACTGTACTTCACTGGATATCCCCGTGACTTCTAGCTTACTCTTAGTAGCAAGTTCTAGACTGGCGGTCAAACTGGGGATCAAATGGTCCTGCTGTGCCCATAATGAAAGGGTTCAAGATGTATGAATACAACTGATTTAAAATAAATTACAGTGCTAGAATAGTGGTGGTGAGTTAGCATTTCCTTTCAACCTAAATCAATATAAACTTATCAATTTCAATATGAGTCTAGCATGTCAAGCTACTGCAGAAACTCATAAACATAGTAGATGAGGTTGGAAGAGGACGCTGGTCCATAAAGTCCAACCTATAACACTACAGTGTTGATTCAGAGGAAGGCGAAGAACCCCATGAGGCTGATGACTATTTCCCCATCTCAGGAGATAAAAATACTTCCATACCGAGGTATAGCTAGGGGATCAACTCAGAAGGGACAAACACATCCAAGTGGGCTTCCAATTCAGATGTATCCATATTCTCACTATACAGTGACCATATGGTGATATTGTTCCCACCTTTTCATCCAGACCACCATGACCACTTCTTCCAGCTTGTCTCTGTAAAGTTTGCAACACAGACATTGGCTATTCACTTTTCCAGACACCTGACCCATATTTTCCTCACCTACATAGTCCTCATCCTGCTCTACCCCCAATTATAAAAATTCCCCTGCAAATGAATAACATCCCGTGTGCATCTTTAAATGAATAATGTGCCTGTGTCCCCCCTGAAATTAGTAGAGCCCCTTTTATACCCCTCAATTAATACTGCCAACTGTTTGCCTGCTTATTACTAATTCTCCATAATTAAAGGGGATGTCCAGCTTAATTATATTAATGACCTATCCTGTGGGTAGGTCATCAATAAAAGAACAGTGGGGGGACCATCACCCAGTTCCCCCTTCTGAGCAGCTTTTTAAAGGGGCCACAGTGCTCATACAAGAGCCATGACCCCTTCTCTTTGCTGGGTTGCAACCAGTGATATCTCTGGAAATAATTAGATAACACAAACTTTGTGTCATATGGAAGAAGAGAATCTTCTCTTTCATATGACACTGAAAGCAAACTTCTATGTTTTATAATGTCCAAGATATAACTGTTTGAAATGACCCTCCCCTCATTTTCTCTACTTCTTACACAGCCCCAACTCCAAGTCAGTACTCCATACACAGTACCATTCAATGAGAGGCAGGAACAGATCTCAATACAGAAGCAATGGGAAGAGTGAAAAAAATGCAGGATTTCACAGAAAGGAGACAAAATTTGTTAATAAAGTATATTACAAAATGTATTAATGACACACATACTGCCAGAAAATCAAAAATTGTCTGAAAGTTTAGTTACACTTTAAATTTGCTCATGCTTTATTTTTTTTTTTTTCTTGAACGTCTAATTTCAAAAACTCTTAGGGTTTTCCTACAAAGTAGGTTTGAATAGAGGGTTTGCTGTCTACTGTTACCTGACTATTGATGGTTTGTGGGTTCATGAAGCCCGGATCTGCCACTTCTCTGTAAGGTTCACTGCAAGACCCCATCCCCAATGCTGCTTCCAATTCCACAGTGATGGGACGTCAGGGCAGTGTACACTGGAAGTTCTGCTGCAGCATGTTTTAAAGCCATTGACCATGTATACTAGAAGCTATTGTTGGCAGCCTACGTTGAGATGCCATTGGCAGGTGCATCCCCAATGGGTTATTAGATTCTTATAAGAATCTGTTATGCTGGGACTGTCTAGCTATTCTAATGAAGTCTGAACAACCTTCCTTCATGTCTGAATTATTACCATGATTAGGGAAAGTGTAATGAATTCTCCTCACCCCATCTATTTGTGTGATGGATGAGGTGTTTCTGGTCTAGGCTTCTCCCTGCTGCCTATGGCCCTTGGAGATGAGCTGTAATCCTTGCATATGTGCATTTTATTGGATCTAAATAACCAAGGATGTTTTTAAGCATTGATGCAGTGCTGGACAGCAACCTTACTTCCCTACTGGCTTTTACCTGACACAGTTTTTAACTTGAGAACCATTATATATAATAGATATTATATATAATCTTGCATATATAACAAGAATACAGTCAGTGGAACATGGACTATATGTATGAAAGTATTAGTGGTCTGTGCCAGACAGGGATGCCTAGGGTCCACCAGTAAAATTAATTTTGGAGGCTCGCTATACAGGTACTGTGCTTTGAAAAAGTATTTGCCCCCTTACATATTTCTTGTTTTTGCATTTTTTTATTTTTTATTTTTTGTTATACTTTCAGAAGTACAGCAGTCGGCTATCTCTGGCACTCCTGACCATCACCAGATTCAGCCTGGCCATGCTCAGGTTGAATGTGGAGCCGGAGACGGGTACTGCAGTCTTCTCTTTGTAGGACAACCCCTTTTAAACATCCATATCCTCTCCTGTTGCTACAGACAGTATGTTCTGTCTAACTTAGATCTAGACTTTGCCTTGGAGGTACTGTCCTTTAGGCTGTTGTATCCTTTTGAGCCTACATATCTGGTACTGCTCGTTCTGGAGAGTAGATCTTTAATCCTAGACATAAGTAGGTTTCTTGGAGTCACCCAAAATGGTACCACTCATTTCCCTCCCTTATTACCTTCTATGAGGATTCAATACATGTGATGTTCCTATTTGGTTTTAATCAGTTGCATCCATTCTGGTAAATAAAATTGGAAGACTATAGGGTCCTGGTAAGAGGGTTTTGTTTTTTTTCAAAGGGGGTTCCCCACGAACATAACTATTTATATGGGTTATCCCATTACAGACACTGAAGTGTCACACCACTGATCCCTCAGCGATCAGGAGAATGTGGGCTAAAAGTCCCGCTGCATCCTCCTTCTGAATGAAGTGCCACTGACGTGCTTGACCAGCACACCATTCTACCTCTATTTTGCCGCTCCATAGCAGTGAATGGAGAACTGGTCACACACGTACACTGGTGCTTCATTCTCAACGAGGATGCAGGGGGGCTTTCAGTTCCCAATTCTCCTGGTCACTGGAGGGGCCAAGCAGTTGTACCTCCAGCGATGTGACACTTTATCTCTTATCCTGTGGTTGTTGCCAATATATATATATATATATATATATATATATATATACAGTCATATGAAAAAGTTTGGGCACCCCTATTAATCTTAATCATTTTTGGTTCTAACTATTTGGGTGTTTGCAACAGCCATTTCAATTTTATATATCTAATAACTGATGGACACAGTAATATTTCAGGATTGAAATGAGGTTTATTGTACTAACAGAAAATGTGCAATATGCATTAAACCAAAATTTGACCGGTGCAAAAATTTGGGTACCCTTATCATTTTATTGATTTGAATACTCCTAACTACTTTTTACTGACTTACTGAAGCACAAAATTGGTTTTGTAACCTCACTGAGCTTTGAACTTCATAGCCAGGTGTATCCAATCATGAGAAAAGGTATTTAAGGTGGCTAATTGCAAGTTGTTCTCCTATTTGAATCTCCTCTGAAGAGTGGCATCATGGGTTCCTCAAAACAACTCTCAAATGATCTGAAAACAAAGATTGTTCAACATAGTTGTTCAGGGGAAGGATACAAAAAGTTGTCTCAGAGATTTAACCTGTCAGTTTCCACTGTGAGGAACATAGTAAGGAAATGGAAGACCACAGGGACAGTTCTTGTTAAGCCCAGAAGTGGCAGGCCAAGAAAAATATCAGAAAGGCAGAGAAGAAGAATGGTGAGAACAGTCAAGGACAATCCACAGACCACCTCCAAAGAGCTGCAGCATCATCTTGCTGCAGATGGTGTCACTGTGCATCGGTCAACAATACAGCACACTTTGCACAAGGAGAAGCTGTATGGGAGAGTGATGCGAAAGAAGCCGTTTCTGAAAGCACGCCACAAACAGAGTCGCCTGAGGTATGCAAAAGCACATTTGGACAAGCCAGCTTCATTTTGGAAGAAGGTCCTGTGGACTGATGAAACAAAGATTGAGTTGTTTGGTCATACAAAAAGGCATTATGCATGGCGTCAAAAAACACAGCATTCCAAGAAAAACACTTGCTACCCACTGTAAAATTTGGTGGAGGTTCCATCATGCTTTGGGGCTGTGTGGCCAATGCCGGCACCGGGAATCTTGTTAAAGTTGAGGGTCGCATGGATTCAACTCAGTATCAGCAGATTCTTGAGAATAATATACAAGAATCAGTGACGAATTTGAAGTTACGCCGGGGATGGATATTTCAGCAAGACAATGATCCAAAACACAGCTCCAAATCTACTCAGGCATTCATGCAGAGGAACAATTACAATGTTCTGGAATGGCCATCCCAGTCCCCAGACCTGAATATCATTGAACATCCGTGGGATAATTTGAAGCGGGCTGTCCATGCTCGGCGACCATCAAACTTAACTGAACTGGAATTGTTTTGTAAAGAGGAATGGTCAAAAATACCTTCATCCAGGATCCAGGAACTGATTAAAAGCTACAGGAAGCGACTAGAGGCTGTTATTTTTGCAAAAGGAGGATCTACTAAATATTAATGTCACTTTTCTGTTGAGGTGCCCATACTTTTGCATCAGTCAAATTTTGGTTTAATGCATATTGCACATTTTCTGTTAGTACAATAAACCTCATTTCAATCCTGAAATATTACTGTGTCCATCAGTTATTAGATATATCAAATTGAAATGGCTGTTGCAAACACCCAAATATTTAGAACTAAAAATGATTAAGATTAATAGGGGTGCCCAAACTTTTTCATATGACTGTGTATATATATATATATATATATATATATATATATATAATATTATTATTTTATTTTTTTTCTCCAGTAGTTGCTTGCTGCCTAGCCTTTGCCTCTCACTATCCTGGGGTCCTGTCAGTAGTCTGCTGCCTAGCCCTTGCCTCTCACTATCCTGGGGTCCTGTTAGTAGTCTGCTGCCTAGCCCTTGCCTCTCACTATCCTGGGGTCCTGTCAGTAGTCTGCTGCCTAGCCCTTGCCTCTCACTATCCTGGGGTCCTGTCAGTAGTCTGCTGCTTAGCCCTTGCCTCTCACTATTCTGGGGTCCTGTTAGTAGTCTGCTGCCTAGCCCTTGCCTCTCACTATCCTGGGGTCCTGTTAGTAGTCTGCTGCCTAGCCTTTGCCTCTCACTATCCTGGGGTCCTGTCAGTAGTCTGCTGCCTAGCCCTTGCCTCTCACTATCCTGGGGTCCTGTTAGTAGTCTGCTGCCTAGCCCTTGCCTCTCACTATCCTGGGGTCCTGTTAGTAGTCTGCTGCCTAGCCCTTTCCTCTCACTATCCTGGGGTCCTGTCAGTAGTCTGCTGCCTAGCCCTTCCCTCTCACTATCCTGGGGTCCTGTCAGTAGTCTGCTGCTTAACCCCTTGCCTCTGACTATTCTGGGGTCCTGTTAGTAGTCTGCTGCTTAGCCCTTGCCTCTCACTATCCTGGGGTCCTGTTAGTAGTCTGCTGCCTAGCCCTTGCCTCTCACTATCCTGGGGTCCTGTTAGTAGTCTGCTGCCTAGCCCTTGCCTCTCACTATCCTGGGGTCCTGTCAGTAGTCTGCTGCCTAGCCCTTGCCTCTCACTATCCTGGGGTCCTGTCAGTAGTCTGCTGCTTAGCCCTTGCCTCTGACTATTCTGGGGTCCTGTTAGTAGTCTGCTGCCTAGCCCTTGCCTCTCACTATCCTGGGGTCCTGTCAGTAGTCTGCTGCTTAGCCCTTGCCTCTCACTATCCTGGGGTCCTGTCAGTAGTCTGCTGCCTAGCCCTTGCCTCTCACTATCCTGGGGTCCTGTTATTAGTCTGCTGCCTAGCCCTTGCCTCTCACTATCCTGGGGTCCTGTCAGTAGTCTGCTGCCTAGCCCTTGCCTCTCACTATCCTGGGGTCCTGTCAGTAGTCTGCTGCTTAGCCCTTGCCTCTCACTATCCTGGGGTCCTGTCAGTAGTCTGCTGCCTAGCCCTTGCCTCTCACTATCCTGGGGTCCTGTTAGTAGTCTGCTGCTTAGCCCTTGCCTCTCACTATCCTGGGGTCCTGTTAGTAGTCTGCTGCTTAGCCCTTGCCTCTCACTATCCTGGGGTCCTGTTAGTAGTCTGCTGCCTAGCCCTTGCCTCTCACTATTCTGGGGTCCTGTTAGTAGTCTGCTGCTTAGCCCCTTGCCTCTCACTATCCTGGGGTCCTGTTAGTAGTCTGCTGCCTAGCCCTTGCCTCTCACTATCCTGGGGTCCTGTCAGTAGTCTGCTGCCTAGCCCTTGCCTCTCACTATCCTGGGGTCCTGTTGGTAGTTTGCTTAGTCTTTGACTTGAGCTAGGGCCCTCTTACTAGGTGATTCAGGGATATGTACCCACTCAGCAGCCTCAGGGAGCAGAAAGA
The DNA here is from genome assembly GCA_947044405.1 of Leptodactylus fallax. Taxonomy (NCBI): domain Eukaryota; kingdom Metazoa; phylum Chordata; class Amphibia; order Anura; family Leptodactylidae; genus Leptodactylus; species Leptodactylus fallax. The sequence goes on from CAMRHE010000049.1 coordinate 1,489,858, forward strand.
TGCTGCAGGATGACTGGTGACTGGTGAAGATGGGGCCCAGGAGAAAGGATACTGGTTGACCTGACTCTGTACCTAGATGTCATTTCAGCCACCCAGTGTGTCTGCAGTGTATAAGAATACACTGGGTAATTACTAATAATCTTACCCAGTATATTACACTGACACACAGCCTGGCTGAGATGCGTATAATGAGTATCTGTATGACGTACAATGAGTGTACTGTGCTCTTTCAGAGGGTGCTCACACCAAATACTGCTGTGATTTATCTTTTGTTCACTTCCCTAAAAAATATTAATAAATAACAAGAATAAACTTCTATTTTCTTACTTGCAGCATTTTCCACACCTGCCTGAAACTTTTGCACAGTACTGTAATTGACAAAATTGTTTAATGGTCTAGAATTTTAAATATGGAGAAACTTCTCAACCTTTGTGTTCCTGTTCCAACAAGGTCAATGGGGCTCTTATGACAGACAGATTACTTCATACTGTTACATATACCAGATAAAGCGCGGTACAGCAGAACTACAGTATTTGTGGTAAGTGAAGTAGACATCTTGAGCCACTAGATGGTGCTATTAACCAGCTTTATTTCCTTCCCTACATATGTTGGGATAGTGTGGCCGCAACCTTCATGCATTGGTTATACTAACAAAAATAAGTATAATTGTACAACATGTTTACATTGCATTACGTTGTGTTTCAAATGGCAGAGCTTAAATGTTTAACTATACAGATACAGAGAAGTGTGTGGGCTGACATTTGCAGTGTAATATGTAATATGACCCTAAACCAGCAGCTTTTGTATAGTGGATCATGTGGTGCATGTTCTGTGTCCTGCCCAGGAGGGATTTTAAAAGTTAAAAATGTTTGATCAATCTGAAGAATAGATCCTCAATACCAGATTGATCTGGCCCCTGGCACCTCCACTGATCAGCAGTTCTCAGCAGCTGATATACAGAGACTGGAGCAGGAAGCAGAGAGCTGTGTTCTCTGTGTAGTCGCCAGACCTGGTTCTGCAGATTAGCTCCTATTTGTTTCAAGCAGACGTAAATTGCAGTGACCTATTCCTGCCACTACACACAGAACAGCATTGTCCAGACGCATAACTTGAAACTTGAGGCCCCAATGTAATAGGGCCCCTACCTACCTAGTGCTACTTATAATGGTGGTATATTTTATGTAGCAAAGGGACTTTTGGGGAGCCCTTAGGGTCCATGGCCTGGTAGCTACTGCTACCGCTGTACCTCCTATAACTATGCCCCTGGCACTGTCTGCTTGCTGCTCCATTCTCTGTGTATCAGCTGCTGAGACCTGATGATCGGTGGGGGTGCCAGGTGTCACAACTCCACAGATCTAATATCAGTGACGTGACTTTACGCCCATGCTGCATGGCCTATCTTAAAGGGGTTCTCCAGGGAACGTTTAAACACTTTGTGGTTCTATTTGGTTAAACCTCTGGTTTCTGAGCTGTTTCTGACACCAGGTCACATGATTGTGACCAGCACCTGACACTCAAGTCATTCTTCCTACTTTCCCATGTTCACTTGTATTACTTGTACTATGGGGACTGGCTTTCCTATTACAATGATCTATTCAGCCAGCCCGTATAGTACAGGAGAGGTTGGAGGAGACTGGGTACCGGGTGGTGGTTCCAATCACATGATATGGGATCGAAACCAGGTTGGAAACCAAAGTAGAACCACAAGGGAAGTACGGTAAGTGTTTAAACAGCCCCCGTGACAACTAATCTTTCAAAAAAGTAACACAAATGACTGAATCTTTTCCCATGAAACTTTAGATAACTCTGCTCAGCTCCTCCTGCTCGGACATGCTGCCTTTAATGTGTTCTGTTCTATCTGAAGACTGGTATTTTGCAGTACTTTACTATACAATATCACTTTGTCATGGAGTTCATTAATATTCCTCCTCCTTTGTGAGTCACAGCAGCAAAAATAGTCTAAGCTGCAACAATACACGAAATGACTAAAGACCCTTTTACAGAGGTTTACCTGGCAGACTGTGATCAGGAATAGACGATCCTAGGAGTGTTTGTGCCTATCATTGTCCTCACTGGCTGCATTTAGATCTTTTATCCCCATATAGTTTGTAGCACATCACCCTGTGTACATGTCTGTAATGTTCAGGATACGTTCACATTAGTATTTACTGTATCCATCCTTCTGTTCTGTCATAGAACAGTAAAAACAGTCTAGTGACATGCAGGGATCCAAAGGGATGCCATTGACTGTAAGGGGTCTGCCATGTATCCACTATGTTCACTGTCATTTCGGTGGACAAAAAAAGTTCTGCATCACTTTCTTCCATGATTTTAAGCAGACTCTGACAGCGCATCCAATACAAGTGTGAACATAGCCTAAGATGTCATCACGTTTACCTGGTGATCTCTTGTGTTGTGGATCATAAAGGGGGGTATACAGGATAGCTGCTGCTGCAACTCTTTTATTCAATCCACTCCTGCTTCTGGCTTCAAAAACTGTAAGGAGAAACCTGAATGTGGAAACTCAGCCTTAAACAGGCCAATTATTGGGAATGAAATTTGGCCCGATAATAGGACCGTGTAAAGGGGAGTTAAAGCTCTAACAGTAGATAGAAACCTATGAACTGTCTGCTACCATAGGAATCTGTATCTAGCAGGAAGTCTCTGGTGCAAAGCTCATATTGATCATATATTATAGTGACAGTAGCACAGTCAGGCCTAGGAGACAGCTCAGGGCTTGGTCTGCTGCTTGACAGATGCAGCATTACGCAGCAATGATGTCTGCAGTACTGTATACTCAGGAGGAAGACTTTAATAAACTACTGTACATTGTTAAAGCATAACTAAACTTTCAGACAACTTTTGAGTTTCTACAATGTGGTGCCTTAGCCTTAAAGGGGTATTCCCATGAGCATAGCCATTTTTACATTTGTAGATAATTAAAAGTTAAACATTTTTGCAAATATAAGTAATTAAACATTTTGCAGAGTTTTAATTTTCTCTAAATATCTTGTGGTCACAAGTTGTTGTCTTGATCGGTTGCCATTGGATACGACCATGAATGCAGGACCTTTCTAAGGTCAGAAAATCAATTATGACTTCCTTATTGTGGCCGGGGATATTGTTTGATACATGTCGTGTCTCTGCCTGATAACTCAGCTATAATAAGAAAATCATGGCTGGGTTTCTGACAAGTCCCAGACCATAGAAAGTTTCTGCATTCGTGGTTGTATCCATTGGCAACTGATCAAGACAACAGATGTCACCACTAAGATAGTTAGAGAAAATCTTTAGAACTCTACAGAATTTTTAACTACTTATATTTCCAAAAATACTTTACTTATCTACAAATATAGATATGATTATGTTCACAGGAAGCCCCAGCAAAAAAAGCTGTGGAAAAAAAAAGCCGAAACGCATCGTTGTGTTTTTATCTGTGGACTTTCGTCTCCTATTATACTAATATGGAAAACACCAGCGTTTCCATAGGTATAATTGACATGCTGCAATTTTCAAAAATGCGAGCAATTTTTAAAACCCAGCTTTTCTGCCGCAGATTTTTTTCTGCAATGTGTGGATGGGATTAACCAGAATCTCATTCACTTAGCAGGTAATGTAAAACGCTGCTTTTTCGCAATGTGGGGCCCCGACCTAAAGGAGTTTTCCAGCCACAAATTGATTTTTCGTACTGATGACCTATTCACAGGATAATTCATCAGTATATGATCTGTCAGGCCAGACCTCGCATAGACCAACTGTTACAACAGCCCCCGGGTATCAGAAGCTGCTAGTGGATGGGGAGCATATACAGTACCTCTCCTATCTGATTACTGTGCACCCGTGTGTCCATCACATGGCCGTGGACTGCATATCACATGGCCGTGGACTGCATATCACATGGCCATGAACAGATCTTTATCCATTGGAAGGAATGATAGCAAGAAGAGATCTAGAAAACCATGAGGAATTGATACAGAAAGTATATTGGAAAATTGTACAACTTTTATTTTCTGAATCTGGAGAACCCCTTTAACTCATTAACTGTAATGTTAAACTTTGTTACAGCTGTATATATTTTTTGATATTTTTTCAAAATTATGACTTTGACTTGTACAAAAAAATGTAGTAAGCGTTCTCTTAGTCTCTACGACCGCATTATCATTTTTACTCTCTCATTTATTAACCAGCCATTGTCTTCTCCAAACTCTATTGTGCAAACAGATAATATAAAATGATTGCTGATTCATTTTCCCCATCTTAATTTATTTCCAGGCTGACCCTATTAATTTGTGCTGCGTCTGCCTTCGTTTTCCCTCCTTTATCACGGTGGCTGTCAGCATCTCCGTTTGCTGGAGGAAAATGCATTGCAGTCTTATTTAAAATGTCACAAAACTATATAACTGTTTTGGATAAAATTGAATAATTTATTTGTTTTCTGCTGTGCAAATGTCTGTCCCGGAAGGCAATTCATTGTGCATACACTGATGTATGGTGCAGTCATTACGGGAGCCGCCAGAATATTTTTGCTTAATAAATAGCAAATGTTCGGTTTATTTGTTCATGTAAAATGTAACATTTGCGTTTTTATGTCACTGCTTGCCTGTGAGACAGTAGACACAGATCTAAGGCCATTTCTAAGCCTGAAATGTGTGCAAGGATTTATAACCAAGTTAAAAAAAAAAAAAAAAAAAAAATCAAGTACATTTTTTTTTCCTTGCAATGATCTCTCACGGTAATAATTACCGGGTGTTAATAGATGACACTTCCCCCTAACCCCCCTGTGGTGATGTATCTGACCTGCTTGACAAGTCTTCAGTTTACTGGATTATCAACAGTGAAAACTTTTTTTCTAGAGGAATGTTATTATTGATGCCATTTTGGGGAACATAATATTTTGGACTCTTTTTTTTTTTTTTTTTTTAGAACATTTTTTTCAGTGGCGAACAAACATCAATGACAATTCTGGAATTTTTTTTAGATTTTTTTTTACACTGTATTTTGTTCACTGTGTAGGCAAAATAACATTACAGTTGTATTGCACAAATTATTGCAGACACAGTAATACTCAGTATGTGTTATGTTTTATTTTTAATTACAAAATTTTTTGCCATGGCCTAATATGGATACACTGAAGGTAGACCTGAGGGGGGGTCTGTGTGCATTGTAGGGTCTGTTGGACAACATGATATCCGCGTGCCCTCCACAGACTTATTAATGTCCCACAGTGTGCCTGGGCCACAAAAATAGTCCTGAGTTTTGCTCAAGGCCCTAACACATATCTCATGATAATACTCTGGCCTGTTCCAGGCCATAAAAAATAATGGGTCAATGTGCTAGCTGTGAAAAACATAGCAAGCACTCTGACAAAGCAAACGTTCATGTGCACGGAGGCTTAGCCTGTATGATGTACCTTTTAGGCCAGCAGTGTGTGTATTTTAGAACAAGCAAAATTATCTCTGGATTTATATAGAGAGAGAACAGATACACAGATGAAGCCTACTATTCTAGCCCTTATCAGGGTTAAGCAGCTGAATGCACTTTGCAGAGATAACAGAAGGTTCCATTAAACATTAGTCGGTGAAGAGAAGAGAAACTGTCAGCAGGGTGGCTCACTGGTTAGTACTGTTGCCTTGTAGCGCTAGAGTCCTGGGTTTGAATCTGATGTCGTCTGCATGGTATATGTTTGCATGGGTTTCCTCCATGTACTATGGTTTCCTCCTACACGCTAAAGACTTACTGATATTTCAGAATAAGTTGGTGCTGTGCAAGTAAAAGAAATAAATAAATAGGGGTGACTAGCTCAGCCACTGCTAATATATAGAAGAGGGGGTCTGAAACCTTGGCAACAAGCTGTAATAACTGCAGAGACAAATGGAGCAAGATAGATAATGCAATGTATAAGGTAAAACACTTCAGTGCAAGTTAAATATGATCCTGGAGATGGCAATATCCCTCTTTGGTCCATCCCTCTTTGGTCCCAAAAAATGTATAACTGTGCCCACATACCATATGCCACTGATGCCTGGTGGATCTTCCATCCAAGATCTGATTTGACATGCATTTTCTTGTTGCAGCCAGCAGAGTGGATTATGCCTTTTTTGTTACTGAAATGTCTGTATTGATTGATTTTTTTTTTTTTTCTTATGTGACAGAAATACATTTAATCTCTACAGCGGAACCATAATCTCATGACATCTAATTGATATTATATGTGAATGAATTTATCTCATGTTGGAAAATGACTTCTACCATTTATTTTCTATCCAAATTGTTTTGTTGTCCTTTAAAATCCTTTTTACTTGTTGCTAGCATATCTGCATACATCTTCCCTTGCTCTCCTAAACTCTTCACTCACTTTGAATCTGTCTTGGTCTCCCAAGATGAAGCCTGTCAGCTCACTAAAACATCAAATTACATGTCCCTGTAGAATTCTATAAGGAAAGAGGAGGAAGAACTGAGTGAGAAAAGCAAAAACAGAGATACAGTGGGGAAAAAAAAAGTATTTAGTCAGCCACCAATTGTGCAAGTTCTCCACTTAAAAAGATGAGGCCGGCCTGTAGTTGACATCATAGGTAGACCTCAACTATGAGACACAAAATGAGAAAACAAATCCAGAAAATCACATTGTCGGATTTTTTAAGAATTTATTTGCAAATTATGGTGGAAAATAAGTATTTGGTCAATAACAAAAGTTCATCTCAATACTTTGTTATATATCCTTTGTTGGCAATGACAGAGGTCAAACGTTTTCTGTAAGTCTTCACAAGGTTTGCACACACTGTTGTTGGTATGTTGACCCATTCCTCCATGCAGTTCTCCTCTAGAGCAGGGATGTTTTGGGGCTCTCGCTGGGCAACACGGACTTTCAACTCCCTCCAAAGGTTTTCTATGGGGGTTGAGATCTGGAGACTGGCTAGGCCACTCCAAGACCTTCAAATGCTTCTTACGAAGCCACTCCTTAGTTGCCCTGGCGGTGTGCTTGGGATCATTGTCATGCTGAAAGACCCAGTCACGTTTCATCTTCCATCTCCTTGCTGATGGAAGGAGGATTGCACTCAAAATCTCACGATACATGGCCCCATTCATTCTTTCATCAGTCGTCCTGGTCCCTTTGCAGAGAAACAGACCCAAAGCATGATGTTGCCACCCCCATGCTTCACAGTAGGTATGGTGTTCTTTGGATGCAACTCAGCATTCACTCTCCAAACACAATGAGTTGTGTTTCTACCAAACAGTTCTACTTTGGTTTCATCTGACCATATGACATTCTCCCAATACTCTTCTGGAACATCCAAATGCTCTCTAGCAAACTTCAGACGGACCCGGATATGTACTGGCTTAAGCAGAGGGACATGTCTGGCACTGCAGGATCTGAGTCCCTGGCGGCGTAGTGTGTTACTGACGGTAGCCTTTGTTACGTTAGTCCCAGCTTTCTGCAGGTCATTCACTAGGTCCCCCCGTGTGGTTCTGGGATTTTTGCTCACCGTTCTTGTGATCATTTTGACCCCACGGGGTGAGATCTTGCGTGGAGTCCCTGATCGAGGGAGATTATCAGTGGTCTTGTATGTCTTCCATTTTCTAATTATTGCTCCCACAGTTGATTTCTTCACACCAAGCTGCTTGCCTATTGCAGATTCAGTCTTCCCAGCCTGGTGCAGGTCTACAATTTTGTTTCTGGTGTCCTTCCACGGCTCTTTGGTCTTCACCATAGTGGAGTTTGGAGTGTGACTGTTTGAGGTTGTGGACAGGTGTCTTTTATACTGATAACAATGTCAAACAGGAGCCATTACTACAGGTAATGAGTGGAGGACAGAGGAGCCTCTTAAAGAAGAAGTTACAGGTCTGTGAGAGCCAGAAATCTTGCTTGTTTGTAGGTGACCAAATACTTATTTTCCACCATAATTTGCAAATAAATTCTTAAAAAATCAGATAATGTTATTTTCTAGATATGTTTTCTCATTTTGTCTCTCATAGTTGAGGTCTACCTATGATGTCAATTACAGGCCGGCCTCATCTTTTTAAGTGGGAGAACTTGCACAATTGGTGGCTGACTAAATACTTTTTTTTACCCCACTGTATGCTGCTGCTGCATCTAACTAACTTTTCAGTCTCATTGCTTTATCCATATCCTAGGCGGATCTGGAATGACTGCCACCCCATGTCATGTGTTCAGAACCAGCCCCCATCCCCAGTGTTGCTCAATCTTCTCCCTGCTCTCCTGTTTTCACAGGTAGTTATTTGTGTTATGGGGGCTGACTGTGTAAAGCCAGCCCCCATAATGGAAGTAACTACCTGTGAAAACAGGGGAGGAGGTGGAGGAACCCAATGGAGAGAGATTGATTCAGAACTGGAGACTTAACCAGCCCAGAATCACCAGGTCCAGCTTCATAAAATCCCTTGAATACCCCTTTAAAGGTTAACAAAACTTTCGGACAATTTTTTATTTTCTGGCAGTATTTGTGTTATTAATAAATTTTGTAATATACATTATTAACACATTTTGCCTCCAATCTATGGAATCCTGCATCTCTTTATTCTTCCCCTTACTTCTGTATTGACAGCTGTTCCTGCCTCTCACTGAATGTTACTATGTATGGAGTAAGGGCTGTGTAAGAGGTAGAGAAAATAAGGGTATGGGAGGGTCACTTCAAACAGTTATATCTCGGTTGTTATAAAAGATACAAGCTTTTGGTTTCATATGAAAGAGGAGATTCTCTTCTTTCATATGATACTAATGTTGCAGTGCTATCTGTATTATTTCCAGGGATATATCGCTGGTTGAAAACACAGTTGGGATTAGGATATTTACAGTATATGCAGCTGCATAATATATATGATATAAACATCCTAATCCCGACACGTTTTATAATGTCCGAGATATCACTGTTTGAGGTGACCCTCCCCTACCCTCATTTTCTCTACATTTTACACAACCCTGAACTCCATACACAGTAAGAGGCAGGAACAGATCTCAGTACAGAAGCAAGGGGAAGAATAAAGAGATGCAGGATTTCACAGAAAGGAGACAAAATAAAGTATATTACAAAATGTATTAATGACACAAATACTGCCAGAAATCAACAGTTGTCAGAAAGTTTAGTTACGCTTTAAATATAGTGTGTATGTGAGAGAGAATGTTATGGAGCAGAGTCTCCAATTTTTTCCATACTCTACATGGGAGACATTGCAGCTAGAATCAACCCACTAAATGACAAATTCAAACATGAGTCAACAGTGCGGTGCGGTGGCTAAAAAGGCTAATAAAATTCTAGGATGTATCAAGACGAGCATTGAAGCTAGATCAAGAGAGGTAATTATTCCGCTGTACTCTGCCCTGGTCAGACCCCACCTGAAATACTGTGTACAGTTCTGGGCTCCCCAGTTTAAGAAAGACATCGATTTATTGGAGCAGGTCCAGAGAAGAGCAACCAAAATGGTGGAAGGTCTACAAACCATGTCCTACGAGGAGAGGCTAAAAGAATTGGGACTGCTTAGTTTGCAGAAGAGAAGGCTAAGGGGAGACTTAATAGCGGTATTTAAATATCTGAAAGGTTGTCACAGTGCACAGGGATCTACCCTATTCTCATTAGCAGAAGGAAGCACGAGAAGTAATGGAATGAAACTAAGGGGAAGGACATTCAGATTAGACATTAGGAAAAACTTTCTAACAGTAAGGGTAGTGAGAGAGTGGAATAGGCTGCCACGGGAGGTGGTGAGTTCTTCATCAATTGAAATCTTCAAGCGGAAACTGGATAGGTATATAGCTGGGATGTTTTAGGAATTCCTGCTTTGCAGGGGGTTGGACTCGATGGCCCTTGAGGTCCCTTCCAACTCAAACAAACAAACAAACAAACAATTGGAAAGAGAGCCTACAGGAGGGGGAAATGATAAAATTCTACATACAAGCCATATAATGCCCAAAAATAGTGTTATGCCTCATGTGCACATACAGCAGCTTATACTGAAAAGGCATGCAAAAATATAGGTACACCTTACATTAAAAAGAAATTGTCCACCTTGTGACGTGTCGTTACAAGAAATTGTCAACCTATAGAGATCTACTTCAAGTGTTTTAGTTTTATTTTACTACTTTGTATGTGATATTGTATGGACAATGTTGAACCATGTACATCTACTGTATATAATGTCTTTCTATTGTAATTGTATATGTGATGATTATTATGGACACGTCAGTGTTTTACTCTCATATTTACTTTTGTTTATAGAAACTCCGTATAAAAATAAGAATTTTCCCCCTGCAAGTCGAGACCAGGTAAATACAGTAACACAACTGCCAACTGTCCAGGATTTGCTGGAAAAGTCACAATTCTTTTTAAACAATCAGGTTTTAGCCACATTGGCTGTGATGTAATAACGTAGACACTGGGAATGAAGTTTATATAAAAAGTTCCAAAAGACCATTCATCACTATTTTAAAGTAGTACCTTTCACTGTTTTCACCCAATATATACCTTTTTTGAGGTCCCCTTGGCACTATTGCTAATGCGAGCTGTTATCTGCCTTCACATGTGCTATACATGTCTTTCATTCCACCCTGCTTCAGATGCCCACCAGTCAGCCTCCAACTGAATAATGGTACCCCACTAATTTGAAGCAGGAGAAGGCTTTATCCTTCCCTGACAAGTGGGGAGTATGTGTATCCGCCTGCAGTCACGTTAATAGGTGGATGTGTACATTGATATACTTTCTGAATACCAATTTGTGCCATACTTTGAGAATGTTTTAACCATATGGCAAACTGAGCACATGCACTGGATCCTATAGCAGTGGGGGACCCCCTCTCAGATCATTTCAGGTGCTGTCATGCTGTCCTGTGTGGCAGGTCCTGATTTTAACTTGATAGAACAGGGCTAGGTGAGGTTTTTGGTTTTTTTTTTTGTAACATTATATTATGTGATGGGCTATTAAGGGGGCATTATACTGTATTTTGGCCACTGAGTGGTGATTTTACTGTGTGTAGTCACTTGGAGACATTATAATTTGTGGTGGGAACTAAGGAGACACATACAGTGGGGAAAAAAGTACTTAGTCAGCCACCAATTGTGAAAGTTCTCCCACTTAAAAACATGGGAGAGGCCTGTAATTGACATCATAGGTAGACCTCAACTATGAGAGACAAAATGAGAAAACAAATCCAGAAAATCACATTGTCTGATTTTTAAAGAATTTATTTGCAAATTATGGTGGAAAATAAGTATAAATACTTTTTTCCCCCACTGTACCTCCCAACTTTAAAAGCACTGAAAGAGAATGCGCTGTGTGCTATACACGCTGCGGCAAATTTAGCTGCACCCACTTCCAAATTGACTACGCCCGTTCCTATTCATTTCTCTTTGTGTCCCTACACAGTATAACACCTCTACAGTCACCCTGACATGGTATGCCCCCTCATTATAATGTTCACCTCCAGTTGCCCTCACAGTATAAATGCCCTCTCCTGGTGCAGCCACAGTTAATGTCCCCCTCAAGCTACCCTCAAAGCATAAAGTCCTCCTCCAGCTGCCCGTCACAGTTTAATACCCCTTCCAGCTGCCTCCACAGTATAAATTCCCCCTGCAGTTGACCCCACAGTATTATACCCCTCTCCTGGTGCCCTCACAGAGTCAAGCAAACATAAAAAAACACTAATACTCTCCTTGCTTTGTTTCCCTGCTGTTCTTCTCTTCTGTCTCTGGTCCAAAGCCTTCAGGAAGCAGCAGGTGCAATATAAGTGACGTCACTGTACCGCACGACTACTCCCAGAGAAGACACAGGGGCCAAATGGTAAAGCAGGGAGCATATGGCTCCCTGCTACTCCATTGAATACAACTGTTCTGCTTCTAACTTCCCACCAACTGGGACAGCACCCAGAATCTGGGACTGTCCTGCTTAATCCAAGATGGTTGGGAAGCATCATTACTGTGTTATAAATTGAAAGGCACAAAAACATTTGATAGGAATGTGCAAGGTGAAATGGAAGATAGACAGGGTTAGGTGCATGGCTTAACACAAAACATTTGTGAACAACTACACTTATCCGTCTTTGTGACCCCTGAAAGTTGGGATCTATGTCTAAGTGATGGTAATGGGGGGGGGGGGTGAAGCCCACTTATGAAACCTTTGCACTGGGCCAACCTACCTGTTTAAAACAGCCCTGGCCATACTATGTGGAACTAAATGTAATTCTCTTCAATGGATACATTTTTTATTTTAGTAAATGGCAAGTAAACATAGTATTTACTAGCGTAATGATCCCTTTACTAAACACTTGTGGTTTTATTATTTTCTACCCTAAGAAAGTACCCTAATGTCCCTACATGCAAATGGTTGAATATAATGCTGATCTAATTGACTGTCCACTTGTGAATTAGGGAGACTATTTATAATGGTACAAGTACAAATTGAAAAACTGTACCATTGGGTACATGAACATGTGGTTTTTTGGTTTGTTTTTTTTGTCAAGCATTCCATGGAAAGCTCAGGTGAAGTGGCCCCAAATGGATTTTTCATACTGATGACCTATGTACCAGATGTAATCTGTGGGGTCCAACAACTAGACCTTGCACATTTCAGCTGTTAAGGCAGTCTCGGCCTGAAGCTGGAGTAGAGGACAGGGAGTGTGTGCAGTCAGCTCCTATTCAAGTAATAGGAGTATACCTGCAGTTCCCCCACCGCTATACAGTGGACGGGGCTGATGCCCTGTTCATATTAATTGAATAGGAGCCATGCTTCAGACGCTCCTTGTCCCTGGAACAGCTGATCTTTTAGGGGTCTGGGTGTCGGACCCCCACAGTTCAGATACTGATGGCCTATCCTATGGATAGATCATGAATATGGAAAATCCATTTGGGGTTACAAAACCCCTCTCTAGTGAATTCCTTCTGGTGGTATACTTTATTTTAGTTGGAAAAACAGGGCCTGAAAAAATAAGACTCTGCCAGATGTTCAGTTTCCCCAATTTGACAATTCATCCCTAATAGTATTTCTGAGTATCATGCATCTGTCAAGTGCACTATTGTAAATCGAGGCCGGGGAGTCTGGAATTATAGACAGCACATCATCTAGTTTCAATAATGTACTTTCCTGTCTTTTCAGATAACTCCCACAGCCTTCAGAAATTTGGTCATTTCCCAGTCTTCTCTTTCAAACGCCTGTCCACAGTCTACACAAGCCCCCTCAGTCAGCCATCCATGCAAACCCATATTGAAGATTACAGATGGATACCGAGACAGTATCCTCTTATCGCCACTAGGTAATGGCTTGATTATGCAGATGTCAGCAAGAGCGGATCCCACTTGACAGCAAATGCACTCCTGCCATGACTGATGTGAACACTGCATATCCATTCACACCCTGAAATATTTCATGTAATGCATGTTTTAAAATATCTCTGCCACAGAATCGGCACCGTCCACAAACTCTACTAAAAAGTACAAAAATAAATAAATCTCAGGGTGAAATTTTTGTAATATATAAAAAAAATAAAAATATTCTAGCATTCACTCTATATAACACTTGCAAAAGTGATGGTTGTGCTTACAATTTAACCCTTTGCTTACAATGATCTGTTCTAAATAGATTGTCCAGTATTATTAAATTATAGTTTATTCACAGTATATGATGCTATTTTCTGATCCTTACCTCAAAATACACAAAAATTAAACATTATCTATATAAGACTGGGTTACTTATTTGGAGGCGTTGGTTAGTATTGTCATTTATTTCTGAGATGTAACTAGTCAGGGTAGTTTAAATGGAATATGTTTTTGTCTGTGTTTTTTTTTTTTTTTTTTTTTTTTTTGTGGTTGACCTTTGACTGCCCAATTCACAAAGCAAATATTGGACTTAAATGTAACTGCAAAGGAATTTATTACTATTTTGACCTTGTAGTCACAGTTCATTGCTGGGAAATCTGTCCTGTATTATTAGTGCATTCACACCTGCTTGTGGTACAAGTAATCCAGATAAGAGCATTGCTGTACATACATTTTCTTAATCTACAAATATAGGTTTACATTTAAAGGGGTTGTCCAGTTTCAGGCAAATGTTATTGTTTATATAATGAAAAGTTGTACAATTTTCCAATATACTTTCTGTATCAATTCCTCACCATTTTCTAGATCTCTGCTTGTTGTCATTCATTCTGCTTACTCTTAGTGGATAAGAATAAGTCCATGGTCATGTGATATACAGTCCATGGTCATGTGATATACAGTCCATGGTCATGTGATATACAGTCCATGGTCATGTGATATACAGTCCATGGTCATGTGATATACAGTCCATGGTCATGTGATGAAAACACAGGTGCCCAGCTCGCAGTCCATGGTCATGTGATGAAAACACAGGTGCCCAGCTCGTTACAGTCACAGCACAGTAATCAGACATCTGCCTGGTGATGTGCACCTGTGCGTCCATCGCATGACCATGGACTGTATATCGCATGACCATGGACTGTATATCGCATGACCATGGACTGTATATCGCATGACCATGGACTGTATATCGCATGACCATGGACTGTATATCGCATGACCATGGACTGTATATCGCATGACCATGGACTGTATATCGCATGACCATGGACTGTATATCGCATGACCATGGACTGTATATCGCATGACCATGGACTGATTTTTATCCACTGGGAGTAATCGGAATGAATGACAACAAGCAGAGATCTAGAAAACCTTGAGGAATTGATACAGAGTATATTAGAAAATTAGAACTTTTCATTAACAATAGCATTTGCCTGAAACTGGACAACCCCTTTAAAATTTCCATGCACATTAGAGAAAATTTGTCGAAACTCAACAAATGTATATGGGAACCTCACAACTCTCCCCGACAGATGATAATATGAGGGGTAGATTTCAACACCTGGCCCCTGTGTTTGCTTTGCCAATGCTGATGTTTCTCAATCCCCATTGAAGCACATGCACACTCAGCCGACCTGAGAATTTATATGATAGCATGTATATGATGTTCAGCAACAGTTATTGAAGGTGTATGGGCCTCTTTGGTCTCAAATTATAATAGGGGACAAAACTGAGCTGTGATTCTGATGAGTCTGAACTAAAGTAGATGTTTTTGTTTTTTAGGATTTGTGAGTGTATTAAAATATATTTCTTTTCTTTTTAGGTATAAATAAGTTGTTGTCCCCAGTCGTGTCTCCTGTGTTCGAAACCAGTCTTCTTAGTGAGAAAGAATCACCACAGTCCTGTTTAATAAAAGCAGAGACCACTGACCCGGAGGTAATCCCTTCTTAGTACACCTACTGGATAACTGCAGAAGTCAACTATGACTCTACAATGTCCCAGTGATCAGCTATTATTGCCTGGTCACTTATGGCCATCCATACAATTCCCCTTCATACTGTATTACATGGTGGCCATTCAGATGATTTTGACTGGATCTGTCAGAATGAGAATCGCAGACACGACAACTATACACTTGCTCATAGAGGATAGCCCCAAATTGTGGAGTCCCTTCTATGACGTCTATATGCCCTAATGTAACATATGGGCAGGGGTTGTCCTAATGGTTAAACCCCCTTTAATGTAAAATAAATCTTGTAACTATACAAATATTCAGGTATAGGTGTGTTGAACATATCAGGGAATATTTCAATAAAATAAAATCTTGTAGCCTTCTATAAAGCAGTCGTGATGTTATAGATGTAGCTGTGTTTTATCTCTTGGCACATTTCAAGTCTGTGACTTTCTATTGGGCCTTGTTAGTTACATTCAATCTGCAGTGCACAAAAGAAACCATTCAGTGATATGTATGTGTATATCTAGAATTTCTGCCTCTCTCCATCTGATATATCTACCGCTATTGTTAATGTCCTTTTATACTAAAGTTTGATTTATACATGTCCTCAGTTTCTTTAGTTGCCACGGGCAACCATCATCCATGAGCATTATATTTTATCGCAGTGTGCGCTGCTTTTCAGGGCTTACATAATAATAAGTACGTTGATAAATACAATAGGACTCATTTATTAGATGCGTCTAATAGAAAAAATGGCTTTAGCTCCCATAGCAACCAATCACAGCGTAGCGTTTCTTCTTCCAGAGCAATTTAAGGCATGAAAGCTGAGCTGTGATTGGTTGCCATGAGCACCAGTGCTGTTTTTTCCGCTTAGACTAACACAGTCAATGTATTAATTACCTTGCACTGATACAGAGTTACAGCATGTATTATAGTCCAGAGCTGCATTCAGAATTCTGCAGGCTTCAGAGCACAAATCAATCAACATTCATTATTGGCTGAATATCCATACTGTGCACTATACAGTGATCAGAAAAGAATCACTATTAACATATGTGTTGTTTCCATTATTTTTCTGCATTATAATAGCAGAAGATCAAAAATAATAGAAATATTGAATCCGTTGTACGACAGACATGAACAGAACCCAACAGCCCCTATTGACTGTAATGGGGTTTGTTGTGTTCCATCATGTGGCCTGACATTATACCAGACAAAATACAGTACTTTTTACAGATATGGATGAAGACCAAGATGAGCTTAGAGAAGCTGTTAGGTGGAGTTTGTCAGCAGTCTTGTCTATTGGTTCCCGTAGAAATCACCAGAACCACGAGGGCCGTTTTATGATCTGTCTTGCTTATATAGCACTAGCATGTTTTGCAGCTCTTTATATTGTCATCACCTACTGTCCCCACTAGGAATCACAATCTGAATCTCCAGACATTATATCCTTGGAGTGTGGAAGGAAACCGGAGAAACCCCGGCACTGCAAGGCAACAGAGCTACTAGTGAGCCACTGTGCAGCTTTACAGTATAAGGGGGTGTTCACACTACCATTATGAATGTCCATTGCTCTCATCCATCATAGGATAAGAACAATGGATGTTAACGGCAACAAAGTGACAAAGGCAGCCGGAGCCTCCTCCATCTGCATCCATTCTCATCGACTCTAATGTAAAGACCATGATGACCGCTTTATTCTGTCATGTTTGTTCACTTTTTTGTAAAGGAAGAAAAAGTTCCACATGCACAGAAAAGTAACAAACATGACAAAAGAAATCTTCCATCATGTTTGTTGCAGTGAATGCAGATGGAGGGGGCTCTGTCTACATCAGTCACTCTGTTGCCGTTCATGTCCTTTGCTCTCATGCTATGATGGATGACAGTAACGGACATTAATACCGCTAGCGTGAGCCTACCTTAACACAGATCAGCTAGATTTGGGTGATTTTTTATTTTTTTATTTAAAAAAAATAAATAAATAAAAATTAACAGGTGGATAATAAATCATAACAGGTGAAATATAGATGGCAGTTTACACAGTAAAACACATAACCACAATGGTTGATATGAAGTGCTAAAAGCAAATGAAATACATCACCATGATGGTAGCGACAAAAATGCAACTATAAGTATACACAGTATAAATGACTAACAGAAAAGAATTGGAAATGAGTGTTAAAAAGAACAATTTCCTTCCAAAAAGTTTGTAAGTCTTAGACGGTCCTATATCACTTGCCAGAAATCTGCTGGAGAGTGCGTACATATCGGACAGTGAGGCGAAGGGGTCGTGTGACTCGTAGGGGGGTGAGGTAGCATTGGTGTCGAATAGGCTGAAGCTGGTGAGACATAAATGTCATTCTTAAAGATCTCTACTTAGTTCTTCAATTACAGAAGGAATCAGCGATTTCCACTACTGGAAGAGGGTTGTGGTGAACATAGATTTTAACTATTCATGGAAAAACATTACAGTGCCTAGAAAGTGAATTTTTAAGTAGCGATTATTATACTCGGAATGGAATGAACTGAAGTCTGTTTTTCCTTTTTACCAGGCTTCATTAATTTCTAAGAAAGAAGAATTTCTTAAGAATAAAGACCCAGCTGTTAACCCTGAATGTAAAAATGAACCTGGAGATATTCCTCCAAAACTTGAATGTAAGTAAGCATCATGTATTTGTAGCTATTGTCACGACCACATGTAAGTAGTGATCCCTGGGAAACCATGGTAAACTCTTAAGATTTACATTTCACTGGAGGCTAAGAAGCTTCCATTGAGATTCTGTCAGTAATTGTGGACAAAAAAGTTGCAGCATACTATGCAGTTTTGTCTAGTAAAATGACGTCATGATAGAAATCCATTCAATCCCAATATAGTCAATGGAGCTAGTTGAGCACCGTGAGCAACTGGCATGTGACTTATCCAGCAGGATTATGATGATATAACAGCACAGATGCGTATATAAGGCATATATTAGCATTGTTAATGAAGCAATGGATAATGAAAGCTGGCAAGAAGCTTTACTGGTCTAGCTGTTTTCTCCTGCTGGTGTGGTATGTTATAGTAAGTACTATGAAGGGGATTGGAGCATGAAGCTCTAACATCTGGCTACTGGTTTTAGATACATAACATTGTATGTTTGTAGACTACAATCCCATTTTTATGTTGGATATTTTTGGAACAGTTAGTGAACCAATGAAGGGCCCTGTATTGGGCATGCACTATGTTTAAACCACTAGGTCCCTGTAGACTGATACCCCAAGGGTTCACATCATGAGCCCCATGACGCATTTACGTGTTTGCACCCCACAAGAGCACATAGCTTACTAAGAAAGGTGTGGCATAAAATGCAGCAATGTGCACACAAATTTGAGAACACATTTTAATGTAAAAACTGCAATAGACTAACGTTTTGGATAACCCAATAACTCTGCATTCCAGGATGCCATTGTAAATCAGTGGTCTCCATCCTATGGCTCCCAGCCTGTCCTCACAGCCTACATCACTGTCCTCAGAGCCACAAGTTGGATACCACTGTATTGTATTAAGATTTGGTTTCATGGCTAAAGACTTAGACAGATGTATAAAATTAATCTTCATTGTAGAGTGAAGGATGACTCAAAGAATAAACAAAATTCTTGTTTGCAAATATAATTTGATCTTTTTTTTTAGACCCTGTATCAAATGAGTTCTATAAAAGGGCTATGGAGAAAAGCCCTGCAGAAACTAGCGCTGGGTCTAAGCAAGGTGATGATATTGTGAAGACCCCACCTGAAAAGGTATTTTACACAAATATGTCTCATGTTATCAGTAGGAGCAAACATGGTGCAATCCTAATAGTCAGGCCTGTCTGCTTATAACAACTGCTTCCTGGAGCCCAGTGCAAATGTCTTCTAGGACATTAGATGACTTAATATTTACATGGAAGATGCTGGTGACTGATGAAGGATGGAGCACATTTCCTTATCTGTAATTTTGTGAGTTTTAGTAGCAATAAGCAGTGTATGATAAATTATAGCTGACTAGTCAAGATGATGAGTGAGGAGGTATGAGATTAGTGCACATGATAAATGATGCCGTTTGCAAGGGCTTATGTCGTCTTATACTCAGCCAGTTATGGAATAAAAACTTTCAGCAAATTTCATGGGCACAGTACACTTAATACCCATCAGCCATTTTTTTTCTCAGATTTTTCAACAAAACATATGACTACAACTGCTTTGTTATTCACATTCCCAGCCATTAAATGGGGACATGCAAAGCCATATTAAGTTTAATCAGGGCCCACCTTTAGGTTCCTGCCAGATCGTCATGACATATACCAGATGATTTTGCATGCTTATGACTCTCTGAAGTCTACCCCTTGCCACCCCCAAAATAGGCTTTACTGTACTTTCTTGTCCCCATTACCACATCCACATTCAGCAGTGGATGTCACTGGCCTTTTCTGATCTGAAAACTACAAGTCCTGTAAAATAAAATCATAACTGGATCAGAACAACGTACCTGCGGGGGTGGGTGTTAGAGGACTGCCGGGTCATGAAGACTCAAGAGGAGCAAGAAAAAACAGGAATAATGAGCAGAGAGAAAAGGAGAAAACAAGAGGGGGATAGAGAGGGAGATGGAGAAGGTTTAACACCTGGCAACTCTTCCTAGCCATAGATGGGGAGAAGCCCAAGGCCTGACCCATGATGATAGCCCAGGATTTGGGCCCATGATCACACTTGGTTGTAGACCACATACTATGCTGATGTCACCTCTCTTGCATGATGAAAAATAGTAGACTCAGGGGAGTAACTAAGTTATGGGCTGGTGAAGCATATGCCTCGGGTACTAGATGCCAAAGTGGGTGTCAAATCCTGAAAGAAAAGTCTAGCTACAATTCTGCATCATACCTCTAGGAGAATCTACCCAGTTCCTCACATTTTTCCCCTTCCTTTGTATAGAAAGTCCAACAATCCAGCTGGGCCATGTTCTCCAAAGCTCTCAATCCTACTCCATTGCCCATAAAGTCATCAATTGACAGCTTCCAGCAATTCAGAAAAGCTGCAATAGCCAAAGAAGAACGGGAGAAAGCACTGAAAGCTCAAGAAGTAAAGAGACAGCAGGAAGAACGAGGAGACCAAATAAGGTTGGAGCTTTTACTTTGGTTTCCCGAATTACCCCTTGAACAAGGGTGGAGCTTCTATATTAGGAGCCTAATACAAATCCTAATACAAAGTCCTTTGACACTAGCCACACCTTGCCACACATGCTTTTATATAGATATGTTTTACAAAGTATAATAAGGTATGACCATGAAGTATGTAAATAGTATTTTACCAGAATAAAGTCTGTTTGATCCACTGGTAATACATTCTTCTCCTGGCTCCCAATTCAACAGCAAGAGCTGTTCTTTCTCTTAATCATGGAGGGCCTGAGAGCTTCCCTGGTTCCACAGTTAGTCACAGTATGACTTGCTGCTACACCCCCCAGATACAATGAACTAGTAAGCGGTGACATCACTGTGTGAAAGGTCCTGGATGGGCTGTAGCGAAGTTTCTCTTATTACAGTATCTGCAGAACATGAATGCATCACAGGCACTTGGGCCTGCTTGATTCTGATAAAGTGAAGAAAATGGTTTATTTGAAACCTTTTCATATAAAGCACTTTCATTATATTTCCTGTTTCACATATCCTTGTGTCTTTCTGCTTATAGTCCACTTCAGGAGGGCTTCATTATTACCACGTACATCAGTCCCTATCCCTAATGCTAGGGCTAGTGTTAGAGGAAACCTTTTATATGTCTTTGGATTTTGTGAGAGAACCTGAGTACCAGGAAACAATCTACGCAACCTCAGTGAAAACATACAAAGTCTAAACAGATATTGGTCAGGTTAGATTTCAAGCCTGAACTCCAGTGCTTGTACTGCACCAAGACTAAACAGCACGTCATGTGAACAGTGTTGGACATCTGTAAGACCTAATAGGGACCACCTCCAAATATGTTCCTCCTCCTTCCTACAAAAACACACATAGCACATTAATAGCATGAAAGGTAAGGGACAGTACATGTTAGAAAATAATGGAAACCTTATGAATCAGTGCCTGAAACCATACTGCACAAAAATGCTGCATTTCCGAAATGTGGGACCATAGCCTTAAAGTGGTAAGATCCTTCTGATCTTAGAAGCAGCTGACATTGTGCTGTTCTTTAGTCTATGATCTGGGGTACATCCAAATCCTTCTCTACAGGTGACTCTTCTAGAGCCATATACTCCTTTCTTGACTCCAAAAAAGGAGTCATTGGACCCCATTCTGCAGATTACACCATAGATATTTCCCACATTCCACTCCATTGATATGGAAACCACATATGAGCAGCCACTCAGAGACAGTCATTTCTGTGTCTGGGTGCCTAGGGGCTGTAATGTAGCCCTCAGGTCGTACACCCATGATTTAGAGAGCTTTATGGAAGGATGGCGCTATGTGTTTGGGAATGCTTCTTTTTCCACAGAGAAGAAACAGCGGTTTTGCCCAGTGACTTGCTTATACTATTTTACCTTTTAGCGCAGTATGACAGCAGGAATATGATTTGTTGCCATAGATGCAGCCTTCATATTTGCATTGACACCTATAATATTTTACAGAGAACCAAAGGCAATGGATACAAGTAACTTTACATCCTTTGAAACAAAGAGCCTTGAAGGGCAGCCTCCAAAAACGCAAGAGCCAACCAAAGATGTCCATACACCTGAGATTGTCTCCCTAGAGGGCCAAACTGAAGAAGAACGTAACCTGGCGAGGAAGAAGGAGCAGGAGAGACGCCGCAGGGAGACTGTACGTATTCTAGTCCTAGCATTCATGGTGTATATATTTAATGTACTATGTACTATGTACTATGGACAGATCATGACAGCTGAGAGTTGTGTGTGTGGATAGACACGTGAAATATTTCTTTGTACTGTGGAGAGATCTTTGCCTCTAGCCATCTCACTAGATGCTCCCTCCATAAAACAAGCATTTCCTTTAAGGAGGTGAACTTGATAAGCAACAGAGGTTATTTGATGTTTCTTTTGATCGCTTCCCTCTCTGGAAACCTCTAGATGTCCTTTACGATAACCTCTACAGGAAAATGTGACGATGACTCTCCACATCACGCCGAAAAGTGTGAATACATTCATACTGTGTCTTCTTCTCCTTTCCAGATGGCTGGAACTATTGACATGTATCTGCAGAGTGATATTATGGCGGATTTTGAAGAAAATCTGTGCTGAACCCCGGCAACGTCGCCTTGACTGTAAATGTATTTATATTTTTGGTAACTTTTGTAAGAGCGCTTTTACATTTTTAAGGCGCTTAATGTAATCTAATAAAAATATTCTAGCCCATTCAGTATAACATGAAGTCCCCGTCCTGTCTTTCTTGAATCAGACAATGGCTATTGCAGTAATGTTCAGGCAGCTCGTCTAAATGCGGATTATACATTTTCTCGCTTGTTGAAGAATTGCCAGACCAAAGCTTTCAAAGGGAAATTGCCCTTTAGAGACTCTGAAAACTATAGATTATATATCACATATTATTTCACTTTTTAGTTACTTTGCTCCAGCATTGAATATGCTGTATTTGATTGTGTGTTTTGTAAAGTCAATTTTTTTCTTTTGTTATACCAACTTTTCATTATTTTTGTTGCCTTTGTATAGCTGTGTAATAAAAGCTGTTATATCCTTAATGGTGATGTTGATTCAGAATCCAGCCTATGGCCATGGACGACAGCATTACCACTCCACTGATTTACTAGGCTTTGTGTATTAAAGTGACAGTTTTACATCTGGATACTATTTACGGTATTTAAAGTACCAAATAACATCTGTGCTTCAGTACGGTTATAAAAAATACTGTATACAGGAGAAAAAAAAAAAGACTGACACCTTCATCTGCTATTGCTCAGATTGTAAAAAACACAAAGAATTGCAAAAAAAAAAGGGGCAAGTAAACATATAAATAACCACAAACATGCCTCACATGGGAAAGTATAATAGTGCCTGACCAAGAGACATAAATCCTATCAACTTACACTGGGTTCACATTGGCGTAATCTCTTCGTTGTTCAGGTCCCCTGAGAGGTGGACCACTAAAACAGCAATAACACACAGAGTTTGATGGACCCCATCAAACTGGGGTCTGCCGAGAGTCTGTTGTTATAAAACTGAAAGCAGCGGAGGAAAAAGTCCTCCATGCAGGCCCCAGTATATGGGTGAACTTCATGTGTAATACTGTAGTCCTGTGATCTCACCTATTAAACACCTACAGTATATATTCCTACAACCCTAACAGAGCTATTAAAATTGGTGCGCCCTCACAAAAGCAGTTGTTTGCTGCCTGTCCCTAATGCATCGTCCTGTGTGTTTCTGATGTATACTACATTATCAGGGGCATATAGCAGACAAATTGCAACGTAGACTACTACCAAAAGTACCCCCCCGGAAGACCCAGTCCTCCACACCACCAATCTCCCATCTAGGATACAGGGGGATTGATGTTAAATCGCATGGGTCACATGTCAATAAGTAATGAAAATACTCCTCATCTGTATATATGATCACTGGCTGGCTAATCGAATAAGGGCAGGAATATCCAGCTTATCAAGGTAGTAAATAAGGCCTTATTCACATGAATATCAAAAACAGCTATTTTTGTAACGGATATCAGACTGACATTCTTGAAACACATTGCTTTCAATGTGTTTATTCACATGGCCATTTTTGATGGTCTGTTTTAATGGACTGTCAAAAAATAGGACACATGCTATTTTTTATCCACATTTTTACAGATCCCCTAATAGACTATAGTCTATAAGGGATCTGTGAAAGTGGATGCAAAATGGATGTGAAAAAAATGACTGCCTGTCTTTTAACATAGGTTTTTTTTTCACTGTTCCTGTGAATGTAGCCTTAGTCACAACCAGGTGTCTGTAGTCAACCGTTCAGTTCATGGTGGTCAGCATGTTGGATACCTAAGAGTTAAAGCCACCACTAACCCTGACTGCAGGGAGATTATAATGTCTTGTATATGAGCAACTCCTTGTGCTCCCTGCATCTGCCATTGTGGGGGTGTACAGTAGTCCGAGAGGCCTGCAAAGACATGCCTCAACTTGGATATTAAAGTATACAGTACAGACAAAGTTTGGACACACCTTCTCATTTCAAGAGTTTTCTGTATTTTCAAGACTATAAAAATTGTAGATTCACACTGAAGGCATCAAAACTATGAATTAACACATGTGGAATTATATACTTAACAAAAAAGTGTGAAACAACTGAAAATATGTCTTATATTCCAGGTTCTTCAAAGTAGCCACCTTTTGCTTTGATTACTGCTTTGCACACTCTTGGCATTCTCTTGATGAGCTTCAAGAGGTAGTCACCTGAAATGGTTTTCACTTCACAGGTGTGCCCTGTCAGGTTTAATAAGTGGGATTTCTTACCTTATAAATGGGGTTGGGACCATCAGTTGTGTTGTTCAGAAGTCAGGTGGATACACAGCTGATAGTCCTACTGAATGGAGTGTTAGAATTTGTATTATGGCAAGATAAAAGCAGCTAAGTAAAGAAAAACGAGTAGCCATCATTACTTTAAGAAATGAAGGTCAGTCAGTCCGAAAAATTGGGAAAACTTTGAAAGTGTCCCCAAATGCAGTGGCCAAAACCATCAAGCGCTACAAAGAAACTGACTCACATGAGGACCGCCCCAGGAAAGGAAGACCAAGAGTCACCTCTGCTGCGGAGGATAAGTTCATCCGAGTCACCAGCCTCAGAAATCGCAGGTTAACAGCAGCTCAGATTAGAGACCAGGTCAATGCCACACAGAGTTCTAGCAGCAGACACATCTCTACAACAACTGTTAAGAGGAGACTGTGTGCAGCAGGCCTTCATGGTAAAATAGCTGCTAGGAAACCACTGCTAAGGACAGGCAACAAGCAGAAGAGACTTGTTTGGGCTAAAGAACACAAGGAATGGACATTAGACCTGTGGAAATCTGTGCTTTGGTCTGATGAGTCCAAATTTGAGATCTTTGGTTCCAACCACCGTGTCTTTGTGCGACGCAGAAAAGGTGAACGAATGGACTCTACATGCCTGGTTCCCACCGTGAAGCATGGAGGAGGAGGTGTGATGGTGTGGGGGTGCTTTGCTGGTGACACTGTTGGGGATTTATTCAAAATTGAAGGAATACTGAACCAGCATGGTTACCACAGCATCTTGCAGCGGCATGCTATTCCATCCGGTTTGCGTTTAGTTGGACCATCATTTATTTTTCAAGAGGACAATGACCCCAAACACACCTCCAGACTGTGTAAGGGCTATTTGACCAAGAAGGAGAGTGATGGGGCGCTACGCCAGATGACCTGGCCTCCACATTCACCAGACCTGAACCCAATCGAGATGATTTGGGGTGAGCTGGACCGCAGAGTGAAAGCAAAAGGGCCAACAAGTGCTAAGCATCTCTGGGAACTCCTTCAAGACTGTTGGAAGAACATTTCAGGTGACTACCTCTTGAAGCTCATCAAGAGAATGCCAAGAGTGTGCAAAGCAGTAATCAAAGCAAAAGGTGGCTACTTTGAAGAACCTAGAATATAAGACATATTTTCAGTTGTTTCACACTTTTTTGTTAAGTATATAATTCCACATGTGTTAATTCATAGTTTTGATGCCTTCAGTGTGAATCTACAATTTTTATAGTCATGAAAATACAGAAAACTCTTGGAATGAGGTGTGTCCAAACTTTTGGTCTGTACTGTATATCCACCTACTAACATTTTATGATGTAATAAATGGATACAACATCTGCATAAGTTGAATGGCTTTTGAATGCATATTTGTCTTGCAGAATTTGTTTTTATAAAAGTCCAGATTTACATTCACAGTTCTGCGGGTTCTGGCCTAACAACGCTTGTGAGTCATGAGTCAATGGTCCCTGACATCATTCGGGAGGCACAAAGAGGACCAGGACCAGCACTGGAGCCCAGGGAATGCGAGTAACAACACTGGTTATTGTTACTTGCCTCCCCTGGGCCTCTGTTTATTATACTCTGGGGTCTGAATAGAAGAGACCCCAGAGTATAATAATAGTTCATGGGTGACTAACCCCAATTTTGTTTGACTGAACCTGAAATTTCTGGAAGATTCAGAATGAGAAACCGTTCAGTCAACCCTATGTATATGTCATTATGGCACTTTATACTGTGTGGAGGGGCAACTATGGGACATTATTCTGTTGCAGGGATCTTTGGTGTGAATAATGGGGGGGTGCTTTTTGAACAGCCAGGGGCCCACGGTACCCTTAATCTGCTCCTGTACCCACAGGCGACAGTCCCTGCCCCACTCACAGACCAGGCCTCCAGTCTCTCATGATGCAGCAGCTGTCTTCCAGGGTGACGAGGACCAACTGCACCAAGAAGACATGATGGCAGTTCCTATATAGAGTGCATTTGCCCCGGTGTAACCCAAGTGCAGGTAGGGAGGGGCATACCTCGTTCCAAACTTCTCCTCTTGTGGTACAACGTTCCACCTCTCTGAATTGCATCTGCAAAGGAAACACAGCATTACACACTTTGCACCACCAATGATCACACAGCATACCCAGGCAACAGTCACACATAACCTTGAATGAGCACTATCTCAGGGGATGCTAACCCATCTGTGGTGTATGGCCATCTACAATAATATACCTGAGGTTGGCTAACTCAGAAGCTTAACCTTCACCTTCTTACATACTGGCCTAACTTGCTGCAGTATACAGTGTGGCCTCCGTCTGCACCAGATATTTAATTTGGTGAGTTATACCAGACTGATGTAGGAACTAGTAATAGGCCCAAAACTATATGACCTAAGATGTTAAAGGGGTTACCATCTTCTATAGCGATGAGAATGACAGGGGAAATACTAATGTAGTACTGTGGCTCCTTTACAGGTTTTCCCTGCACTGCAGCTCCCCAGTTACTATACATGACATCTGCAGCACAGCTCTATTCAGGTGTATGGAGCTGGCTGCAGTCAGATGGCCTGGAGTGCAGCTGTGCAGGGAAAATGAGTGATTTCATGCACTTTGATGGGAGTGCACTCGGTGCTCTCTCTGTCAGTCCTGTAGAAGTAAATGGAGCAATGGTACCACATTCTCACTAGTAGAGTCCCAGCAGTAGCACCTCCAGCAAATAGATATTTAGGCTGGGGTCCCACGCTGCAAAAACGCTGCATTTTACATTACCTGCAAAGTGGTTGAGATTCTGGCTAATCCCATCAATACATTGCAGAAAAAAATCTGCAGTTTTACATGCTGTTTTTTTGCAAAACACAATATGTCAATACCGTCTCGCATTTTCCGTATAAGTATAATAGAAGCGGAAGGTCATGTGGCTCAGTGGTTAGCTTTGCAGCGCTGGAGTCC
This sequence comes from Leptodactylus fallax, assembly GCA_947044405.1. NCBI lineage: Eukaryota > Metazoa > Chordata > Amphibia > Anura > Leptodactylidae > Leptodactylus > Leptodactylus fallax. The sequence goes on from CAMRHE010000049.1 coordinate 1,517,552, forward strand.
TGGGTTCAATTCCTGCTAAGGCAACATCTGCAAGGAGTTTGTATGTTCACCCCATGTTTGCGTGGGTTTCCTCCGGTTTCCTCTCACACTCCAAAGATATACTGATAGGGAATGTAGATTGTGAGCCCTATATGGGACAGTGACTGACAGTGTCTGTAAAGCACTGCGGAATATGATGGCACTATACAAGTAAACTAAGCTAAGCTAAAAGTCTGCAAAGGAAAACTCTGCAGACTTTCTGTGAAAAATGCTGCAGAAAAAAACGTGTTGCATTTCTGTCAAGGTCTTTTCCGCAGCATTTTTTTGGCTGCAGCTTGCTACGTGGGGCCTAAACCTTAAAGAGGTACTTTCATGTAGTCTAACATACCGATGAAAATTCAGTTTTGTAGGTATGTGCCCCTATGCAAGAGATATTGGTACCGATATAACTGTACTGTGCTTGCTGTGAGGTTGGCTCCTCTGATGGTGCAGGGATATCGACACCAAAACTAACAGCACCAATATCTCTGGCACCAGGGCACATACCAGCAAAACTGACCGCACTGATGCACAACGTTAGAGGACATGAAAGGTCCTCTTTAAGATCTATCCATGTTTTTGTAGGGAAAATCCTCTGAATGCAATCTGTACAGATCCCCAAGTCTGCTTCAGGAATGGAGCATAAATTTATAACATCACATGGTGACTGATGTATGATGTAAAAAAAAAAAAAATAAATCTTATGTATGTATTTTGTTTTCTAAATCCTCCCCCTCCCCCCCCCCCAAAAAAAAAAATGTACCAAAAATGGCAGGTTGCTCTGCAAAAAATCAAAATCATATAGCTACGTCAACAAATGTCCAAATAAAAGGGTCATAGTGCCACACTGCGCAAATTACAATAGCCAAATCTGCTAAATATTATGCAAATTAGGCTGGGCTCTCACGGGGTGTACTTGCAGTGAGTTAGCCATTAGTCAGTAACTAACCCTCTGCAACATACAGCAGCAGCATAGTAGATGAGATTTTGCTACAGAAAGAAGATTGACAGCACAAAGTGACCTGTTCTGTGGGTTAAAATCAGCAGGAGATTCTCGGTAAATCCTGCAGGTATGCTGACTGAAAAACCACCCTGTTACCCCAGGCAGCTTTCAGGGAAACACGCTGCTGAATATCCATGACTGCTATCAGTGTGTCTGCCCCATGTGACCTCAGCCTAATGCTGTAAATTGTATATGTAATAGTGTCAATGAATGCCAGTTATCTAGAGTCAAGTGTGTGCTTGCTGATTTAAACAACCAGGTCCAAGTGTACAACCTCTACAGCTACATTCACGCGACAGTGAATAATGGCCGTGTGATGTCCATTTTTTTAACAGACATCAGCAGTATTACATTTAATGTGTCTGAATGGGGACTATTCACATGAGCGTTATTTTGAGGATCTGCTTTAATGGACTGTCAAAAAATAGGTCGCATTCTATTTTTGTCCGTTTTCACAGATCCCACTATACACTCAAATGTATGTGGGATCCATGAAAACAGGTGCCCCACGGGTGCAAGACAGTCGTGAAAAATGGATGCTTTTCACAGCCCTTTTGCACCTTAGTCGTCTGAATGTAACATTATTCAGAGTCAGACGTCTGTCCACTGGTCAAGATATCCAAGGTCAGCTATATCTATCCTTGTACAGACATCTAGGATCAGGCGTATGCTGTCCCTCCAAATATTTAGCTACACAATCACGCATTCAGGGTCAGATGTCCTATAAAGCGCTCTCCTATGATATATGAAGAAATTTAATTCAAGACGTTGAATAATCCATAGATCAAATGGTGGTTAAACTTTTCAGTCATGTAACCCTCATCAGATTATTTAGGTTAGTGTTGTATCTTGACTGTATAGGGGGATGAATGTGTCAGGGGATAGGCACTAGGATAAACCCATGTGGGATTTGTAACCTACTTCAACCATCTCCAAAATACTTGTCTAGCCATTCCCAAGGTGTATGAAGGTGTATGCTTGTCCTAAGACTCATGGCCAGATATACGCTGATATGTTTAGATTGCTAGGATTTGCCATAATTTAATGATCAGGAAGGGTCTGACCGCTTAGATTCCCACAGATCCTAAGAACAGAGGAGCGGCACTGTATTACTCCTGATAAGATGCTGTACAGAGAACTGCAACACATGGAGTGCTGTGCTGGAGACAAGATGCTCCAAGGAGAGGCTTGTTTTCCATCAGAGAGGCTTTCTGCTGTCCAATTCTGACTTATTCATTCTAGACATATTTCATAGTTTGTTATGAAGGGAAAAGCTCTTTAACTCTGAATATGTGGAGGGAATAAGGGTTTTGAGCTCTGTAAAACAAAAATAGATCTAGTAATATAGTATGAAATTAACATAGAATTTAGGACCAATGTCAACGGTCTCCGTCATTTCAACAAACTTTTTGGCCTTCAGTTTGGAGAGTGAAGGGGAAAGTTGTAAGCAGGAACTGAGAGAGAAGGTTACAAAGACGCCTAAACTGATGCTGCAGTCAAAAAGAAGTTTTTATCTCAGGACCGGTTCACACATGTGCATGGGCTTCCGTTCGGGGAGTTTACTTGGGGACCCTCCGAACGGAAACCTGACCGCATAAAAAAGCGTTTACCTTAGGAAACCAGCGGACCCCATAGACTATAATGGTCGAAATATGCAGAGAGAAAAGTGCTGTTTGCAGGACTTTTCTCTTCGCATATTTCTGCGGAAACCACACGGACCCCATTATAGTCTATGGGGTCTGCTGGTTTCCTAAGGTAAAAGCTTTTTTATGTGGTTAGGTTTCCATTCGGGGGTCCCCAAGCGGACTCCACAAATGTAAACCCATGCACAGATGTGAACTGGGCCTCAGTTGAAGTATTTTATTCACATCAATACATACCAGTATTTTTCTGTATATGTCCTGCATGATCCTGTATACAGTGTGTGGCAGCTAGTTTTCATCTACTTCAGGGAGAACTGCAAACTGCAGAGTCTGTAGAGGGTTAAACTGTTAAAAAAAACCTGCTAACAAATCCAGGATATACTATTATATAATGGCCAGATATATTGTAAGGCTAAGGCTACACAGCGATTTTGGCTACATGGCTCACCCTTTATGATTCAGATTTGGATAAGTGTCTGATTAATATTGACTGGACTGCTGGGACACCCAGTGATCAGGAGAACAGGCGTCTGTAAGTGGCCTGGTGTGATATGTATATGCATAGCGACTGCTCCATTGACTCCTATGGGACTGATGGACATTACAATTCTGAAAGTCGTAACCATAAGAGTGAATGTAGTGGTGACACCACCAACCCAATCATATGGGGGATTAGCGAACCTCTGTTTTGAACGCCCGGATTTCTAGTAGTTGGGCCCTCAGGGATCAGGCACCCCTTTAAAATATATAACAAGCCTTTTCAGATCAACGTCAGGGGAATCTCAGGTGCACAAACTTCATAGGGGCCATCTGCTGTCTTTTCTGTTTGCTCCTGCAGAGGCGCACACATACTTCCTTTCTCTTCTATGTAGCATATTCTCAAATACCAGAAGCCCTATCGTCTGGTTGACCTATCTATGGGATACAATACACTCATGGTTATGTGTCACTTCTGATATATGACAATCTATTCCATAGCGTTAGACTAGGTTAACATCTGCTTTGTCATTTAAAAGATTTCTGCTCCATTATAGCAGCAAATAAGGGACTATGATAAAGAACTGGATCTAGCACAAGATGGACACTATTGACTAATATTGGAGTCTCTCCTATCAAAAAATGCAATGCAAAGGGTGAAAGCTGAGCCAGACGCCTGGAAATAATGGCTGAAAGCTGTGGCATAAAAAAGCTGATTTCAGCTGGTTTTTGATGTGGCTGGGTCTACTGCAGGGTGTCTGTTATGGAAAATCCCACAGAAGACCTGTCCTGTGTGTCCCTAGCCTAACATAAGGAGAGAAAGAAAACAGTGAGGGGGTTACTAGGGGCAAGGCAATGCAGATGGATTTATCAAAATTATCATTCCCATCAGCCACCATTCATTCTGTTAGCAGGAGGTGGATTACTGCACAGATGGCACCACTGTAGATTTCTAGTACCTAGGGTCATGGATTGATCTGTGGTTAAGAAGTGGCATAAAAGGCCATTCTGGCAATGACTAGGTAATAGTCAGGAATGTCTTAAAATATATATATTTTTTTTTAATAATTTTCATGTATGATTTAATGGGGCTCTACCAAAACCACTTCTCAACCACCTATATACTGTTTTAGGGGCAGTTAGGATCACACAGGTGCCCTGTAACAAGCCCTGCACCTGCGTGTCCATCACATGACCATGAACTGGTTTTTAACCACTTGAAGTAAGCAATGGATGACAGCAAGCAAAGATTTAGAAAAACATGAGGAATCGATATAGCAAGTATACTGGAAAATTGTGCAACTTTTCATCCTACAAACAATAACATTTCTTTACTGAAACTGGACAACCCCTTTAACGTCTGTCAAAATGGATTTGCATCTGAGTGATGGCCATTAGAAACAGCTCGCTGGGTTGGGTCAATGACGTTTATCTGTAATGGTGGATGAAAAATATGTGACACAGCATTGGACATGTAGCCTAACAGCCCCTATAACATCATATAGAAGGGATATTGATAGCATCTAGCTACCATAACATAGTGTTATTAAATCAAATGTATAAAGGAATAATGCTCTTCTCCCCACTTGTCCAGTGTAGTGTGACACGTGCTTCAGAGAGATGTCTGCACCATGATTCACATACAGATCTGTCCATGTCACTGGCAGCCCTACTACTTGCATACCCTTTGCAGGTTCGGTGCTCCTTTAAGCAGTGCAATCCTCAGATGCAGTCAAGGTTGTCCCGTTCTCGTCGTCCCCTTTAAGAGGCAGCATCAGCAGTCTCAGTGCGCTGAGCTGTAGTCACTCCCTCTCCTCCTCCTCTTGCTTTTCTTCCCCTTGTTTCCATGACTTCTCGCACAGCTCTCCTTGCCACTTGAGGGTGTCCTCTGTGTCTCCAGCTGGATGCCTGGGCACAGCATGGCGCTCTTGGTGGACAGCATGCTTGCCCTGCCCGGCTGCCTGCGCGCTGCAGCCTTCTGGACCTTGGTCTACTCGTACTGCCTGCTCTGCGCCTGCACTGCGCTCCTCAAACTTTTCTGCAGCATCCTCGTCAGGCCAAGGAGGACCTTCCAGAAGAACCCCAGGGAGGTCACCCCAGGCTGCCTCAATGACCCCTTCCTGGGCACTCACTGCTATGTCCGGATCAAGGTAAACCTACCTCTGCACCCCATTATTATTCTGCACCCCCTGACTCACTCCACACATTGCACATAGAAAACCCTTGAGTAACTTCAAACTTGTATACAGCATGACTCCAATACATCCTGCAACTGCTGCAGCACTCTGTAGAAGTCATTATGGAGCCTTATTCTGCAGAGCTGTCAATAAAGGATCCTGAAATGTATCAATAAGATATTGACACATCCATAATGTTGCTGTGGTCAGGTTGGATACAATGTTCCTAGAAACCCATGGCCCCAGATACTGCGTGCTCTGCACCCCTCTGCTAGTCACTTTGTGCTTATTGTATTTATATAAATGTTACAAACACATCCACATACTATAAATATTGACACTATATGTATACAATGTAACCTGTGTCTATTATATATAGGATTGTACAAAGATCTGTCTGTGATAGGAGATGCTTTAGCATGATGGCACCATTATTAATAGTAATAGTAACATTGGCTTCCATAATGACCGTGCCCATAAATCATTCATAAATTCTGAGCGCTGTGACACATTTGTCATTTACTCCCTCAGTGCTTGCAGTTTACTATGTCAGAGTGGCAGCTGCTGCTGGCGTCTCACAAGTCAGTAATATATACAGTATCAGTGTTGGTTACTTTGTGTTCTGTAGTCCTTCCTGTCTATAACAAAGGCTCCTCAGTCATCCTGTAGGGATTCTCTGCATCTTGCTGTCCTAGACCATGTGTATATTTCCATACTGTCTATGGCGATCAGTTCTCTATAGAATGTTGTGTATTTGCATTAAGAATTGATATAATCCACAGCAACACTTGATGCAGCTGCAGACAGTGATGGATTAACCCTTTAGTCTGCTGCATACCATAGACTATCAATATCAGTGTTTCCCCGTCTCCCCCATCTCATCCTTTGTATGATGTGCTATTTTCCTCTATCCTCTGAGCACGTAGCCGTTTTGCAGGTCACCTTCTTTCAGTGTGTGTTCAGTGCCACGTTAGTAGAATAACAATTCCCGCTGCCAAGTTGAGTGTAAACATGCAGCTAGCCTTTTCATTGAGGCAATTACGGCACCTTAATAGTAATTATCCCTTTAATTGGCATGACAAGTGGAATCTAGCATCTAGTGCAATGATTAAGCACTTGACTGGTATTATTACCAGTGGTGATATGGCTTTATACAATGGCATTGCGTAAATTTATCTCATTTTTCAAGGTTACTGATGAGTTACGAAACAGCCTATTGTTCACGTAGACACCATTCAGCTAAACAAGCCTGTGTGTTATCTCCATCCTCAGTAGATCAGGATGGAGATAGAGTCCAATAGTAGTTCTCCTGCCAACAGAGATAGAAAGTCACAGCTGGCATTCAGATTCAGCCCCAAGTATCGGGCGTACGTTGGGCATTAGACCAAATTATTGGAAGTCATAATGTACGCTTTCATGTGGTGTTCTCTAGGAAAGCTCAGTGACTTGTTTCCTTCTGCTTTATAGATTGATAAATGTTGTGTGGTATAAAAGAGATCCCAGAATTACAGAATGGGGTGATATATCTTATAGTGTTATTATGGGCGGAAGGTTATCTAGATTAATGGGGTGTGAGAAAACCTTTTCAACAATGTTAACTCTGCAATGATATGGAGGAGTTTTTCAGAAAAATGAGATTAAGGGAATATTTTTATGACAAAGACCCTCCATACAGCAGCGACTCTGAGATGGAACAGCCCATAAGGAATCCTACCAAAAAATCTACCTGGACCCCACGCCCTGGAGCTAATGCAGCACTGGATAAATATATTGACTGTTTCAGAAGCAAAGTAAAATCAGAAATCCTAGAGAAACAAAAGAAACAGGTGCATAACCTAACCCTGCAGGAACAGAAGGCTATTACATCACTGAAAGAAAATCAGGATATAATAATAAAACCAGCTGACAAAGGGGGCGCAATAGTCATAATGAACACCTCAGACTATATCCAGGAAGCAAACAGGCAACTGTCAAATCCCATCCATTACTCCAAACTTGGAAGTGATCCCACAGAGGCCTATATGAAAGAACTAAAGAGTATGATCAAGGAGTTTCCAGTCCAGATCCAGAATCAGGTAAAAGGACTTATCCCCCAAGATCCCAGGCCGGGCTGCTTCTATATGCTCCCAAAGATACACAAAGATGGTAACCCTGGGAGGCCTATCATTTCTGGCATTGGGACACTGACAGAAAACATCTCAGGTTGGGTGGAAAATCTCCTAAAACCCCTTGTCAGGGATACTCCAAGCTACATCCAGGACACCACTGACCTTCTTAACAAACTGAATGCCCTGGGCCCTCTACCTGAGGGTACCATTTTGGCCACCATGGATGTGGAATCCCTGTATACTAACATTCCCCACAAGGATGGAGTTGCAGCATGTCGGGTACACCTGGCAAAACAAAACCTCCCAACAGAACCAGTAACACAGCTCATACAATTCATCCTTAGCCACAACCATTTTACCTTTGGAGAGGATCTATATCTACAGCGAATGGGAACTTCAATGGGGACCAGATGTGCACCCCAATATGCAAATCTCTTTATGGCAGAAATGGAAGGAACATATTTATCAACATGCGCCACCAAACCTATGATTTACCTTCGTTATATCGATGATATCCTTGTCATCTGGACTGCAGGTGAGGAGGCCTTACTTCAATTCCATAATGACTTCAATGACTTTCACCCGACCATCAACCTTAAACTTAGCTATTCAGGGAGTGAAATTCACTTTCTGGATACCACAATATACATTAAAGACCACCGGCTATTCACATCAATATACCACAAACCCACAGACAGAACGGCCTACCTGAGAAACGACAGCTTCCACCCCAAGCACACAAGACAATCTATCATCTACAGCCAGGCTATACGATACAATCGTATTTGCTCCGACAAAACAGACCTGGACAAGCACCTCCTGGATCTGAGGATGAAATTTCTCAGATTGGGATACAAACCAAAAGTGACAGACAACCAATTAAACAAAGCAGCAGCCATTAACAGAGACAGTCTGCTCACATATAGAGAGACCCGGAAAGAAGCCCGAGTGCCCCTAGTTGTCACCTACAACCCACAGCTGGAGATCCTACGAAGGATTGCCAAGGAGCTCCAACCTGTACTACATAGGGACAACAGACTCAAGGACATATTTCCAGTCCCCCTCTCCTCTCCTTTCGACAACCACCAAACCTGAGGCGCATTATCGTCCGGAGTGCCCTGAAGGCCCCAACTGAAAATGGCACCTCACCTTGCCTACATAAAAGGTGCATGACCTGCAAGCACATCCACACCGCTGACAGTGTACCTATCCCACAGTCACAACAGGTGCACAGAATTAGGGGGACATTTTCCTGCAGGTCTTCCAATGTGGTGTACCTCATAATGTGTGTGCAATGTCCCACCACAGGCCTCTATGTGGGGGAAACAGGGCAGAGACTCTGTCAACGAATGAACTCACACAGATCCACCATTAATAACAGCAGAACCGATCTCCCAGTGGCCGCACATTTCTCCGGAGAAAACCACTCTATTGAAGATTTGCGGGTTGTGGTTTTAATGGGACATTTTAAGACACAGGAGAAAAGAAAAGAAATGGAGTACAAATTTATGCAAAAATTTCAAACTCTGCAATTTGGACTTAATATTCATGCCAGCTTCATGTCACACTATGCATGAACCATGAACTGAACTCAATATTCATGCCAGCTTCAAATCACACTATGTGTGACCTGTGAGGGACACAAATCACCTCCTGATAGCAAACAGATAACAGCAAGAATTACTGATCCCTCCGTCACGCACCACAAGTTTCCAGACTGTTTTTTTGACCTGTTGTAAATAACTTCTCTACTTAGATTGCAATTTTTTTAAGGACTCTAAAATGCTTTGAAAACCATGTGTATAAAAATCTGTTAATTTTCAGTTCTTGTATCACACCATGTCTGATGAAGGGAGCGAGCACTCCTGAAAGCTTACTTATAAATATACTCAGTTAGCCTCTAAAAGGTATCACCTGATTTCTTCACTCTTCCACTACTTTCAATGGCTAACACGGTACAACATTATACTACTAATGGTTATCAAAGGCTCCTACTGTATTAGACAGGAACATCTATTAAATACCCTCTCAAACCCAAACTGGGAGGTGCAAGTGAACCTATTAAATAGTCCATGAAGTCAATAAGGGTGTAAATGTGTGTTAGCTGTACCCCTTGCTGTTTTAGAAAGATGTATGGTGTGATCCTTCATAGGTTCAAAGTGGGAGTGTTATACGCGGTATGGCTGGGTATGTTCTAGGCCTTTGATCAGCATTTTGGAAGGTAGTTTAGTGAATGCGGTTGCATCTATTATCTCGTCATTATTAGGGAATCCTAATGTAATGGGGGCAGTAAACCCTCATTGGCAGTTGTCTGGGACTTTAAAGGGGTATCCTGGTGAATACAAGTTATTCCCTATACACAAGGTTGGGGATTCCTGTCTGATCCATAGGCTTGGACCCCCACTGATCATGAAAATGGGTCACACATACCACTCCATTCATTTCTGTGGGACTGCCAAGTACAGTGCTCGCCTATCTCCAGCAAGTCCATGGAATTGAATGGAGCCAAAACACACAGGAGCAACCTGCCACCTCATATATACAGGGCACACAGAACCACGTTTTATATGACTTAAAACCCTCCTTAGGCTGAAGCTCCACGTAGCGGGCCACAGCAAAAAAGTGCTGCGGAAAAAATCGCATCGCGGTTTTTACCATAGCGCTTTTCACAGAAAGTACACAGAGGTTTACTAGAATATCATCCACTATGAAGCAACTGTAAAACGCTGCATTTTTTCTGCCGCTACAAGGGGCACTGTCCTTAAAGGGATTGTGCAGTTGTGGACAGGGGATAAGTGTTTGATCACTGGGGGCCCAACCGCCAAGTACCCCAGTCATCAGGAAGATCTGGGACAGAAATTCCCCACCAAAGCCTCCTTCTGAATGGAGTGCCAGTATGTTTGTGTGAGCGGTGCTCCATTCCTTGCTATGGGGCCTCTGGAACTGTAATCTCTGGCAGCGCCTGCAGTGGTTCTCCATTTACAAGGAGACTTTAGGGGGCATTTTGGTCCTCCTGATCACTGGGTGACCCGGTATTTCGGCCCCCAGTAATCGGAAACATCCCTTATCCACAGGACAAGCAATAAATGTCCATAATGGAATAAGCCCTTTAAGGCTGAGGCTTCACACTGTGATTCTGCAGCAGGATGTTCATAGCAGACATCCTACAGCAGACCTGCCTGCAGCAAAAATCAGCCAAAATCATCGGATTTGTGCTGTGAGTTTCAAGGGCAGTTTACCATTTGGCTAGCTGGATTTCAACCTTTGCATTTGTATAGGAATAGGCCATCAATACTAGATCTGTGAGGGTCCAACACCTAGCCCCCCTACAGGTCAGCTGCTCTGGGACAGTGAGGCTTCAGGTTATTTTACATGCTGGGCGCTGCACTGCTCACTCCTTACAAACTGTGGCAGCAGCTTTAGGTACTACAGCACTGCCCTATAGACTTCAATGGGACAGATCCCCCCCCCCCCTTAATACATTTACTTTGGTACTACTGAATGACGCCAAACGGGCAGAATATAATATTTTCATTTATTTATTTTTTAAAGCTACCTTAGACCAGAGGTGTAACTTCTGGTCCCTGATGCAAAATGTATATCAGGACCACTCATTTATTATTCATAAAACTGTTCCTGGCAGACAAGCTACTGGGCCAATAGTTATTCCCTTGTACAACTGTTTATTTATGACCGGCACACAATGGGAGAAATTTATTTAGTGCACCAGACTTATTATTGTGAGTACTGGCAGCAGATGCTCCTGAATTATTTTGAGGCTGTGGCCTCTGGCACATCCCGAATGGTCCCGTTTGCCAGAATTGCAGTCTACACCAGCCAAGGGCTGGCGCAGATTTCAGGTATAACTCACGCCAGTTTTCTGGAACGAGTTATATTAAATCTGTCAGTCTGAGGCATCCCTGACCCCCAGCCTGCCTTGATCGCCTCTTAATGCTGAGGCCCCATGTTGTGGAAAAGCAGCTTTCCCATAAGGTGGGGCCTCAGCCTTAGGCTCGTTGCAGACGACCGTGGGCGAGATCCGTGTGCTATCCTTGTTTTTCGTGGATTGCACATTGACCCATTAATTTCTATGGGTACATACAAACAACCATATTTTTCACTGATCAGTGTGCGAGCTGTGATTCCACACCATGTCAAATAGAACATGTCCTATTCCGTTCAGTCATGCCAACTAGAGTAGGGATCCTCTATACAGAGATCTCTATAAAGTGGCTGGTGGGCTTATACACCTTGATTGAAATGTATATTAAGAACCCCAAGTTCATTTTTGTAGATTTTGCAGAGAAGCATAGATTAATGTGACTGACAATGTCTGTAAAGCGCTATGGAATATGATGGAGCTATACAAGTAAGCATAATAAATAATGTATAATAATGGGATGTGCGGTACTTGTATTTTTTTGCTAAAATGTTTATTTTTCATGTTATATACACATATTAAATAAGTTGGAACCTCTTTAAAAGGGAATATAGCCTTGCCTGAGAACAGTGTTTCAAGGTGGTTAGGGTATGAGAACTTGATCACAAATAACAAAAAATTTTGAATGTTGGATTAACCAGTTTCTTAATATTCTGACAAGTACTTTAGTTATGCCAGAGAATTATGTTGGTGGGGAAATAGTTGCACCCCTTTTCAACTAGTTTTGTTAACTAGTTGTTTGCTAAATTGTGTTAGACATAGGATGAATTAGATTATATCTGTGAAGTCACACATGCTCAAGCAACAAACAAGTCTTTATACATGCTGCTATAGATAAGGCAACACGCACGCAACTATGTGCATGTGCTGTGCTGGGGTTGTCGGCATGGAAGGCACATGGATTGTGTCTGAGTTTTACCTGTACTCCACAGACCCATGCACTTTTTTCAGTCAACCCAGGCCACAAACATACAGGTATAGGACCTGTCCTGGGGTTACAGCCCCATACACAGGCTTGTGATAATGGGTATGTACATGGAGCCATTACTATATAATGGGTCAGTGTGCTAGCCGTGAAAAATATGGCTAGTACTATGGCAATGCGCTTGGAGCCTAACAGTGAGGTTCTAAATTCATGAGCTATGTGGATTCTAGCTGCCATCAAAATATATTGCAGGAGCCTTCGGATTTATCACCCAAGAGAGATACTGATGCTGGCAACCGTACTTTGTCCGCAAAACCCTCAGAGAGGAAAAATATTATTTTCCAAAATCTTGCAACAGAAGACATGTCCACCAAATGTGGGTCATAGTGCCTGGATCCTGCAGTCCCTCAAAACACAATGCAGAGAGGAGGACTCTAATGGGAACCATGTGAACTCTATGCAATATTTTTAGTAAGGTATTTGGGTTTGAAAGGGGCTGCCTAACACAATGACTTAGATTATTTATGTGTAATAAAACTTCTGCAAACGACCTCATTCTTTAAGACCACTCCTTTTTCTAGACTAGATTTTCTTCTTTGAGAAGACCACCCTTTATCTAAACCAGATTTTGGTCATGGTTTTTCAGGTCCATCAAATACTATGTACAATGGTCATCCTCTTTGAGAAGACCACCCCTCTGGAGAACCATTTGTCAGTGCAATTTTGGAGGTTCCTCTGGCAGAGGTTTCACTGTACAGTATATGGATGAGAGTGGAGATGCTCAATGTTTTTAATTTTTTTTCCCAGACCATAGATATTTTTGTTCTTCAATTTTTTTTCATCAGGACAATAGTAATAAGTCAGATCTATTTTCAGATGATTATTATGGGTCGTAATTCAAATTATGGGTATTTTGACGTTCATGTTGTCTACTTATGGCATACATTGGATCTGACTTTAGGGTAGAAAAACCGTATAGTGTTCCCAAAAACAGAGCCTATATCTGCCCTAAAGTCTTGTAGTATGGCTGTTAGTATGAAAAATAATAGTGCAGGCGCCTCACATGCTTCCCCGGTGGATCTCGTCTGACTGCGGTTAGTATGCAGGTCACATGTGTTCTTCTCCCTCACGTACTTCCTACTTCAAAGTACAGCACTTTAGCCTGGAGCTTTCTAACACTTCCCACTCTAAGAGAATCACAATTGGGATCTGACCTACATTTTAATATGATAAAATGAATGAATTAATCTAGTTATCATCCTCCTATAAATTATATAGGATCACTTGCAAGATTTGCAAGATAGGAGATAAATTAATCAGTTCCGTTATGGGGCAGGATTATATTAAAAAGAGATAACTAGTATATTTTATTGCTGGAAAATGTGCAGGCGTTACATAGGAAATGCAGATCATTAATAAAGTATTAAAGTAAATACTCTTTGGGGAAAGAGCTAAAATATTAAGAAATATTATACGGTTGTGCTCATTAGTCCAAGCACCAGGGTGGCTCAGTGGTTAGCACTGTTGCCCTGCAGCGTTGTATGAGTTGCCTACAGCTATTTTGGTTTCCTTGCACACACCATGTGTATCGATTTGTGTGAGCCTACATTGTGAGTCCCAATAGGGACAGAAACTGATGTCAGTGAATACATTCTGCATACAACACTTTGGAATATGTTGATGCTATATTAAAGGGGTTGTCCGACTTAATAAGTTTTAAAAATTGGGTCCTAATGGTGTAAAATATTACTGGAAAATGTGATGCCAGCCAATCACTTACTGTAGTGTTGACCATCTCGGGTAGTGACTGAGAAGTAGAGACTGAATCCGGGAGTTGTTGGCAGGGAAGTGGAGTGGTATTTATTACATTTATTTTATACTATTATGAGCCATTTATAACAAACTTTAATAGGCCGGACAACTCCTTTAATTATAATTTAATTAATTTTGGTGATCACATTTTTTATTTTTTTTCAGCAATGTGCGGATGGGATTAGCCAGAATCCCACCCACTTTGAAGGTAATGTAAAAAGTGATTATCTATCAATGAATAGGAGCCGTGGATGCACGTCTGCAAAACTGGACAGGAATAGGACCTGTCCTGAGTTTTGCGGTCCGGACTGTTGGCCCACACACAGGACTGTGTAATTCACAGTCGTGTGCTGATGGAAATTAATGGTTCAGTGTGCCATATGGGAAAAACCTGGATAGCACATTAAACCACGCCACGGTCGTCTGCAAGGGGCCTAAGAGAGATGTCCACCTTGGACAATCCCTCTTCCTACAAATCAGATCATAGGCGTGATCCTTAAAAGGAGATGTCTCTAAATTTCTGTAGTTCATTTGCTAATAGGTTCTAAACCTGAGAACATCTTCACCATCTCCACCAATTCAAGTTCTTAGCATCATTTAATAGCTGCTGCTCCACTGATTCTAGCACAGTTGGAATTTTCTCTCTAACCACCACCATTTCTGGGCAACAAGTGCAGTTAGTTTTGATGTCTGATGTGCTATTTAAGCTCTGTAATGTCAGTTAGCGGGGTGTGATTCAGAGCTCCACTCAGAGGCAGCCAGTGTCAGAGCTCAGAATCACACCCCTCATTAAAACTGGATCGGCAAAACCAGGGAGAAGTGGAGCTGCTGAGCTGGTTTTGCTACTGGTAGAGTTTGTAGGCCACAGGCCACATTGAGCCTGTTGCCTACAAGATAAGTACCAATACTCACCTGTCTGCTCCCAGTCCCTCCTGCTTCTTTCTTCTCCGGGTGCACGTGACGTCACAACAGAGCGCCCGTAGCAGAGAGACAGAGCGGGACTGGGGAGCAGCCAGATACGTAATGACGTAATACTGCTATAGCGGGGACCAGTGAATGGGCCACTGTATGGCCCCCTTCACTATTCTCCCCCATACAGTGGCTCCCATACTGTATCCATGGGGATCAATGATGGGGCCATTATATTGTGTGGGGGCAGTGATGGGGGGGGCTAAGTTTTGAGCTCTGTGTGAGGAAATTAAAAATATTCCATTTGCAAAAAAACAAGTTTCATAAAATAGTTAATTTGTATTTAAAGTTAAAGAGGACCTTTCATGTCCTCATAGATGTGTGGTATTATATACCTCTAGAAAGCTGACAGTGTGCTGAATTCAGTGCACTTTCGGCCTCCTAGTGGTATATAGTACCGCATATCTATGAAGACATGAAAGGTCCTCTTTAATGGTTAAAAGAATGTCAGGCTGAATGGTTGGTCTCCAAAAGTTTTGACACCCCTGCCTTAAGCATACCCTAAACTTTTCCAGAAGGCACGCAGGTCACGCCCACCACTGGGACTCCCACCACTCACTAGAACTGCTGCCCTGACTCCTTTGTTCCTCTTCATTGCATGACTATAAATATGGTAGCTGGTACTGTAATGTTTGTATCTATTCCTATATGAATGTATAATGCCGGATATAACTGTAATCCAGATGAAATCTCCCTCCTCACTAACACTGTATAATACATCTGCAGGATTCTGGACTTCGCTTTCACTATGTTGCTGCAGGAGAACGAGGAAAACCCCTCATGTTGCTTCTACATGGATTCCCAGAGTTCTGGTAAATACATCTTCATTGTAATTTACAGAATATATGAAGTATTTAGCTGGAGGTAGCACAGATGTGTATATAGCTTTCAGCGCAAGTGGATGATGCCTCGGCGGACACTATCAATCTCCTGAAACCTTATTTAATACTGTCCATATGGACTAAATATTGCTCAAGGAGATTCAGCCTATACAACCCTGCTGTTTCAGCACTTTCACCACGGATGACACCTGCTGGACAGATGAGCACTGTATGACTGATGTCATCAAGTAATGCACAATGCATAGTAAAGATTTTCTACTATGAAGATTACAGAGAGTACTTATTACAATATTTGTAATTTGGTAATTTGTAGTTGGATCTTGAAATTTCTTGCACCCCAGTTTCTTTATCACGTAGAGAGGAATTTTACAAATTATCAATATTGGAGAACAGGGGTTTTAAACGTTCCGAAAATAAAAAGTATGCTATTAAGTGATAAAACCAGTTAAAAGGCCTGAAAAAGAACGGAACCAACACTTGCACCACTTAAAGTAAACGGTTTGTCTGGTTTCAATATGTACAAAACGTGTTTCAGGGATGTACCTGTCCCCCCCCCCCCCATCCCCTTCAAGTGTATAGGTGGATAATCAGTACCTGGACTTACATATATACAGTAAATCTGTCCCAAATGGAGGTCAGGCTCACATAACGAAAATCAATAAAGAACATATACAGTGGGGGGAAAAAAAGTATTTAGTCAGCCACCAATTGTGCAAGTTCTCCCACTTAAAAAGATGAGGCCGGCCTGTAATTGACATCATAGGTAGACCTCAACTACGAGAGACAAAATGAGAAAACAAATCCAGAAAATCACATTGTCTGATTTTTTTTTTTTAAGAATTTATTTGCAAATTATGGTGGAAAATAAGTATTTGGTCACCTACAAACAAGCAAGATTTCTGGCTCTCACAGACCTGTAACTTCTTCTTTAAGAGGCTCCTCTGTCCTCCACTCATTACCTGTAGTAATGGCTCCTGTTTGACATTGTTATCAGTATAAAAGACACATGTCCACAACCTCAGACAGTCACACTCCAAACTCCACTATGGTGAAGCCCAAAGAGCTGTGGAAGGACACCAGAAACAAAATTGTAGACCTGCACCAGGCTGGGAAGACTGAATCTGCAATAGGCAAGCAGCTTGGTGTGAAGAAATCAACTGTGGGAGCAATAATTAGAAAATGGAAGACATACAAGACCACTGATAATCTCCCTCGATCAGGGGCTCCACGCAAGATCTCTCCCCGTGGGTTCAAAATGATCACAAAAATGGTGAGCAAAAATCCCAGAACCACACGGGGGGACCTAGTGAATGACCTGCAGAAAGCTGGGACTAACGTAACAAAGGCTACCGTCAGTAACACACTACGCCACCAGGGACTCAGATCCTGCAGTGCCAGACGTGTCCCCCTGCTTAAGCCAGTACATATCTGGGCCCGTCTGAAGTTTGCTAGAGAGCATTTGGATGTTGCTAGTCGTGTTTGGAGGAGAGTGAATGCTGAGTTGCATCCAAAGAACACCATACCTACTGTGAAGCATGGGGGTGGCAACATCATGCTTTGGGGCTGTTTCTCTGCAAAGGGACCAGGACGACTGATCTGTGTACATGAAAGAATGAATGGGGCCATGTATCGTGAGATTTTGAGTGCAAACCTCCTTCCATCAGCAAGGGCATTGAAGATGAAACGTGGCTGGGTCTTTCAGCATGACACAGATCCCAAGCACACCACCAGAGCAACGAAGGAGCGGCTTCGTAAGAAACATTTCAAGGTCCTGGAGTGGCCTAGCCAATCTCCAGATCTCAACCCCATAGAAAACCTTTGGAGGGAGTTGAAAGTCCGTGTTGCCCAGCGACAGCCCCAAAACATCACTGCTCTAGAGGAGATCTGCATGGAGGAATGGGCCAACATACCAGCAACAGTGTGTGCCAACCTTGTGAAAGAGTGAAGAAATCAGGCGATACCTTTTAGAGGCTAACTGAGGCTACTCAGTTAGCCTCTAAAAGGTATCGCCTGATTTCTTCACTCTTCCACTACTTTCAATGGCTAACACGGTACAACATTATACTACTACCAACCTTGTGAAGACTTACAGAAAATGTTTGACCTCTGTCATTGCCAACAAAGGATATATAACAAAGTATTGAGATGAACTTTTGTTATTGACCAAATACTTATTTTCCACCATAATTTGCAAATAAATTCTTTAAAAATCAGACAATGTGATTTTTTTGGATTTGTTTTCTCATTTTGTCTCTCATAGTTGAGGTCTACCTATGATGACAATTACAGGCCAGCCTCATCTTTTTAAGTGGGAGAACTTGCACAATTGGTGGCTGACTAAATACTTTTTTTCCCACTGTATAGGCAACCTATAGAGTGATTACGAAGCGTTAGCCTAGGCAACTGCTAAAACTGCCCCGGGCATTAGAGGTTACCTAGGTATTTAAGTAATCTTTTACATTGGTCTTCGTAGATTTGAATTTATAGGTTGCCTGTATATGTTCTTTATTGATTTTCTTATTTGTTATGTGTATGATGTGGGCCTAACCAATACAGTGAGTTACTATACTAGGCACAGCTACTGTTAAAAATATAGTTCCAGTTGGTCAATGAATGGGACACGGCTCTTGGAGAACCAATGTCCCTTCAGTTAGCTGGTTTGTGGTAGTGCTGGGGTCAGACCCTTACAATCTGATATTGATGACCTACCATAAAAATAGTCTGTCAATATTGTAATCGGTCTAGGCTGAAGCCACAAGTTGCGGGAAAGCTGCATTTTTGTTGCAGATTTTGTTAGTTTTTTGAGCCAAAGTCAAGAGGAAATGGGAAGGATTCAAAAAAAGAATGGGAAATATATAGGAATCTCTTCTACTTCTCCCTTCTGCTAAATCCACTCCTGGCTTTGGCTCCAAAATCTGCAACAAAACACACAGCTTGTGGCCTCAGCCTTGACTAGGATTTCCTGTGTAATATACAATAAATAGCTTTATATCATTGTAGAATTTATAGCAAGGCCAGGGCTTAGTTATGTATGAGCTCTTTATGTGTTCTGGCACAAGTTCTATACAGGGTTGTGAATTCTTACATCCAGTTATATGGATGATTTATAAATTGGATATGTAGAACCATTATATTTACCATCAATATCAGACATTGTCCTTCGGCTCTACATAGTAGACTTTTGCATCCACTTCATGCAAATACAAGGTATGAGTTTCTAATGTATTGTATGTATGATGTGTTAAGAATAAATCTTGTACTACAGAAGACAGAAACCAATAATTCAGCAGTTTATTGCAGAAATTTGCGTTCTAATTGATGTGACATTCTGGGCGATGGAGTCAAGTTCTTTCTGCTACACATCACTGGATTTATGTCCCGGTAATAGCGAGTAGAATGATCAGCGAGTATTAAAACCAAAACTGATACGTTTCCTGCAATATACAGTTTTACATTTCATAATAGATTAATATTTCATAAGATGTAGTATTGTCACTCAGGCAACTTCAGGTTACATTTATTTGTTATCTATTATAACATTTTCTACATATGTTTCACTCCAGGCAAAACTGCTGAATTGGGTTATGCCTAGTGCGGGGATTGAGGGGGTGTAATATGATACAGGGATTCACCATAGTGAGAATTATTGTCATGTACGGCCCCCTCAGACACTGTAATTGTGTTTCTTTATACATAATTGTATAGCTTTTTTTTTTTTTTTTTTTTTTTTTAAATAGATGTGCTACACATAAAAAGCTATCCATTTACATGTTTATTGGTTGAATCTTCCAATTTTGGTAGGATCTGCTCACTAGCTAATTTGTATGGGGCTTCCCGATTCTTCTCCCACAGCAGATTTTAGGAGAGTAGGGATGGACATATTGGATTGCAACATACACGGTCCTTTTGTTTTCCTGTCACCATTCAGAACATATGTATGGTTGGCAGCGTTTGGGATATCGGGAGAGACTGCGGTCAGCAGAACGAGTACACTGTCAACAGCTATACACGTGGACAAAATTGTTGGTACCCCTCATTTAATGAAAGAAAAACCCACAATGGTCACAGAAATAACTTGAATCTGACAAAAATAATAATATCTAAAAATTCTATGAAAATGAACAAATGAAAGTCAGACATTGCTTTTCAACCATGCTTCAACAGAATTTTTAAAAAAAGAAAACTCATGAAACAGGCCTGGACAGAAATGATGGTACCCTTAACTTAATATTTTGTTGCACAACCTTATTGTAACATCCCTGTCTGTTCTGGTCTCTGCGCCACCCTCCGCTCGTACGCTGTGGCACAGGAGGCGCGTTCAGTTTGATTCCTTGGTTAAGATTCTTGTTGCTCAGTCTGAACACTGTCCTAGACCTTGTAATTGAATTTCAGCCACACCCGTCTTCTGTACCTTTGTTTCTCTCTGTTCCTCTAATAGTTAATCTCAGCCTTGCCTATGTGATTTGACAGCCTGTCTACCAATCCAGTCTGGGGAAGGTCCTGACTTTCTATAAACAGGTCGTCAGCCCTCACATGGTTGCTGGCTATTAATTCTGTCTTGTGACTGCTAGCTCCTTTTCTGCTATTTCCTGTATTCCTATTCCTGACTTCTGGCTTTGTCTTTGACTATTCTCTTGGATTGTGATTTTGTACTGCATTGTTCATCTGTTACTGACCCCTTGGCTAGCTGACCTCTCTGCCCCTCCCCCCAGGGTTCTGCAGCAGCACTGGGGAATTGCTCAACTGGCAATTCCCTTACACTTTTGAGGCAATCACTGCAATCAAACAGTAACTGTCAATGAGTCTTCTGCACCTCTCAGCAGGTATTTTGGCCACTCCTCATAAGCAAACTGCTCCAGTTGTCTCGGGTTTGAAGGGTGCCTTTTCCAGACAGCATGTTTCAGCTCCTTCCACAGATGCTCAATAGGATTTAGGTCAGGGCTCATAGAAGGCCACTTCAGAATAGTCCAATGTTTTCCTCTTAGCCATTCTTGGTTGTTTTTAGCTGTGTGTTTTTGGTCATTATCCTGTTGCAAGACCCATGACCTGCGACTGAGACCAAGCTTTCTGACACTGGGCAGCACATTTCTCTCTAGAATCCCTTGATAGTGTTGAGATTTCATTGTACCCTGCACAGATTCAAGACACCCTGTACCAGATGCAGCAAAGCAGCCCCAGAACATAACAGAGCCTCCTCCATGTTTCACAGTAAGGACAGTGTTCTTTTCAAGATATGCTTCATTTTTCCATCTGTGCACATAGAGCTGATGTGCCTTGCCAAAAAATTCCATTTTTGTCTCATCTGTCCATAGGACATTCTCCCAGAAGCTTTGTGGCTTGTCAACATGTAGTTTGGCAAATTACTTTTGTCAGATTCAGAGGCGTAGCTAGGGGTTCAACACAGGGGGGGCGAACATGTCCAAGTAGGCCCCCAACTTAGGTATACCGATATTATACAGTGACC
Source organism: Leptodactylus fallax (assembly GCA_947044405.1). NCBI lineage: Eukaryota > Metazoa > Chordata > Amphibia > Anura > Leptodactylidae > Leptodactylus > Leptodactylus fallax. The sequence goes on from CAMRHE010000049.1 coordinate 1,538,930, forward strand.
GTATAGTGGTATATATCGGATCTACACAGGGCTCTGCAGACGATTTAGGCAAATACAGTGCAGTAACATTTAGTGACTTACCGGTAAAGTCTCTGACTAATCGTTCACATTCCCCGTCTCTTTCATCCGAACGGCCATGACCACTTCTTCCAGTCTCTGTAAAGTTTGCAGCACAGACATTTTTGGCTCCTCACTTTTCCAGGCACCTGACCCACATTGTCCTCACCTACACAAAGCCCCCATCCTGCTGCTACCCCCCATTTATAAAATATATAATATAACCCCCCATAATAATACCCACAAGTGCATCTTTAAATTAATAACTTCCCTGTGTACCCCCTTTAAATAGTGCCCCTTATTAATAATGCCCCAGGTGTTTCCTAATTAAAAAGTAAACAAAAGGTAAAAATAATTAATGGGGTTCCAATAATCGGGACCCCCAGGATCAGCCGTTTGAATGAACCATGGTACCTGTGTAAGCGCCATGACCCCTTCTCTGTTTACATAGTGTCATTCATCTCATAGCAGCCATGTAATGTAACTACAGCCTCGTCCTATACACGTCTATGTGACAAGGCTGGAATTACATCACACGGTCACTATAAACAGACAGCGTGTGATATAAACAGGCACCATAACCCCTTCATACAGCTGATCAGTGGGGAATCTCTTATCTCTTATTGATGATCTATTCTGAGAATAGATCATCAATTAAAAATGAGCTGGAAAACTCTTTAAGCCTAAGGCCCCTCGTGGATTTTTCCTCTGCGGACTTTCTGCTTCAATTATATCTACAGGGAAACCGGGAGCTTTTCCATAGGAATGCTGCGATTTCCAAAACCATGACTGTTTTGGAAATCGCAGCATGTCCACTGTGCATATTTTGCCACAAAGTGGGGATGGGATGGGACCCCATGTGGCAAAAACGCCACGGGAAAAAAAATGCGGCGTTTTACAGTTCCTGCAAAGTGGATGGGATTCTAGCAATTCCCATCCACACATTGTGGAAAAATGCGTGCAGCGGACACTCTGCGATTTCCAAAACCGTTGCGGTTTTGGAAATTGCAGCATGTCAATTATACCTATGGAAACGCTGGCGGTTTCCCTATAGTTATAATGGAAGCAGAAAGTCTGCAGAGGAAAAATCTGTGGCCCTTCTCTGAAAAGCGCTGCGGGAAAAACCACAATGTTACTGCCGCAGTTTTTCCTGCAGCGCTTTTTTGCTGCAGCCCGCTATGTGGGGCTTTAGTCTTAATAAAGCCCAAGTGTCACTTTTATTAAATTAATTGCCCCCTTATATTCTGCCTCTGATTCCCCCTGACATAAATACTGCACCCCTAATGACCTCTTATATCGATGACCACCCCCTTATGTTCATAATGCCTTGTAATATAAATAACCTCCCCCCTTGTACCCCGTAATAACCCTTATATAAATGACCCCCCTTATATTCATAATGCCCCCTAACAACCCCTTATACTATTAAAATACCCACAACTAAGCTAAAACAAAACAAATATAAGTTATACTCACCTACCAGCGACCATGACGAACGGAGCCACCGCTTTCTCTTCTTGACCCGCGCTCTGTGCGCAGGTTCCACGCACAGGATGTCTGCGTCTCAGCGTAGGAGGCGCGATGTTGTGACGTCATCGCGCCGCCTGTGCTGATGACTGTGTTCTCGTTGTCATGTAAACCGCAGGCCTGAAGAGGCTTGCGGTTTACAAGACAGCAAGTAGCAGGAAGCGTTTTAACTAGATCGGTGTCTGCAGACACCGATCTAGTTAAAAGTAAAAGATGTATTAATTGGGGCCCCAGGGTGGGCCCTACAATGTCAGTGGGCCCGGGGCAGCCGCCCCCTCTGCCCCCCCCGCTAGCTACGCCTCTGGTCAGATTCAAGTTATTTCTGTGACCACTGTGGGTTTTTCTTTCATTAAACGGGGGGTACCAACAATTTTGTCCACGTGTGTATGTAATGTGTATGGCCAGCTAAACTTTTGTTACTCATCTTGTACTTATGGCTGGAGAGGAGGTCCATTACAGGACTATCAGGGAAAACCTTTAAAGTTCTGTCACTGATGATATCTGGATGTATGTAACAGTAGTTAGCACTGTAGCCTTGCAGCACTGGAGTCTTGGGTTCCATTCCTGTGAGTATATCTGCATGGAGATTGTATGTTCTCCCTGGGAACAGTGAATGGTATAATATATAATTCTGTGCTATGGAATATGTTGTTGAAATCAATAAGCAAGCAAATTATAGGAGACTAAATTACCTAAACAAATATTAACATAACACATTCACTAACCTATCCACATCAGTAGATGGGTATAAGTGTGGCATATTATCTTGTGCCATAGGTGTGGAACATTGTTCCCTTTGCCCCTCCCCCCTTTTTTTAATTTTTTTTTTTTTTTTTTTTTTTACAAATGTTGGCAGAGCACGGTGAAGGTCCAAGGCAAGCAACAGCGGGGATGCCTTGGCTGACAAATTTACTTTAACTCGTGCCTGAAAGCTGGTGTTAGTTATACCTTATATCTACGCCGATTCCTGACTGGCATAGACTTCAATTCTGGCACATCGGAGTGTGCCTTAATTATTAAGAGGTCAAAGCTTCTTAATAATTCAGGGGCATCTTGCACCAGCCATATAGAACTCCAGTCTTAATAAATCTCCCACATTGTCCAAGTTCTAGCAATGAAAATACAAAGAGCGATTTTTCCTTTACACAGCCTTCCCTCTGTTGCTGTCTTAGGGCATTGTACTTTGGAAGGTACTGCACTTAGTTTACAACGTGTCACCATTTCTATATAACAAGTTTTCATTACATTTCTTGTTATTAATGTTAAATAAGAAGGCCATTGTCACCCAGGGCTACAATGCAACTTTTATTATGGAGTAGAATTGCACTTCCAATAACTTCCATTTAAAGGTTTGCATAGATAATATATAAGTCTGTATGAGCAGGGAATGTGAGGCATTGGTCTTGTGGTCATACGACAGAAATGTCAGACAAAACCACTGATTTTAGCAGAACCAAATAACCATCTAATGGGCATGGGATCCCCAACTCGCCCAGGGAGAGAAGGATGGGGCAATTGGATTTGAGCTTGCCTGTTCCTTTTGTTCTCAGAGAAGCTAAGACTCCTCTGGCAGCGCCTTATTCTCCTCTCCTTACAACACATCCATGCTCGACCAAGTCTCGTGTGCATGTAGGGGTCAAGAGGAATAGGTGTTGGCCAGACAAACACTCATCCGACAGTTATCTCATGTATGTGGTCAGCCTAAATCCTGTAGAGAGGTGATATATGTTCCAGATGAGAACCCCTTCAGAATGAAGCACAGCATACATTTCCTCTCACTCTAACTTTGCTCACTCTCAGCAAATGGGGGTTAAAGATTAGTATCCTATGGAACAACTGTTGCATGTTTCTTTTGGATAGGTGTACAGTTCTATAGTGCACATCTGTCTAAGTGTGTACCTTCACCCCAGTAAATCTGCCTATACACCACTTATCACAAGGCATTATGGGAAAGGAGCTGGGGAAGCTCATGCGCCCTCTGTTGGATGTAACAGATCCTCAATTTGCTTTTGACTCACCGAGTCTTGAGACAGCAAATGGGATTTTAGCCAAGCCAAATTCATTTATCTGCATACAGCGCCGTTTCGGGATTATTGTCCCTCATCAGAGCAGAGCAAAATGAACTGGCTGGCTTTGTGGGAGGCAATGAGTGGGTTATGGACAGGGACATCTCTCCTTGGGGAGAGCACCAGTGAAGGTGTGTAGAGTTTTAAATTGCCTTTCGCCCTCTACTAAGCATCTACATATCACAAGACATTATGGGAAAGGAGCTGGGCGCATCCAACAGAGGGCGCATGAGCTTCCCCAGCTCCTTTCCCATAATGCCTTGTGATATGTAGATAGTAGAGGGCGAAAGGCAATTTAAAACTCTACACACCTTCACTGGTGCTCTCCTCAAGGAGAGATATACACCACTTACATAGAGCTCTGAAGTCTTCCCATAAAATGATGTTATGCTCACACATTGCCCTCCTCCAACAGGACATGAAAGACTTTCTTGTTTGTCCCTTTTGTTTCTTGTTTTGCTTGGTCTTCCGGTGATCACTTATCCCTAATCTTACCCCTTAGTATTAGGTTGTCAGAAGCTGCAACTATGCTCGCTACCCTAGTATATCCAGGCACCATCTACACATAAAAGGACACAGCTGGTGATGGCTCATACAGCTTTATTTATACGTGTAATTATAGTAACCTTTATCATAATAACAGCCAGTCCACTGTATAAGCGATGCTACCTCCTATGCCGCCCCCTATACCTCATAGATTGTAAGCTCTTTTCAGAAGGATCTTCCAATCCCATTGTGCAAATTGACTTATTACAATGTAATGTCTCATTTTGTCTGTACTTTAACCCTACGATTTGTAAAGTGCTGCGGATTATGTTGGCGCTATATAAATGTATTATTATTAAATTATGCTGAAAATTTTACTTCCACTTTTCTTGCACTTTCTTCAGTTACATTTACTTTTAGGATTGGTTCAGATGAAATGTGGTCATTTTGCGGTCAAAAACTGTGTTTTTACTGTGATTTGCCATGGTCTTCTGATGCAGTCATTGTCCATGTAGTTTTTGCAGGTGAATTTATTGATTTGACATGTTTCACCAATAAAATATACGCGGGCAGTTACCACGTCACAAACCCATTACAAATTCATGCAGTTTACTTTTTTTTTTTTTTTTTTTTCCCCCCACAAAATGTCTGTATTTCATCCTCGATGTGTAAAGTCAGACTTATAAAAAAAAAAAAAAAACATTGATTTGATTGATACATTTAAAGAAACAACCTGCTGAATGGTAAAAAAAAATTTCTGCATTTTATGTTCTGTGTTTGATTGTATCAGTGCAGTCATGTACAATTTCTGTAGGTAGGTGTGTGTCATCCTGCTTGTTTATATGCCTCTCCCTGTGCTCCGTCCTCTTCAGAATATTGGGTTACTGCTAATAATCACAAAGCATAGAAGCATTTTATTGCCTGCCGTGTGAATCCTGCTGGGCTCAACACAAATTTCATACAGACTCTATTGATGTCCCAGTTATGAAAAGTTTTCTGGAGATCTGTCTTAATATGGAGTTCCATTCTGCACACACAGACAATATCTTGGATACAAGCATCGTATCATTTGTTTAGTATACTAACATAGGCTTTTTGATATTTCAAGCATCTATAAGCATTACATAAATGATGTATAGTTTCTGTAACATTTATTTTATCAATGTATTGAAAACAAGCAAAGCAAATGGTTATATTTAATAGATTTTATACTAAAACACTTAAAGGATTTTTCCTATCTCAGGGTTTCACTTGCTCTCTTGTCTCCTCTCCCATTTCCTGCTTTAAGTGACAAGTTAGAAGGCGGGCTTAGCTTGTATGTGGTAGAGTTCAGGCCAGCCCAGCATTGTGTTCCCAAAACTTGTTCTAAACTGCACTTTATTAGCTCTGGATTTACATACAGAGATATTGATCAAGGCCCTTACCAGGGCTCAGCACCTCAGAGCACCCTGCAGAGCTCACGGACTGTTGCATTAGCGTCAAAGTGGCTGAGAACAGGGATTGACATAACTAACTCGGCCACTGCAGCTAGATAGCAGAGGTGGTCTGAAACCTAGACAACAAGCTGTAAACACAGAGGAAACCTGTGCATTATACTTAGTCACTGTACAGGTCCCGTATACAGTGCTCTGCTATGTGCATGAGGCCTTTCTCTGATATTTCAGTAACCTCAGTAGACTCACTTAGTGCCGGTGACCAAAATTTACTGCTCTCTGTTGTCAGATACTCATCAGCTATAAACTACTACTCCAAACTACCTGATTCTCTGATTCTGGCATAGTGACAGCCAAACTCCTGCCCTGACAGCCAAAATCTGAGAAACGGCAGAGCTGAAAAAAAAAAATCAGTTTGTAGTCTGTTGCTAAGGAGCAAGTGACATCTCAGCAAGACTAAGTCTGTGTTTTTTAATAATCTATTACATAGCTTTTTATGCTTAACTTGTGAAATAAAACCTCTTTCTAAATAAATGTACAACTTTTTTTATACAGCAATGGCTAAGGTCAAATATAAAGTGTTCTCAGTAGCCTTGTTAGTGAGTGTCTTCAGAGGTTTGGCATCAAATTCCCCTCTGATCTTAAGATCCAAGCACTGGTATCATAGAGATGTAGTTTGCTTCCTATTTTTGACTATATTGTCAGTCCCAAGATAGGAAATAGTTGCTAATACACAAGTATCTGCGAGCATAGTCTCTACTGCAATAGTGGTTCAGAAATAGATGGTCTAGTCACGTTGCAGGTTACTTTTCAGATATGTTCACTACTTTTACATTATTCATGGTGTGTTCATGTTTCAAGAATTATTAGGGCAATATATAGTCTTTGATTTCCCTTAAAATATTTATATTTGAGCTTTATGTCAGAAGGTTACTTTGCTTCAGGTCTGGAACCTGGCACCTCCACAGACAACCTGGACCTATTTATTTAGGGCATCATTATTGTGCACCAAAATCTGACACTATTTAGGTTTTCATCAGCAATTAGGAAATACTATGAGGCCAACCCCGGGGCTTCGTTCTCCAGGGGCCCCATTACAGCCACAGTCACATTATGCCTTTTGTGTTATGGAAGCTGCAAGTAATTGCTCTCTCCACCTTTTCTGCAAACCAATAAAAGACACAGCTACCAAAATTCATCAATTGAAAAACTCTTTCTAAAGGGAGTGTCTGTTCCTGGGGACATTTATGATAGTGATGACCTATCAGGTATCTGAAAACTGGACCCCATAACGATCAGCCAGTTGAAAAGCAGAAACCCAAACTCAGCAAGGAAAAAAAAGTCCTCTGCCAGCATCATCAAATGATGGATCAATTTATTGGGGCTCAGACCATACACCATGTATTGGCCCATGCAGAGGCTTTTTTCAAGTACAAGAACTGGTATATACTAGTATATGGTCTGAGCTCCAAAATATTGCTCCATCATTTGATCATGCTGGCAGAGGATTTTTTTTTTCTTGCTGAGTATATACCCAATCTGGATGATTTGGGTTTCTGCCTTTCAACTTTGGGAAGACCTCCATTTGGTTGGTGCATGGATTTTATTTTTTTTTTATCTCTTATTTGTTGAGATCGATAGACAGAATAGTTATATAGTTAGCAGTGTCGTAACTAGAAATGGCTGGGCGAACATTTGACATGGGGGGGGCCCTCCGAACCGCCCCCCTCCATCCCCCCGACACCAAACCGCATTCATGCACACAGTATTATGCCCCATAGTGGCCCCTGCACACAGTATTATGCCCCATAGTGGCTCCTGCACACAGTATTATGCCCCATTGTGGACCACCCATGAACAATTATTATACTCTGGGGTCTTTTCAGACCCCAGAGTATAATGATCGGAGACCCAGGGGAGGATACAAACAAAAAAAAAAAACAATGTCATTTACCTCTCCCTGGCTCCGGTGCTCTACTTCGGCCCTCTTCAATGGTGGACCAGATCTCGCATGAGGCCGGCGTCGCGACGCATAATGATGTCAGTTGACGTCAGGGACGTTACCAAACAGGGCCAAAGCCTGCGGAGCGTAGGATAGGTAAGTTACAGTGTTTTTTATGTTCTCTCACCTCCCCTGGGACTCCAATCATTATACTCTGGAGTCTGAAAAGACCCCTGAGTATGATTATAGCAGTGTTTGTGGGTTCGCGGTAGTGGCTGCCACAGGGCTCTGGGCACCTTATGTCCCGGTCCCTGTGGCAGCTGCTACTGCTGCTACCCCTGTATTTACGCCCCTGATAATTAGTATGGTTGAAAAATGATGCAAGTCCAAGAAGTTCAACCATGGTTGATGAGACAGAGCAGATACTTGAAAGGGCCATGCTGCAGTTCCCTGCACCACTACAAGGAAAAAACGTGAAGGGCACACTACACCTGCTCTGTGTCTCCTTCATTATCAGTTTTGGTGGGGGTTCCAAAGTTTAGACCCTCATTGGTTATAAAGTGAAAAATTACTATAGGCTAAGGTGAAAAAGGTGCTGCAGGAAAAAACTCAGCGAAGCACATTGTGGTCTTTCCTACAGCACTTTTCAAAGAAAGTCCGCAGAGGTTTCCATTGCAGACTTTGTCTCTATTATACCTATACAGAAACTGCCAGCATTTCCGTGTAAGTGTAATTGACATGCTGCAATATGGTATTTTTCTGCAATATGTGGATGGGATTCGCTAGAATCGCCACTTTGCAGGGACTGTAAAACGCTGAGGTTTTTGCCGCAGTGTTTCCGCCACAGCCAAACCACAATGTTTTGACAACTTAGAGCTTCAACCTTAAGCTGAGAGCCCCCCCCCCCCCCCGTTGCGGAAAAGCTGCATTAATTTTTTAACAGGAACGGGGAATATAAAGGAAGCTCTTATACTTCTCCCTTCTGCTGACTTTGACTAAAATCTTCAATAAAAAACTGCTTTTCCGTAACGTGTGGCCTCAGCCGTAATGATAGTAACCAAAACTTAGTGTGGTGGTGTTGTGGTGTTTTTGTTTTCAGAAAGTGTGTGGTTGTTGCATATGTAAATCATTATAAAGTGCGTAACACATAAAGAATATGGACTGTTAAACATGGATACAATATGCCCATCTGAATGAGACCTTACAATGCAACAGGAAAACTGTAACTCTGCCATATAATGGTCACATTTGGATTTCATATTCCTATAATGTGGCGCACAATACGGTTCTTTACAATGTTTCCGTTTCATCTCTCTATGGTTTCTTCTATCTTCTCTTCTCTTTGTAGGTATTCTTGGCGTCACCAGTTACGAGAATTCAAGCGTGAATATCGGGTGGTGGCTCTTGATTTACGAGGATATGGTGAAACCGATGCACCTTCCAATAAAGATAATTACAAGTTGGACTATATAATTGTGGATGTAAAAGAAATTTTGGATTCTTTAGGTAAGAAAAATCTAAAATGGGAAAAGGATATATAACGTTTCATTCTCAGTGACTGGACCGGAGTGATTTGCTTACTCCCTTCTCAAGCCGTAAGCTGCCTGGACCTTGCTGAGTGTAGTATAAGTCACCAGCACAGAGCTATAGTGGGGGGTAGGTTGACTCTAGAGAGGCTCTTATGTGTATATGGTCCATAAAGGTGCAGCAGTATTGAGTTTGACGCTGTACCATAGCTGTATGGCTCATGGTGCTATCACAATGTGTTACCTGTAGTTTTTAAAAGTAGTGCAGAGGTACAGATATAACCAGCTCTGCTACATCTGGAGCTCAACTATTTTACACTATATTCCTGTGAAACGCCACAAAAGTGGGACTTTTACTTTAAATTGAATTCACCCCCGAAAATTGCTGAATTACCATAGTTTTATGCTAAAGAGATGAGATATATTCTTAGACATGCATGCAGAAAATGAGTTCAGTTTAATAAAATCAGTGACATTTTACAGGGACTGGTTTCTTGGATGCATGCATACATCAATAAGCTGAATTTTAACAGCTGGCAAACTCTGTTTCCTATAATATCCTCAGTGGAAGTCACCGGGGCCATAATCCTGTGAATAGAAGTCATGATGGTTGATGTTCACATCATAACTGACCTGGAACGTTCCCCAGAGATGTTCTCGGAGGTTACATATTGTAATAGATGGCACACATAGCTTAATAGGAAAGTATATGGCATAAATGACCTATCATCTCTGAGCGCTGCAGTGATCTGAACATAACTATGTGCCAGGTACCCAGATGCCGCCTTATTAGTAGGTGCAGTCTAGAGTTGGTATTTTATGTATGGTGATAGCATTTTTTTTGTTACTTTTCTAAACAAGTTTGCAGCATCAGGAGCGTCAACAATCTAAGGTGGAATTCACATGAGGCAGATTTATCGCGTACATTTCTGACTACCCTAATCAGGTGAATAGAACAAATTTTTGCAAGAAATCTACTTCATGTAAATATCTCCTAAATATATCTATTCACACATATCTGCCCCTCCTTTATCTGGGTTACATGTACAGTGGGGGGAAAAAAGTATTTAGTCAGCCACCAATTTTGCAAGTTCTCCCACTTAAAAAGATGAGGCCGGCCTGTAATTGACATCATAGGTAGACCTCAACTATGAGAGACAAAATGAGAAAACAAATCCAGAAAATCACATTGTCTGATTTTTTTAAGAATTTATTTGCAAATTATGGTGGAAAATAAGTATTTAGTCACCTACAAACAAGCAAGATTTCTGGCTCTCACAGACCTGTAACTTCTTCTTTAAGAGGCTCCTCTGTCCTCCACTCATTACCTGTAGTAATGGCTCCTGTTTGACATTATCAGTATAAAAGACACCTGTCCACAACCTCAAACAGTCAGTCACACTCCAAACTCCACTATGGTGAAGACCAAAGAGCTGTGGAAGGACACCAGAAACAAAATTGTAGACCTGCACCAGGCTGGGAAGACTGAATCTGCAATAGGCAAGCAGCTTGGTGTGAAGAAATCAACTGTGGGAGCAATAATTAGAAAATGGAAGACATACAAGACCACTGATAATCTCCCTCGATCAGGGGCTCCATGCAAGATCTCACCCCGTGGGGTCAAAATGAGCACAAGAACGATGAGCAAAAATCCCAGAACCACACGGGGGGACCTAGTGAATGACCTGCAGAAAGCTGGGACTAACGTAACAAAGGCTACCGTCAGTAACACACTACACCGCCAGGGACTCAGATCCTGCAGTGCCAGACGTGTCCCCCTGCTGAAGCCAGTACATATCCGGGCCTGTCTGAAGTTTGCTAGAGAGAATTTGGATGTTCCAGAAGAGTATTGGGAGAACTGATCCATGTACGTGAAAGAATGAATGGGGCCATGTATTGTGAGATTTTGAGTGCAAACCTCCTTCTATCCTTCTAAGATGAAACGTGGCTGGGTCTTTCAGCATGAAAATGATCCCAAGCACACCACCAGGGCAACGAAGGAGTGGCTTCGTAAGAAGCATTTCAAGGTCCTGGAGTGGCGTAGCCAGTCTCCAGATCTCAACCCCATAGAAAACCTTTGGAGGGAGTTGAAAGTCCGTGTTCCCCAGCGACAGCCCCAAAACATCACTGCTCTAGAGGAGATCTGCATGGAGGAATGGGCCAACATACCAGCAACAGTGTGTGCCAACCTTGTGAAGACTTACAGAAAACGTTTGACCTCTGTCATTGCCAACAAAGGATATATAACAAAGTATTCAGATGAACTTTTGTTATTGACCAAATACTTATTTTCCACCATAATTTTCAAATAAATTCTTAAAAAATCAGACAATGTGATTTTCTAGATATGATTTCTCATTTTGTCTACCTATGATGACAATTACAGGCCTCTCTCATCTTTTTAAGTGGGAGAACTTGCACAATTGGTGGCTGACTAAATACTTTTTTCCCCACTGTATATTGGAACGGGCTCTGTGAAGGGACAGGGCAGAGACAGTAGGTGGGCAGGGATTCTGTAAGGGGTCAAGGGGAAGATACTAGGTGGCATGACTGTGTCAGTGGGGAGGGAGTTAAAAAAGCATGTGAAAAAACATGATCTGAATGTGGCCTTAAACTGCAGATTGTACAGATTAGTCACTCATCATAGCTTTTAGATCTCCCACACCATGGTACTCAGAAGAAAATCTCCACCTTTCCCTATCCACAGCATTGGTCTTCAGTATGTGATCTGTGAGTCTGACACCCAGACCCCCTGCACAGGTGCAGTAGACAAGGGGCACATGCAGGCTTCTCTTAAGTAATAGGTGCGGAGCTGCAGCTCCATCTACTGTATAGTGGTGGTTTCAAGGAACTGCAGCTCTGCACCTTTTACTTCAATAAGACCATCTCACACTACACTCCCTGTCCACTACACCAGCTTCCGGGGCCTGGAGGCTGTCAGAACATCTGATCTGTGCAGGGTCCGGGTGTTAGACCCCCACAGATCACATCTTGATGACCTATCTTGTGGATAGGTCATCAATATGAAAAATCCATTTGGGGCCAGAAAATCCCTTTAATTCTGGATCCAGAACAGACTCCCCTTCCAATTTATTCAGTCCTCTAAGTCACTTTAAACTCTAGACAAAATCCCCAAATTAATTTTGAGCCCATGTCAGCCCCCTAAATTAATCAGACACCTCCTCAAAAAATTGTGAAAATTTTAGCTTCAGCTGGAAAGATTGTGGTGAGTATGGGGAGTTATTACATATTTCTTGAAAGTGTACTATATTTAAAGAGGACCTTTCACCACCTCCACCAATTCAGATTCTTGGCATCTGTTACTAGGCCCCGCTCCCCTGAGCTCAGTTTGAATTTTCTCTCTAGCCCCCACCATCTCTGAGCAAAAAATGCAGGTAGTTTTGGTGCCTGATGTGCTATTTAAGCTCTGTGATGTCAAAAGGGCGTGTCAGGCAGGGGGTGTGATTCAGAGCTCCAATCTGAAGCAGTCAGTGTCAGAGCTCAGAATCACACCCCTTGTCTGCTTCTACCTGACACCACCCTCCTGACAGTACAGAGACTAAATAGTATATAAGGCACCAAAACTAACAGCATTGAATGCTTGGGAATGGTGGGGGCTAGAGAAAAAAATTCCAACTGTGCCAGAATTGGTGGAACAGAGCCTATTAAATGATATGAAGAACTGGACTTGTTGAAGGTGATGAAAGGTCCTCTTTAAGATGATCACCCAAACAGAGCAATATGAGTTGTTCCCCTGGGGGGGACTTGTTAAATCTCCTTATAGATACATTCTCCACTCAGATTAGATAATGGTGCCATGGACAGCAGATGGTGGCACCGCTGTGCCACCTCATGGAGTGGTCCCAGGATAGGTGGCTGCAGAAGCACTAGAAGGTTGAGGCAGAGTTTAGTCAATTACAGGCTGAAGGTCAGTGGCAGGCAGCAGACACACAAGGTAGTAACCGAGTCAGGGCGGGTAGCTCAGGTTTGTAAGTCGAAGACAGGCCAATATCATACACGGGTAGCAACAGAACAGGATCAGTTTCTCCTTTCTTTCTTAACTACATGAGGACAGAAGGGATTTGCTTCTCAAGTGTGGAATGTACAATGGATTTTTTATGTTTATATGTTGTATGCAAATTATTTAATAAGAGACCAGACCAGATCCCTGTGTACTCGCTGCTCCCAGGTCCCAGGGGCCCTGCTCAAACAATAAATAGATATCCCACAAGAGCTCTTATTGTCCCGAAATGTATGGGTATTGTATCTGAGAAAAAAAAAAAATATATATTTTTTTTTTGGACCATGTCTCCTTTTGGTATAGTTCATAGAAGGTAAATCCCAGTGGCAGTATGCGTCATAACTTTAGGCTGGAGGTATATGAAGTGTTTTGCACATAACAATTTTCAGTTATTTATAGCTAATGTTACTGAAATCTTTATCTGTTCTTTTATAGGTTACACCAAATGTGTCCTTATTGGCCATGACTGGGGTGGGATGATTGCTTGGTTAGTTGCTATATGCTATCCAGAGATGGTCACCAAACTTATAGTTTTGAGTTTTCCCCATCCAACTGTATTTACAGGTGAGTTAAACAAAAAACAGCGATTTCTGCTTAATATATAAACTGTGCTAAAGAAGGGACCCTTTTTGTATAACTAAATACTGTTTGTTTTTATACACACAATAACCCAATTTTATATATAAAAAAAATAATAATAATAATTCACTTGTACCAGTTTGTTTAAGATTATAGGAACTGGATAACCCCTTTAATAGGAAACCATACAGTCTAAGATTGATGGCCTATCCTCAGGATAGGCCAGCGGTATTAGTTTTGGGGGGTCTGACACCCAGGACGGGACCACTACAGATCAGTGGCACTGAAGCAGCGCAGGAGAGTCATGCTCCTCTCACGCCATACAAACTGTAGTGGTGAGTATAGGTGCTGCAGCACTGTCCCATAGACTTCAGTAGAATCCAGAGCTGCATTACCTACGCTCGCCGCTACAGTGTGTACAATGAGTAAGGAGCGCGGCTGCTCGGTACCAGTGATCTACGGGGGCCCTGGGTTACAGACCACTGCAAAATTAATATTGATGGCCACCAATCTTAGAAACTGTAAAACCCCTTTAAAGTAGAATCAATGGTTGTGTATTTCTAATACCCTAACCCAAGAACCTAAATTAAAGGGGTATTTCCCTCCGATGGGAATATGCAGCTTTATTTCCTGACCACCAGACTGGGAATTATGTCAGCAGTGTATCAGGCTGTGCTGTTTCTATAACTCCCATAACATGTAACAGCATAGCTTGCTGTTCTCACAGTACGGGAGCAACAGAAACCTCCCAGCACATTGTGCTATGTTGTTTCTGTAACCTCCTTTTATATCTATGGGAGTTTAGGAAGGTGTGTAACACAAGCTGCTTGGCTGTTTCCTGAACACCCAGCCCTGAATATAGGAGTGGGGCTTGCGACGATCAGGGAGAGCAGCCTATATGTGGCCAAGTGAAGACACCCTTCACTTGGTGACATATAGCCTGGTCTACTGGCTTTCCTTCCTCATCATTCTCCGCTTCCTCAATACTTCTAGCAATCCGTGTCTGAGGAAGGTCTGAGGTTACAGACCTAAACGTTACATGTTATGTTTGTATTGCTACCTATTCACATTAAATATCTATCGACCCTGAGTGCTGAGCTGATATTTGAAAAATATCCTAAGCATATGATATAAGGGTCCCAGACCAGGTAAAGACCAGACAATGATGATGGTACTTGTCGTGGTGGCAGTACACCTAGTACTAGACTCCACGCAGGTAGTGTTGTAAGAGTTGATACAAAGGTCTCAGAACAAGGTCTTTAAACCTAGTTCTTTTTTCTGATACAGAAGACAAGCAAGATTTTGCTGTTATTCACTAGTATGTTAAAAATCTATACTGCACCTAGAAAACTGTGACTGTGATATCAAAATCTAACTTTTTTGAGATTGCACAGCATACAGTATATAAAAACACAGCTTAATATTTCATATATACAACCACCTTCATGCAACTTTGCAGTAAACAGAGATTACAAGCAAAAATAGCACAAAAATTCAAATTTGCCACTAAAGTACAGGCTCAAGCAGTCCCTTTCTGCAAACAAAATGTACTTTCCAAAAAACTGCAATAATTGAGGAATTCGTACATACCACACTATATATATATATATATATATATATATATATATATATATATATTTACAAGTGCGGGTATTAAAGAAACGCAAAAATCGCAGAAATGCGGCAACCAATTTTGCCCATGCAAATTAAATAGTTTACATAAAAATATAATTTTCTATCCCTCTATAAAAAGTGTAGGAATTTATACGTTCATCTTTAGTGATAATCGTTATTACTATTATTTTAGCGTGTAACGGATATCGTTAGAGAGGCGGTCGGTGTATTATACTCTAAAAAGATCAGGTAAGGACAGGACAGGGATTGGGTGAAATGTAAACTTTATTGATGACTTTGTACATGTTTTGTGTAAGTGTTTGCAACTCTTTTGGCACTGCGACCTGGACAATGGTAAACGTCTGGGTCACAGCACCAATAAACTTCCGTTACCCCCCTCGGGGTCACATACAGATTATGCACAGATGATGATGATGATGATTTATCATCTCTTTGCAGTCTTCAGGGCTGCTCCTACCCCTCCTTCTTCCTACCACAGTTCTTAAGATGGCCCTTACAGATTCGGAACAAATCGCTGTTAAAAACGCTGTCGGGAATTGAGATCTGCAATGGGATCTCAATGCCGAATAGCGTTTTCAACAGTCAATCGCTCAAGATCTGTAAGGGCTATCATGAAGATCTTGGTATCATTTTTAAAGATGAAATTCTCCAAAATCCATGTTCATAGCCCTAACCAATCCTGAGATATCCGCATTAGTAGTAAGGACGTATTAAATACATCCTCAGCTAGGAAAGTGCCAACCTGGGAGGACGTATAGGTACGTGGTTGGCAGGGAAAGGGTTAATCCTCTCTGCCACTTGCCACCTTTCTGCCATATCGTTCACATGGGGCTTATTCTGAGCTGCGCAGCTGCACCAGCACAATATAAATTGGGCCTGCATCAGCCTGTCTGACCCCACCCTCTCTCTCACTAACCTATGCTCTTAGTTTGGCCCCTATTCTTAATTGGGCCCAGGCTTTGTAGGCCTCACTTCAGGCTTGAGGCCCTAATTACCTAGCTGGGAAGTGCTTTTTACGATGGTGCCTATGCACTGCACTGACAATAAGAGCAGCAAAACCCTCTATTTAACACCTAACCCAATCCCTCCCATCTTCTGACAATCTACTGGGGCTGAAACTTGCATTCACTAATATATGTAGCAGTGTATTACCCTGTGGTGCCAAAGCACCTTCTATAGACCAACACTGGTACTGAACCATAACAGATTAATACAGCAACATTAATATAAACCACAGCATATGCATGCTTGCTGCCAGATCTGCAAGACAAACAAACAGCAGCACAGCTATATACAGAAAGTGCTCTTTTAAGGAAGTGATAACCTGTCCATTGGTCACATGGCCATGCTGCCGCTTAGTCCCATTCATTTCAGTTGACCTGTGCTGTACCATGGCCGTGTGACCAATGGACGTGTTATCATTGCCTGGGAAGAGAAGTGGAGCTCTTTCTGAAAGAAAGCATCCATGTTTTATAATCCTGGGTAATCGTTTTAAAGAGCTAGTTTCCATTTTCGGGTGGATGACCCTCCAACACCTTACAATACCATAAAAGCCTGAAATGGGAAAACTGAAAAGCAGACATTGAAAGATATGGGAAAAGAGAGTTTAAATAGACGTCATGTGGATCTGCCCAATGTAGCAGCAGTATATTACAGCTACAGCTCTGACCTTCTACTATACAAAACTGCTCAACAAAATGTGTCATTCAGAGACTAAGATTGCTGAAAGAATACACTGGTCATCCAGTTAGGAGAGGACATAATGTAAACCACAAGCACCTCTCCTACATTACAATTGGCTGCACAGCCAACATCATGCAGGGCTCAAGGCTTTCTATTGCTTTTCCTTGCCATCAACAAGATGCAATAGGCACTTGGATTTTATAGTCTGGCAATATTTTCCTTAAGCATGTTGCGTAAAAGAGACACAATAGATGTCAGTAGATGAGTTTTCAATAGACTAGCTTCCCCCTTGATATCAGAGCTCATATTGTTGTGATCTCAGGAAGTCTTTTTCTTCTTGTGAATCTATGCAGGAACTGCTGCTGCTCTTGTGTTGAGGGAAATAAACAGATAACTAAGAAATGCATCTTCTGAGTCTCTTGGAACATGTCTGAGAATAAATTATATTTTCCTTAGGCAGTGCTAACTGTCTGAGACTTTCATGGCTTACAATGTATTATTTATCAGACTGTCAGTAACACAGCATGGACCACATCACTTGTAATGTAATGGGCATCACTGTGAGATTATTACAAATACACACAACACATTGGAGTCTCCGCATGCCAGACTGTAACAAAGGCAGCAGCTTTCCATCTTGCCTGTGTTATACAATAGATGACAAGATATGTTGTTTCCCCTTACAGCTAGTAAGACATTGGACCGAATCCTCAAAGTGCACTTTAGCCTCGAGTTGTGCCTAAGCTTCAGATGTCACACTCCTCAGTCAAGGAAATCTATACTTGCATGAAGGCTTGATCTAATAGAAAAAGGGGACATACTGTATATATTAACGTGCCCCATGCTGCAAACATACAAAATTGATGCTTATTATATTATATGTACCTTATTTCTGAATTCATATATTTGTTACACGTATTTACAGTATTAAAGGGGTTTTTCATACGTATAGGTCATCACTATGTAATCTGTGACCCTGCCCAGATCAGCTGTTCCAAAAGCCTTTGGGTGCTGGAAGTTACCACGGTGGACGTGGAGCGTGTGCAGCTGTTCCTCTTACTTGATTTATTATTACTTAGTTACGCTACTGTAGTTTCCAGTGCTCAGAGGCTGCCAGAACAGCTGATCTGTACAGGGTTTGGTTGTCTGACCCTACAGATACTGCTGACCTGTCCTGTGAGCCAGACAACCCCTCTAAGGCTTCTTTCCATGTAGATGATGTCCTCTTCCATAGTTGATGCCCTCTTCATCACAAAGCCCCAATAACTAATGTTATCACTCAATTTAGAGTGACATTAAAGGGGTTATGCCATGAATTTTTTTTTCCCCCTCTATCAATAGGATAGACTATAAATTGCTGATTGTTGGGTCTGGACACTGAGGCCCCTACCAATCCTGAGAATGGGGATGTTTTAACCCCAGTTAGAATGTAGCCATGTTGGATACAGACGCTCCCCTGCTCTATTCATTTCAATGGCAGTGCTGTAAATGGCTGTAGTACAGCATAGAGATCTCCAGCTCTCCCATTGCAATGAATGCCGTGGGGCCACATCTGTGTCCACTGCAGGCACTGTACATATGAACATGTACGATAAAAAGGAGAGGGACCCAGAGCACAAGGGTTTACAATCTACAAGGGAAGGTGGAAGGCGACAGTGCGGTAGGTAAGTGTAGAAGCTGTTCACATTATTGTAGGCTGTATGCTGAAGAGGTAGGTTTGCAGGTGGCTTTTCATGGTTTCAGTTGTGGAGAAGAGTCTGATCTGTTGGGGTAGCGAGTTCCAGAGTGGTGTTTGATGGTAAGGAGGTAGTTGTAGTTTTTTCTTAGCTGAGTAAGCCAATAATAATAATAATGGGATCACACGGTCTCTCTGGATAGCTGACTCAGTATGGCATTTACAATGGACCCTTTGCTGCACAACTCTTCTAGTTAGATATTCCCCTATATACCCTAAAGCTATACATAGAAGTAAAGGGTTTTTTTTTTACAATGCAAGGAGTATTCTGATTATTTTTTTGAACTTTGAATAGTTTTTTCCATATTATTATAGTTTCCTCTACAAAAAACCTTTGCTTTGTCCTTTTGTCAAAATAGAGTAAATGCAATGCAGCTGTAGTGTTTACCACTAAAGACCAAAAGAAATGTGGATGCAAGAACAATACCTGTTCCTGCTGATGGAGCAATTGTGATTCAGGTCTTTACGTCTATAACTATGTTAATTCTTTCAGTTCTCTGGTGATTCTTCAGCTTTTAACCTTCAGCTTCTCCCCATAAGTGTTTAGCTATTTTTTCTGTGATTGTGGAGAGGGAGAGCCATGTGTAGCTCTATAGACATCACATAGGAAAGAGATATGATCAAAGTATGCTTCCTAACCCTCACGTTTGGATATTGATCCCATATCAATTCATGAGCTACCTCTATGGACTATAGTACTTTGTACCTGTGTCCATCACCTTGTCTTTTGACCTTCAACACCTGTCTGTAACCACGACCTTTAGTCAGTCCATGATTCTGTGCCTGTACATCAAGTTTGTAGTTTAGCTCTCAGTTTTGACCTTGTATTTGTAGCTGCCACCTACATTACATGAACTTGGTGTCTTGGCTATGACTTGGACTATGGCTATGCATCCACTCCATCTGTTTCTCCCAGAAACCTGCAAGCCCAAAGTAGTCTACAAAATCTGACATACTACCTAGTAAACATAAGAATTTATGCCCCCATGATGTCCTTTTTGCATACATTGAAACACAAAACAGTGACTTCTGGTCCATGTTGTATATGGTATTTCTCTGTAACAGATGATCTGAATTTATTGGGGGGCTGCTTTATCTGCGTTCCATGTAACAAATCCTATAGGTTATATGTCCATATTATAAGATTTACTTACAACGTTAATATAACAGGAATGGATGATATTCATAAAATGATTATAATATTATAATCATGTGCCTAATGGGTCAGAAAGAAGGTTCCAAATTTAGACAAGGTTCAGTTCACCTCAAATATTGCTTTATCTCCTCTTCTGATGCACAGATTTATTTAGGTAATTTCTTTTTGGGACTATTTCTATTGCAGATGATTCTAGATTTCTGGAGGGTTACTAACAGATTCTGCTAAATAAATGAAGCGATTTTGAGTTGTTGTTTTTTTTGGGGCTCTCGAGTGAGCTGATGTTGATAAGATGGTACGAGTACTATTACATACCCTGCTGGCTTCTAGTTGCCTTGTTGTTCATCTCCGAGCCTGAATATTTCTGATCTAAATTCAGTAACCGCTGTTTCTGTGGCTCTGCGATCTACCAGTCATGCTGGTAAAATTGCAGTGACCCTGAGGTGAAATGCTTTTGCTTTCTAGCTTTTCTGGTATAATCTTATAAGTATTGATTGTGTGGAGACGACAGAGGATAGAAGATTACTGCTCACATCGACTGACAGTCACAGAAAAAATAGACACTGCAGAAGTAAAGGTATATTACTACCATGTAGTGTGGGATAGCTTTGTCATGAATATGAATATAATGTTTGTTATGTATCTACATGTACTAAAAATGCCGAGGTCTAAAGAAATGTGATCATTCATTGAGGGAATGCGAACATGTAACACATGCTACATACTGTACTATGGAGGATTTAGAGGGCTTGTCTATTGTATTTGTGTAATTGTTTGGCCACCAAGTTTTTTATGTAGTTGCACATCTTGAAATTGTGCAAGAAACTGCAACTTATTTCACCACTGACTAGGAAAGTGAGCATGGTTTGCAAGGAGTAGGTAGTCAAATATATTTTGCAAAAAGAACGAAATTGGTATGAATCTTTGTCTGCTAAAAGCAGCTGTCAACTTTGATTTTTTTGACGTTTAGGCAGTCTCAGTTGTGGCATATTTATTCATTTTATGGCATAATTCACACCATATTTCTCCTTTCTTAGACTGGCATAAGATATCCCAGTCTTGGTAAATGTGGGCCAAAGTGTTCCTCAAAATCTTTTCCATTTGCTTTCAGCCTCTGAATATCAAGTGTCAGAGCCTCATGTTTTCAAACTGGAATCCTTGAAGGCTCTGACCAGGGTTCTTGAAGGCTCTAACCAGGGTGTAGATATAGAGAGTGCAATGATAGAAGTCACTACTAGGCCCTGGACCATAAGGAGGCCCCATAAAATATCCCACTATTCTAAATGGCACCTGGTAGGTAGGGGCCCCATTACTGATTTTGCATTGGGGCCCTGGAGCTTCTGACACACCCCATTCCACTTGAGCCTTATTTGCATATTTATGAACCTGGCTTTTTCAAGGAAATCTATTAGACTATCTAAAGGTATGATGGTCCTCAGCATAACTTCCCTTCAGTGCACTGTGGATGACTCAATATCAAGTATCCTGGTGACCGGCTCCTTCAGATAAAGACTTTCTTGATATTGCAGAATCTGATCATGCCTTTGACTCATGCACTGAGATTTAAAGAGGACCTTTCACGTCCTTATATATATGCGGTTTTACATACAGCTAGAAAGCCGACAGCACGCTGAATTCAGTGCACTGTCGGCTTTCCCGTTATGTGCCCCGGGGCTGGAGATATCGGTGGTCTTAGTTTCACCATTCACTGTCAGAAGGGCGTTCCTGACAGTCTAGCTGGGCTGTAAGGAACACCCCCTCTGACAGTACAGGGCTATGGACGAGTACAGTCAGAGAGGGCGTTCCTTATAGCCCAGTGATGAGGCTGAGATGTGAGGAACCCCCCCCCCCAGTACAGGGCTATGGACGAGTACTGTCAGAAGGGCGTCTCTGACAGTCTAGCTGCGCTGTGAGGAACGTCCTCCCTGACAGTACTCGTCCATAGCCCTGTACTGGGGGGGGAGTGTTCCTCACAGCTCAGCATCATCACTGGGCGGTAAGGAACGCCCCCTCTGACAGTACTCGTCCATAGCCCTGTACTGTCAGAGGGGGCGTTACTCACAGCGCAGCTAGACTGTCAGAGACACCCTTGTGACGGTAAACGGTGAAACTAAGACCACCGATATCTCCAGCTCCGGAGCACGTAAAGGGAAAGCCGACAGTGCGCTGAATTCAGCGCGCTGTTGGCTTTCTAGCGGTATGTAAAACCGCATATACACGAGGATGTGAAAGGTCCTCTTTAACATTACTGTGTAGTTGAGCTCTGAAACGGATACACTGTAACAAACTCTGATCTGTGAACAGGACTGGGTTGAGACTTTTAAGTCTCTAAATGTTTCCTTTCATGAACAGTGAGAATTTATAAAAATGGTGTAAAAATAAAACAGGAAATGTTATACAAAAGTGTATATTTTTTTGTTTCCTATGTATTCATTATATAGTGATTAATCTCTATGTACATCTGACTAGACAATCCCATTAAAGCATATATTCACCATGGGCATGCAGGGACTATAACACATTCTGCAATCATCATGTGCTCTCACTGATGCGTAAATTTGACTCCCATTTACTCTGTTTATGCTTGGTGTGGTTTCACCACGGATTAAAGGGGTTTTCCATGAACATAACCATATTTAAATTTATAGACAAAGTTAAACCTTTTTTGTAATGATAAATAATTAACACTTTTGCAGATTTTTAAAGATTTTCTCTAACCATCTCAGTGGTGACACTCTGTCTTGTTTGATTTCCAATGGATAAGACCTTGAATGCAGGAACTTTCTACGGTCTGGCACTTGCCAGAAACCCAGCCATGATTTCATTATTGTGGCTGGGTAAAAAATAAATAAATGTGCTGTGGTTGTGTCAGGGTTGTAGCTGTCTGACAGATTTACCATAACGTGCGCATGAAAATTGCCGCAAATTCTGGCACGCAGGACCTCCTGAGATGCGCCAGACTTATTAAGGCCAGAAAGTACTTAATCATTCTGGTGCGTCTCGCACCAGCAGAGAAATTTCCTGGCATAAACACAAGTCTTGATGAATTACAAGAACATTGGGAGGAGGGTGGTTATTTAGATTTTCTTTTTTTGGCATTCCTGATTTCACCGAAGTAAATATCCTTGACTGTACCTGGGATTTGGCATAACCAGAATCCCCTGATGTTGGCATGGAGGGATGTGTAGAGGGTGACCTTAGCACTTACTACTTCATCTCTTTCAGATGCCCATTACTGAGTTCACTTCTTTAGTGGTAGATGTATTATATACCATTGTTGTTGTATTGCGATATCTTATTCCTACATGCCTGATCTAATGTAAAAGATCCCTCACATTTATCTAAATAGCATAGGAATTGCTTAAAGAAATAACTCTTGGGCATTTTTGTTTCAGAATATATTCTTCAACATCCTTCCCAATTGCTTAAATCGTGTTACTACTTCTTTTTCCAAATGCCTTGGTTTCCTGAACTCATGTATACTGTAAATGATTACAAGGTGAGCTGACCTAGACTCTTACATTACAGATGTCATTGTAGACACTATTGAAGATGTCATTGATCAGAATATTGGCTGAGGTGTTAGTCTACCTTTTCATATCCATTCTACAACTCTTAATTGATACATAATGTGCCTTGGACATGACATGGCCATTATAATAGACCTATTACATTTCTTTTATTTTTCATGGTTAAATGTTTATGTTGAAAATGTAAATCCAACGCATGGCTCATATTTTTGTGATCTGTACTGTCCTACTATAGGAATGTATATTTTTCTAATTTGTTTCATCTACTGTATGTGCTCATTTTTATTATTTCTACATAGTACAGGAAAGAGAGAGTGACAGATATCTCGTATGCATAAAAGTTTATTTACCCTAAAATAAAAAGAAATTACCAGAAAACGTAAATCCTTGAGTTGTCAAGTTGTTAAAAAAAAGTAAACAAACATATACCCAGACATTTCTCATTGATATTCCACAGCTCCCATATGGGTTTCACTGAAAACAAGATGATGTTGTGAAGGGATTTGCCCATTCCTACCTATTAAGTAGGGCCCTTTCAGTACATAAGTAAAATAAAGTATTCTAAAGGAGTTGTCTAACAGAATTTTTTTTTTTTTTTTTTTTTAGAAATGGCAATGCCTCACCCCAACAATGCCCTACTGCCATTCTACTGCTTCCTGGTCCCTCTCAATGAGCCAGTGATCTGCTGAGTGGTATTTCAGATGAAGCGAGTGGCGGGGGGACCCGCAAGTTGTGGAGGGATCATTGAGTTTAGAGTTATGCGTCGTCCAAAAAAAAAAAAAAAAAAAAAAAAAAAGTTAAGAGGACGCATAACTCTAAACTCAATGATCCCTCCACAACTTCCGGGTCCCCCGCCACTCGCTTCATCTGAAATACCACTCAGCAGATCACTGGCTCATTGAGAGGGACCAGGAAGCAGTAGAATGGCAGTTGGGCATTGTTGGGGTGAGGCATTGCCATTTCTAAAAAAAAAAAAAAAAAAAAAAATTCTGTTAGACAACTCCTTTAGAATATAATAAGTGTAAGACCAAAATACATAATCCGAATCTGGGAAAAGAACTGTGTATATCAAGACGGTTCTACATTTCTATGGCACCATTGTAAATCTTATGGGTTTTGAGAACAGAAAGCTATTAAAATATAATTTATGATAATATAAGCCCTCATTAACCACACAACATATATGATAAATAGCACTGCAGATAGATTGGAAAAAAAAAAAAACCTCATTCTGTTAAAGGAATACACGTAATGCTGTTTTGGCTTCACTTATCTAGACTAATGATCGATCGTAAATATGATGAACTGCTGTTGTTCTTGTAGATGGGGTTACTCAATGATGTCACTGATTCCTAGTGACTTGATAGGCTGCATTCTCATCAGTACTGATTGAGCCTACAAATTGGTTGCCTCCACTGTATGTAGGTGAGAGATGCACTTTAAAAAGTTAGCTAAAATATGCATAGAACATATATTATTGTGTTTCCACGTTTGATATTGTGTTTGTACTTTTTCTTCTTTTGTAGATCCTTAAAGATCTGTTTACCAGTGAATCAACTGGAATTAGAGGGCACAAGTCCAGGTTCACAAAGGAGGACATGGAGGCATACCTTTATGTATTCTCACAACCAGGAGCCCTCTCTGGTCCTTTAAACCATTATCGTAATATTTTCAGGTAAGTACACTTTAATAAGGCTATGACTTGTGGGTCATTGTGTGAAACTGGCCTAAATATGGTTTTAAACATGTTTAGCAAATGCAAAACAGCCACAAGCACCGTTGTTCTAAGAAAATTTGCAGAAGAGGATTCCAGTATTGTATGGTTCCATAACTTTTTATCTGTTATTTTTTTAACACCTGGCATCCTCATTGCAGGTATCCTTTTAATAATGAAATTATACTTTTTTCACCTGCCACAGCATAGCTCCTGCTATTGGTCCTAGTTTTAAGGCAGTCCTGTCAAATATTTGTACCAGGCACTGTCACACAAATGCAGGGCAGGTGGCATCTGCTCATCTAAACTGCTCACTTGACCACTGCAGCCTTATCAAACAGCTGATCGGCTGGGGGCCCAGGCGTCAGATACCTGACTATCTTTAATTGATGACCTATCCTAAGGTTTTCAATTATTTAGCCTGGAAAACCCCTTCAAAGGAATTATTCAGGTTTTGTAAAAAAAAACAAAAAACTGAAAAATGGTATCTGAGTTTATTTCTGTGAGCAGTTCCCTCCCTCTATACTGTTTTCCTTATAGTGAGGCCAGTATACAGGTAAGGCTAGGCTCTCTGTCGTTTGGATCCCCCGGGGGACCTGAACGACTGAGAGCCCGTCCACTAAAACAGAGGTTACCTGTGGACACTCGCAGATTTCATAGACTATAATGGGGTCTGTTGGGTTTCTGCTGTTTTTATACTCTCTCTGCGGAGAAACTCTGACGCAGAATTGAACATAGCCTGAGGCTAGCTTCCTATCTGTGCCAGGTGTCTGCCTGGCACAGATCCATCATAAATCACTGAACAAAAGTGTCGCAAGCCCAACTTTTTTCATCAGGCAATTTCAGTTAGAAAAAAAAAAGGCATTTTGATGGACACCTGATGGATCCCATTATAGTCAATACAGTCCCTTGTGCTCTATTCATATCTACTTTGCAGTTTTTCTTCAGCCTGAGACTGAGGCCCCACGTTGCGGAAACGCAGCTTTTTTTGTTGCAGATTTTGATGCGGTTTTTTGAGCCAAAGGCATGGATGGCTACAAAAGGAATGGGAAATAAATATATAGGAAGGACTTATACTTCTATCTTCTGCTTAATCCATTCCTGATTTTGGCTTAAAAATCTACAGCAAAATCTGCAACAAAAAAGCATTTCTGCAACGTGGGGCTTCAGCCTAAAAGTGTGAGGAAAAAATGTGAATTTTGACAAACCCAACAATATTACTACTTATAATTAAAGGGGTTGTCCAAGCAAAAATGGACAAAAAAATTTTTTTTTTTTTTTAAATCAGTCGGGGACAGCGAAAAAAAAAAAAAAAAAAATCATACTCCCTTCCCAGGTACCTCCCAGCGCAGTCCGGTCCTCTTGCTGAGGCCACTGATTGGGCATGTGATGTCACTACCTGTGACGTCCCAGGGTCTCTTCCTAAGGCCACTGATTGGCCTCAGTGGAAGAGATTCAGAGCGTCACAGTCCACGAGCAGTTTCACATTGAGAAGATGCCGGAACAGCAGGACCGGACCGTGCTGGGAGGACTCCAGAGCGACAAGCGAATATGATATTATTTATTTATTTTTTTTTTTTTTTCTTCCACCTCCCCCGGCCTATTTAAAATATAAAAAAAATTTGCTTGGACAACCCATTTAACTATAACACTCAAAATACCCTAGAAAACAGTTATTTTATTAGAACAGTATATAACAGTTTTATCAACTATTTTTTTAGGAACAATTTTCTGTTATGTTAAACAGGATATCCAGTCACAAAAAAAGTAAAAAACGTAGAATGCTTCTCTTCTGATACTTCTCTTGCCCTCTGCTGGTGTCTGTATACTGGCCTCCAATGGGGACAAGAGACTGCTGCAGTCAATTACTGACCGCAATACAACAACTCAGTAGTGTTCACTTATCATTTCACAATTACTGGCCAGACACTTCCTATAGCTCAGGCTAGGTTCACATCTGCACCTGTTCACATCTGAGGCAGCCCCCTGTGGAAGTGGGGACGAATTGTGCGTTGGGGCTGGAGGTGGAGGTCGCAGCATACCTGGGGTATACACTATTTCTTTTTCTATTCCACTGCATTTGTTGAGACTGTTATCTTATTTTATGTTGACATATTGTATCAGTATTTATTGCTGTTATAGTGACATTGTTCCTGTTTATAAATGAACTTGATACCTTGTCTCGCCAACTTATATTATGTCTTTCTCAGCATGGTATATGCTATATATACAGATATGCCCATCCTTAGTGTTTAACTTCTACTATATGATTTCTATTTTTTATCTGTCAATAACTCATGATTAATGTAAAATATATTAAATTGATTATTTATTGTGATAGTATTTTCTAATTTGCACATTTTTGCTTATATGAGGTCGTTGATCATTTATTTTTGCCCTGGTATTGCAGCGACCTCTACCCCCTTTTTTCTTTGACTCTCACACTTGATTTATTTTAATGGTTTTTAATCTTTCTTGGCTTACTAATAAGCCGATGAATTGGTGATAATAATGACTGAATATGATTAGGGTGGGACACTTGTTATAGGTTTTTGTTTCGGATCTGTAGGCAATCTACCATATATATTTATAGTGAATGGATATATAGGTATACTATAAGTTCACATCTGCGCAGGAGTCTCCATTGGATACTCTGCTGTAGAAGCCCCCAGAAAATTGGCATAGAGAAAAGTCCTGTATGGAGGACAATAGTCAATGGAGTTCATGTGTAACTGCTGTTTTAGCAGTCCAGCTGTCTTCATTTGGGTCCACCGGGGAACCTGAATGACAGAGAGTCCGGCGCAGATGTGAACCTAGCCTCACTAGGCTGACTAGGTTAAATTTTTCAGCCATGAATATCATCTTAGATAGACATATCAATAAATAAAGGTTACATAATAACTTCTTTTCTCTTCTATTTTTTCAGCTGTCTACCATTAAAACATCACCAGGTGACCATGCCAACTCTGCTACTATGGGGAGAACATGACGCGTTTGTTGAAGTAGAGATGGCTGAATTAACAAGAGTTTATGTGAAGAATTACTTCCAGCTATCAGTATTGTCACAAGGCAGTCATTGGCTTCAGCAAGATCAGGCAGATTTGGTGAACACCTTGATATGGACTTTTCTACATGAAGACAGATTTCGATTAAAAGACTGATTTTGGCACTATGATTTAGACACATAAAAAGGTCTACTTTTGCTTATAAAGTCTTTACTGCTAGAAAAAAAAAGAGAAACTCACCTAGCAGGAAGATGGTCTATTTATTAAATTAAAAAAAAAAAATTATCTAACAAAGGGCCATATTTAGCTTGTCTCAGTGAACATGGTCACTGTACTGTGTCTACTGTAATGTCACTGTGTATTATAAACAGAGCGATTGTCCCGTAAGCTGTTGTCTATGCCAGTCTGATTTGTAGTGTTATATTTTGCACATATACATGCCTTAACATCTCTAAGTTTACACAGTACAATAACAAAAGTCATGGACGTCTCGGATATATTGCATTATTTAAAATTGTTGTGTGGTGCCTTGTAAAACTTTTTGAAATTTAAATACAGGGGTGCCAATGGCCAGCCGGTCATATGGATATAATTTCCTTTTTATTTTTTTACTACATTTTGTAACATCACTAAAATGTTGTCACTACACAGAATAGCCTGTCCTGATCCTGTGACTCTTTGTATTGGAATCTGTTCTGGTGGTTGTGTATGTTTCTGCTGTTTGTTGTCGATTATAAGGATGTGAACAATGAAATGTTTACCTCACCTTAATAACTAGCACAATGTAAAATATACAGTAATACTGTGCTTTCAGTCTTGGTGTCGGTTAATTGTGATAGACACAATATATTAATAATACAGTAGGCAATAGCAAAACACAAAAATAAATCAAACTTGCCTAAGGGTACATGTTCCCAAGATGGATTTTTTTCCCCTACAAATTCCAGATTTTGCAGCTCTACAGTGAGAAGTATAAAATTCATAGTGAAAATCCACAGCAGAAATTTACATAGTGTGGACTTGGAAATCCGCAACACAGGTCAATTTCCACTCTGAAAATCTCTGTGTCGTGTAGAAGAGATTTGTTAAATAGGCACTGTCGCTTCAGCAAATGTTGCATACACTAGTGGCAAACTTTTGCTTGTAGGACTTTTCTCTCTGCATTGTTCAAGCGGATTCAGGGACGGAAACCTTGAACGTGAAGCAAGTGCAGGTGTGAACCTAGCCTTAAAGAGAAATGACTTTATGCTTTATCAGGCTACTAAATGTTGCAGAGTAAAATGGCCGGATTTAGTGTTAATTCTCATATATACAGTAATTTTATATATATATATATATATATATATATATATACAGATGGCAGCTTATCCTGGAAAGTCAACTGAAATGACAGGTTTACTTTAAATTTTTTTTATGTCCATGGATGGTACTATAATATGCTGCAAGTTTTTGTGCAGAAATTTTTTAGCAAATATGCCATGTGTACAGGTGACTATCCAGATTTATATCATATAAATGAAAATTTTCCGTATCAGTACAATAATAGTATGACTTATTTAGACCTTTTACATGTGGACTGATAATACAGGCTCAGAGTGCTGTAAAATAATATTGAAGGTCATACTCTCCTCACTGATCCCTTGCTGTCTGGGTCCTTCACCGCTCTATGCTTCCTGGTCTATCTGAACAACCAGCCAGAAATTGGCCGAGTGGGTCATTGCTGGGCCAGTGACTGGTTAAGTGGTCAGTTTTTGTGTTTTAAGAGGGACCAGGAAACAGAGTCCTAAGGGGGACCTGGGCAAAGGATCTGTGAGCTATCGCGTTTTAAATTTTTTTCTACACCATAATGAGCATGCATAAGCGGCACAACTTCTTTAATATATTTCAATGGGGAACTGTATATACACATATTATAAAATTGTGGTAAATTAGTGCAGACTCCACCTTAAAGAAAATGCAAAGCTTTTGCACAGAAGCATTCTTATAATCCATATTTATACAACGTCAACATATTCTGCAGCCCTTTACAAGTGAAAAAGCAACAGACAAGTAATAAAAGCAAAAGGGAAGAAGAGGTGATCGGGACCCCTACATCTGTCCTCCAGCAGCGAGCTGTATCTGTTTGCCCTAATCTTCTCCTCCCACCAAAGTGTAGTAATGGGTCCTTAACTATCTAGCAATTTGCCAGGGCAACGCATGACCGTAGAAGAGTAGCAAATAATGTCTCCAGTGGTGCAAATTTGTTCCACCTCTAAGGAATAATCGTCTCATGATTCTGCTACAGAAAGTGCTGCATTAACTGCATGATGACATATATAAGTTAAAGTAACATGAGCATGTACAGTGAGGAAAAAAAGTATTTAGTTAGCCTCCAATTGTGCAAGTTCTCCCACTTAAAAAGATGAGGCCGGCCTGTAATTGACATCATAGGTAGACCTCCACTATGAGAGATAAAATGAGAAAACATATCTAGAAAATCACACTGTCTGATTTTTCAAGAATTTATTTGCAAATTATGGTGGAAAATAAGTATTCGGTCACCTACAAACATGCAAGATTTCTGGCTCTCACAGACCTATAACTTCTTCTTTAAGAGGCTTCTCTGTCCTCCACTCATTACCTGTAGTAATGGCTCCTGTTTGACATTGTTATCAGTATAAAAGACACCTGTCCACAACTTCAAACAGCCACACTCCAAGCTCCACTATGGTGAAGACCAAAGAGTTGTGGAAGGACACCAGAAACAAAATTGTAGACCTGCACCAGGCTGGGAAGACTGAATCTGCAATAGGCAAGCAGCTTGGTGTGAAGAGCCTGTGGGAGCAATAATTAGAAAATGGAAGCCATACAAGACCACTGATAATCTCCCTCGATCAGGGGCTCCACGCAAGATCTCAACCCATGGGGTCAAAATAATCACAAGAACGGTGAGCAAAAATCCCAGAACCACACGGGGGGGACCTAGTGAATGACCTACAGAAAGCTGGGACTAACGTAACAAAGGCTACCGTCAGTAACACACTACGCCGCCAGGGACTCAGATCCTGCAGTGCCAGACGTGTCCCCCTGCTTAAGCCAGTACATATCCGGGCCCGTCTGAAGTTTGCTAGAGAGCATTTGGATGTTCCAGAAGAGTATTGGGAGAATGTCATATGGTCAGATGAAACCAAAGTAGAACTGTTTGGTAGAAACACAACTCGTGTTTGGAGGAAAGTGAATGCTGAGTTGTATCCTACGAACACCATACCTTCTGTGAAGCATGGGGGTGGCAACATCAATGCTTTGGGGCTGTTTCTCTGCAAAGGGACCAGGATGACTGATCCGTGTACATGAAAGAATGAATGGGCCCATGTATCGTGAGATTTTGAGTGCAAACCTCCTTCCATTAGCAAGGGCATTGAAGATAAAACGTGGCTGGGTCTTTCAACATTGTAATGATCCCAAGCACACCGCCAGGGCAACGAAGGAGTGGCTTTGTAAGAAGCATTTCAAGGTCCTGGAGAGGCCTAGCCAGTCTCCAGATCTCAACCCCATAGAAAACCTATGGAGGTAGTTGAAAGTCCGTGTTGCCCAGCGACAGCGCCAAAACATCACTGCTCTAGAGGAGATCTGCATGGAGAAATGGGCCAACATACCAACAACAGTGTGTGCCAACCTTGTGAAGACTTACAGAAAACGTTTGACCTCTGTCATTGCCAACAAAGGGTATATAACAAAGTATTGAGATGAACTTTTGTTATTGACCAAATACTTATTTTCCACCATAATTTGCAAACAAATTCTTTAAAAATCAGACAATGTGATTTTCTGGATTTGTTTTCTCATTTTGTCTCTCATAGTTGAGGTCTACCTATGATGTCAATTACAGGCCGGCCTCATCTTTTTAAGTGGGAGAACTTGCACAATTGGTGGCTGACTAAATACTTTTTTTTCCCCACTGTATATAGGCATCTCTCTAACAGTCAGTCATAACACACCTCAAAAAGGTAATTCATAGAACAACAAAAAGTTACCTTAAATTTAACAATCTAATATCCAAAGAGTTCAGTGCTATATATATATATATACTGTATATAAGAAACGATAACATATGGCACAAGATTGCCAACAGCCTTAAAATAAGTGGGAGAAAAACAGAATAATACTTAAGAGCCTTTTATCTTAAGAAGCTTGGGAATCTTCTGCTGGAAATGGATCCACCCAGCTCTCTTAGTTGTCTCCACAGATGTGACATCAGTTGTAAAGTAAGGGTGCCCCCCTTCTCTTACTCCCTGAAGTAGGGAATCAGCAGACTCATCTTTATCTGGGAAAGAGGAATATCTTTCTTTGCCTTGGAGAACTGTGCGTTTCTGCTGGGCTCTGGAGCCCAGGGTCATGGCAACCCCCTTTTCTTCTGTTCCTGCTTGACCATGATGTCATAAAACAATAAACGAGACATCTGGTTGTGCACACCAAGAAGTGCAATTTCCCCTCTGACCCCCTCTCCTCTGTATACACACAAACTACTGAGGTAGATTGATAAGAGAAATATAAACAAGACATTCACTAAAGATATATATATATATTATGATTTAGTAATAACACATGCACAATAATACATAGCTTATTACATCACAAATGGCTTCTAACATTGATGGTCCGCTGTGTCAGCAGCAACAATCCTTAGTACAGCACAGGAAAATCCTGCCCTTGCGCTGCACTCTAGTACCCGAAGTGAAGAATAAGAGGAGGATGCCTTCGCATGAAGGGGCATGTAACAGAAGGAGGAGGTGGAATACTGGGAATGATGCTGCTGTGCTCGGAGCACCTGTGGAACGTCCCTGTGCTCCATGCACAGAATTTGCATATAAGAATGAAGTCTTTATTTCAAAAATGGTGTTGAAGAAAAGATAAAGAAAGGTAGGGCTAGAATAGTCTTTCTTAAGGCTATTCCAACATGTCATTAGGGAAATTTGACTAAATCTAATGACAGACTCCCTTTAACACTATATGTTAGGAGTATGTCTAATGATATGGGACAGTGAGTTTTAGAGAATTGGTGCAACACAGGAGGAGTCCTGTAGATTGGAGTGACTGAGCAGAGGTTATGAGTGAGTTTGTAGATGGAAATTAAGGGATGAAATTTACAATTTTAGCCCTTTTGTGAGATATAATATTTTGTACATGCACAACATGTACTGGATAATATATGCTAACTCTTCCCTACAGCTTGGGTCTGAACACTCAGGAGTGGGTAACTTTCCTGAGTTTTACTAGCTCAATTGTTCTAGAGTCTCTACTGGTGGTTAGCCTTTCAGTCAGTCTGTACAATAGAGGCCTAGATAGTCTGATAGTCCAATTCTTCAGGACCCTCCACTATTGCAAGGCTATGACTACTACTATTACAGCATTCACAGTGAGTCCTTATGTCTGCACATGCAGTCAAAGCTGCATGTACATCCACTTCCGGCTGCTGATTGTTTTAACTTCCTCCTGACTGCCCCTCAGAGCAGCACCAATCTACATGGCACAGATATTCCATGCATCTTCCTCCCAAATGGGAGCCAAGAAACAATGCCTGCCCACAATGACCTGCCAAACATAACACTAATTAAACAAAAAAAGAGAATCGTTGATTGTAATGTCAATCTGTATTCCCTTAGTCCAGACAGCAGCACAATATGGGGAGATAGCAAGTAA
Source organism: Leptodactylus fallax (assembly GCA_947044405.1). Classification (NCBI taxonomy): domain Eukaryota; kingdom Metazoa; phylum Chordata; class Amphibia; order Anura; family Leptodactylidae; genus Leptodactylus; species Leptodactylus fallax. Next base: position 1,572,704 of record CAMRHE010000049.1, read on the forward strand.
TTCCCCTAGGGAGGGTTTCCTCGCCTTACAACGTCAAGGACTGTCTGACCAAAGGCAGTTGTCTGGGAACTGCGGACGTCTAAACGATAATGTTTGACAAAGGTCAACTGGGATGACCATGATGCAGCCGCACAAATCTGGTCCAAAGGTAAGGACCGGTACTCAGCCCAAGAAGTGGACACAGCCCTGGTCGAGTGGGCCGTAGAAAAAACTGGAGGGAGTAACTCCTGAATAAGGAAGTAAGACCTAATTGTCTCCTTGATCCATGTGGATAGAGTAGGCTTGGAAGCCTTGAGGCCTTTGTTTTTACCCTGCATATTAATTAGTAGGTTTTCGGTCTTCCTAAACGGTTGAGTGCGGGATAGGTAAATCCGCAGACACCTTACCACATCTAAGGTGTGGAGCTTTTCTTCCTCCTCAGAGGTTGGAGTGGGGAAAAACACTGGTAGCGAAATTAGCTGATTGCTATTATAGCATGAGGGGACCTTAGGGTTAAACCCAGGCAAAAATCTAAGGTGCACCCTATCTGCAAAAAACACAATGTACGGTTCTCTAGAAGAGAGAGCCTGGAGTTCCCCTACTCTTTTGGCAGATGTAATAGCCAACAAAAAAACGGTTTTGTATGCCAAATATTTTAGCTCCGTAGTCTGCAAGGGTTCAAATGGAGGACCGCACAGGCCTGTAAGGACTACCGCAAGGTCCCACTGGGGAACTGGAGATGATACTGAGGGCTTTAGCCTCATTGCCCCTTTAAGGAACCTTGCAACCAGAGGATCCTGAGACAGACATCTGTTCAAATGAGCAGAGAGGGCCGCAATCTGCACTTTCAAAGTGGCAGGGGCAAGGCCCTTATCCAAACCGTCCTGAAGAAAATTTAAAATATCAGCCGTTGAAGGTTGTAGATTATTAATACCCTTCTTGGAGCAGCACTCCATGAAAATCTTGGCTGTCCTCTGGTAGTTCTTATTGGTAGAGTCTGCTCTTGCAGAAGAAAGGGTCTTCAGGACGGCCTCTGACAGTCCTCTATCCTGCTGTAGGGACTGCTCAACCTCCAGGCTGTCAGGTTGAATCTCCAGAGATCCTGGCACTTCAGAGATCCTTGGGAAACCAGGTTCTGGATGGGGGGGAAGCCTCCAATATATCCCTCGACTCATCTCCATGAGTTGGGAAAACCAAGCTCTTTTTGGCCAGAATGGAATGATGGCTATCACAGAGACTTGGTCCTGTCTGATTTTCATCAATACCTTCGGTATTATTGGAATTGGAGGGAAGATGTATGCCAGCCTGGACCTCCAAGGGATGGACAGGGCATCCACTGCCAAGGGATTGTCCTCCTGGTAAAGGGAACAGAACGTCTCCACCTTGGCGTTGAGTCGGGTTGCCATGAGGTCTATTTCTGGAAGACCCCACTTCAGGGTAATCTGATGAAAGACTTCTGGATTGAGTGACCATTCTCCTGATACGGCATGACCCCGACTCAACCGATCCGCTACTATGTTCAGGGAGCCCTTGATGTGAACTGCGGATAAATGGGTTAGATTTTTCTCTGCCCATGTAAATATCAGATCTGCCTCCCTGAGGAGGGTTGGTGATCTGGTGCCTCCCTGTCTGTTCACGTACAGCACTGTGGTCATGTTGTCTGACCGGATTTTGACTGCTCTTCCCTTGAGAAGAGGCGAGAAATGAAGTAAGGCACGATATACAGCTCTGAGCTCCTTCCAGTTGGACGAGGTCCTTCTTTCTGGAGCGCTCCAGACTCCCTTTATGGAGTTTTCGTCCAAATGGGCTCCCCATCCCAAGAGGGATGCATCTGTAGTCAACAGGGTCCAAGAAGGTTGGACCGTGGACCTTCCGTCTTTCAGGTGCAACCACCACTTGAGGGAAAGACGGGTCCTGGGGGAGAGTCGAATCTTCTTGCTGAGTGTAAGAAGGGAGCGATCCCAAGCCTCTAGTAACTCCTTCTGGAGGGGACGTAAGTGCCACAAAGACCATGGGACTGCCTCCACTGAGGAAGACATCAAGCCCAGGATCTTCATCAATGTTCTGATGGAGGCTATCGGCTTTTTGAAGAGGTGCCGGACTGCACCGACCAGTTTCTCCTTCCTTGCTGGTGTCAAGGAGACCTGCAGGTGGACTGAATCCAGGAAGTAGCCAAGGAACTTCCTTCGGGTTGAAGGGATCGTTACCGACTTCTCCCAGTTTATAAGCCATCCCAGACTCTGAAACAGGGACACGGCTGTCTGTAGATGCTGGAGCAAAACAGACTCTGACTGGGCTTTTATCAACCAGTCGTCTAGATAAGGCACCACAAATATCCCCTGAAGTCTGAGGGCGGCCGCTATAGGAGCCACTACCTTTGTAAAGGTGTGGGGAGCAGAGGAGATCCCGAAGGGTAGTGCTGTGAACTGAAAATGCTTCGTGTGGCCGGAAACTACTACGGCAATCCTTAGAAACCTTCTGTGTGGAGGATGAATAGGAATATGCAAATAGGCGTCTTTTAGATCCAAAGTCACGAAAACATCGCCTTGGAGGAGAAAAGTGGTGACAGACTTTATGGTTTCCATACGGAAGTGCTTCTTTTTGATGAAGCGGTTGAGGTACCTTAAGTCTATGACCATTCTACATTTGTCTGCCGGTTTTGGTACCAGGAAGACGGGAGAATAGACACCGGATCCTTCTTCTAGAGAAGGGACTTCCTCCAGGGCTCCCTTGTGAATGTATTCTTGGATGGAGCATTCCAATGTAGTCTGCTGCATTATAGGCAGGCTGCGAGTTAACACAAACCGATCCTGAGGAGGATGGAGGAACTCGATTGCATATCCTTTTTGGATTACCTGCAGGACCCATGGGTCTTGAATTTTTTCCTGCCAGCAGTTGAAAAAATGGGGGAGACGACCCCCGACAGGAATCTCGGCCACAGGAAGACTGCTCCTGATGTCAAAAGCTAGGCTTCTCCTTTTTATCATCAGACTTCGGGAATCTCCGGACGGCGCCTCTAGAGGAATATCTAGAGCCTCTTTGGGACTGCCGTCCACGACGAGGCGGATAGCCTCTACCACGGCCAGAATTAGATCTACCTCTAAAGGCCTGGGGTAAAGTTTTACCCTTCCTATCAGCCAAGCCCTCCAGGATCTCGTCTAGGGCACTGCCAAAGACTCTACCTGGCTCAAAGGGTAATGCGCACAAATTATATTTTGAGGGAAAATCAGCTCTCCAGGGTTTTAACCATAGAGGTCTTCTTGCTGCAGTGGTAAGTGCCAGAGATTTGGCCGCCAGCCTTAATTGATGGTGGGAGGCCTCCGCTAAATATTCAGCTGCCAGGGAAACCGAGCCTAGAAACCCTAGCAGCTCATCTCTGGAGACTCCAGAATCGATGTCCCTCTCGAGATGAACCAGGTCAGTGCGTAATTTGGCTGACACTTCACAAGACGCAACCGCCACAGCGGTCTGGGCCGAGGCAGCTGAATACGCCTTCTTGAGGGTATTGTCGATGCGCCTGTCCATGGCGTCGTGCAAATTTGATCCATCATCTGATGGTACCATAGTGCGGCGTGACAGTTTGGCCACCGCCATACTTTTTTTTAGGAAAAAAAACCCTAGCAACGGGAGGTCACCAGAGACCTCCGTCCACCTGTCCCACACAGGACAGAAAAAAACACAGTGGAGGGAGGTCTCAGGTGCCCTCTTATAGGGCTAGTAGGAGGCACCTTAAATTTGGTGCTAATTAAAGGTTCCACTGTCCTAAACAACACACAGGGGCAGAGATACCCCATATTGTGCTGCTGTCGGACGTAAGGGGAATCAGAGAATTCACACTGGAGAGAAGCCATAAAAAAAGAGAGAGAAAACAGGCATACATAAGGGGGCAATAAAAATCAAATACAATAATGGTAAGAATTCCCTTACTTATAATCTCCTATAGAGAGTCATATTATGGCTTTCTGAATGGAGCTTTAGAAAGTAGGTATTTTGCACACTAGAAGCAACTTGAGCAATTTACCGTTGGTGCCATTATATGAGTGTAAATATAGAGCTGTCCATGGAAAGGCTTTCACAGGATATACTGTACCCTGCAACGACAGGTTCTTAGAATCAATGAGATTAAGTGCAATCTCTGTTTTCTGCTAAAAGCTTTTAAAGAGACTCTGTAAATATTGGTAATATACTGTAACTGAACACATTACAGTATGTGCCCTAAGCAGAAATTTTTGAGACACAAAATTATTTTACAAACATACTTGTATGGATCTTCTGTCTACATTACCCAGGATCAAACCGGCCCACAAGTGAATAGGTGAATCCCCGGAGCCAGATTACCCTGACATGGCACGGTGCACTCATTGTACTTCATACAGATACTCATCATACAGCAATTCAAATAGGCTATATGTCGTTATAGTATACAGTATAGATTTTTTATCAAACTACCCAATTTTCTATACTATAGACTCACTGGTCGGCCGAGAAGACCTCTAGGTGCAAGCCATACCAGCCAGTATTCTTTCTCCCTGGGCCCCATCTTCTCTATCACATTACAGGGGCCCCAATCATCTATAATAGAAAGAGGACCCTAGTTCAAGGCAAAAGCCAGGAAGCAGCTACTGACAGGACCCCAGGACAATAACAAGCTACTAGTGAAAAATAAATTTATGCTGGCGACATTTTAGGAATTAATGATAGGGTATCAATCAGGGGCGTAACTTGGAGGGGTGCAGAGGGTGCAGTCGCACCGGGCCCATAGACACAGACATCAGTATTGAGATTGCAGCTTCCATCTGGCCCATAAACCAAGGAGAGCCACAGATTACCCTAACCACACTAAGGTTGATTAAACTCCTTAGCACCCGTAACCATCACTATCAAGAATTCGCTGTAGGGATGAGGTAGGGGGCCCCGGACAAAAGATTGCAGCGGGGCCCATAAGACTTTAGTTACGCCACTTTGTCAAGTAATATTTGCGTGTAGTTGTATAGTGGGCCCCCACAATGAATTTTACTGGTGGGCTCTAGACAACCCAGTTTGACACTGATATTACCCCCCAAGAATGAGAAGCAACCAGATACATAGTGTTCTATCTGACAAAGTATTTTCTGCTTCAACTGTCTCATGATCAGTCAGAAATATTATAAGAGGTAAAAGTTCTTACCAGCAGAAAAACCCTGAAACTGTCCTGCTTGGCTGTTTTTTAGATGAATGAAAAGCTCTTATGAGCCAGCACTGCTGACTATAATATTTAACATATGGGAACAAGAACATCAGATCTGCATGAATACATGAATAAATTTACAAAGAAATGTGTCATTAGTAAATTTATTATTCTTGAAGAACAGAATACGAGGTGTCTGATGTACTGTCATTTTCTCTTCTTTGTATTTTCGGCAATGATGTTCTGCATTTCGTTTTTTACTTGTCTGTTCTTGATCTTGTCAACACTTGACTTGACTACTGTATATAAAACAGGTTTTGTTGTTAAGGGGAACCTGTCAGGTGGTTTTCTACTGGCACCATCATGTACAGGACCATACTTACCTTTCCATCGCTGCCCTGCTGTAATCTTTTTAAAGTAGTAAAATGAAGATATAAATGTCTGAAAGCATAAAAAGTCCTATGTAAAATACCCTAAATAGTCGTGGTAGGCTGGGAGCAGCTCAGTCTAGTCACAGTGCCTCCTGCCACTCACCTCCATCACAGTCCCTTCACTACCTGACTTCACAAGGGAGAGGTTAGTTATTGGCCAGCAGACAGTGTGACTAGGCTAAAGCTTTCCCTGTCCATTGTGACTATTTATGCAAATTATCACCTCTTAGGCTTATAAACATTTATAATTTATGGTAATTTTGCTACAACAGAAAGATTACAGAGGACACCAATGGAGAGGAAATTACTTCAGCCTGCACATGATGGGGTCAGTTTACAGAGGGAAAGACACATGACAGGTTCACTTTAAATTTATATTGATGGGTTAACCTTTCATAAAATGTGCACAAATGAATAGTTCAGTGTGTGTGCACGAGGAGTAACATGAACATATTATTCCTATTACAGTAATACCTCGTACATTCGCGAGGTTAGGGTCCAGAACCGGTCACGGATCGCGAGGAATCGCGAATGTTTGGTACAAGCGCTTAGAAGCGCTTACAATGCCGATTTCTAATGTTTAACCCCTAAATATCAATAATCTTTACCCTATAGTACTGTACAGTATACTAAAGTATACTGTACAGTACTGTATATTAATACATTCATTCATTTTTCTTATACACTCACAGTAAAATGAAACTAATTACCGGGTACGTAACGAACAGGACGCTACTACCCAATAGCGAAGGTGTTTTTTTTTTTTTAAATTTCACAGATCTGAGAAAAAAAGAGCAAAATCTATATATGTTAGTTGCCAAAAAAATATCGCGAATCTGTGAATTCGCAAATTCGGAAATGCGAGTGTACGAGGTATTACTGTATATGACTTTTGCATGTTTCACATTCAAAGGTTTTCATTTTAGGTATATGCAGAACAAACAAAACCAACCTATCAAGTCTTAACAGAACAGACCTGAGTAACACAAAATGGTAACACAGTAGCATTTATGACACCACTACAGAGTAGTAGTACAGTAGTAGTGTTAATAGACCCCGCTCCAGTGCAGTTGGAACTTTTTCTCAATAAGTACAGTTTTTTTGGTGCCTGATATGCTATTTAGCCTCTGTACTGTCAAGAGGGTGGTGTCAGACAGGAGCAGGTAAGGGGTGTGATTCTGAGCTTCAGGCTAAGGCCCCATGTAGCGAGCCGCAGCCAAAAAGCGCTGTGGGAAAAACCGCAGCGGAAACGCATTGCGCAGCGCTTTTCACATAAAACTTTCTGCTTCAATTATACCTATATGGAAAACGCTGGTGTTTTTGTAGGTATGATTGACATGCTGTGATTTACAAAAACACAATGGTTTTTGAAATCGCAGCATGTCCGTTGTGGATATTTTTCTGCAATATGTGGATGGGATTAGTCAGAATCCTATTCACTTTGCAGGTACTGTAAAACGCTGCGTTTGTGACTTTTACTCTACATGGAGCACCCGCCTCAGTCAGATTTGGATTGTGCCAAAGCTCAGAATCACGCCAGCCTGACGCCGCCCACCTAACAGTACAGAGGCTAAATACCATATGAAGTAGTAAAAGTGACTGCACTTATTGCTCGAGAATGGCGCAGTTCCTATTAAATGATGTAAAAAGTAGATTTAGCAGAGGTGGTAAAATACAGCATATACTAAAGCAGAGGTCCCCAACCACCAGTCTGTGGATCACCTTGTACTAGGCCGCATGTTTCCTCAGGCGACGTCCCCCATGCTCTGAAATGTACAATTATTGTACTTACAGAGCAGAGACGGGGTGGGCCGGACCTCTTATGGCACACAGCCTTCTATTTTCTTCCCAGTGGTACCATAGAATAGGGGTCAAAGATTCTGGAGGAAAGTAGAAGATGCGCACATGCTGTGTACAAGAGTAGGTCCCGTCCAATGCATCACTGCTCTGTAAGCACAATATAACTATACAGAGCAACAGAACATTGAATACCCCACAGGTAACAGCATTACTTATTTATTACGTACTTACGTGGGGGGGGCTATTACCTAAGCAGGGGGGACTATTACCTGTGGGGAGCACATTAGGGCACTATTACAGTAATAGTGCCCTCCACAGGTAATAGCATTACTTATGTGTGGGGGCTATTACCTATGGAGGGGGGCACTATTAAGTATGGGGTGGTCCTGCAACCCGTACTTCTGACAGTGCAGGGTTATCTGGCCCTGTGGTGTATATTGGTAAATTTGACAGTGCGCTGAATTCAGGGCATTGTGATCTTTCTAGTGGTATATAACACCGTTAATGTCAGAGGCTGTGAAATGCCATCTTTAAAGGGGTTGGCCAAGGATTTTTTAGTCCATAAATATCTGATATTAGGGGGGCTGACAGGTGGCCCCAGTTAGGATCAGCTGTTCGGGGCCACTTCCAACACCTACATTATACACTGCACAGAGTTAAAAACAAATGGCTCTGTTCCCTGTTTAGTGGCCAGGAGTCGATACTGCAGTCAATGGGAACTGAGCTAAGTTACAAGACAGGGGAAGCTTCTGGGAGCATTGGAAGAGTAAAAGTTTATATATTATTGATAAAATGTAAGGGCTACTTATTTTTGCTGATAAAAGGGCATAAGGCTGTAATCCAAATTTGCATGGTGTCCGACTGTGCTGCAAAAGAATTGGAGTTGGGCATATATGAGGTTACGTACAGAGGGGGTTTTGTTGAGTAACACAAAGTTAAGAAATTTCAATGACTCAATAGTGAAGATGTTGGAGAACTGAAGAGGATGTAAGTTTGTACTGTCCAAAAAAACATCTGGAGAAGCCTGGTGGGAACAATGGCTTGTCAATAATTGGCAAGATCCAGGCAGCGGGCAACTGAGAGGACCCCAGCACAGAAACAATCAGTGGCAAGGGCTAGGCAGCACACTACTACTGGAAAATACATTTATGCTGGCAACATTTTATGAATTTATGACCGAAAGTCAGATAATATTTGCAAGTAGCTGTATAGTGGCCCCCAGAATTTAATTTACTGGTGAGCCCTATGCACCCCAGTCCGACACTGGTGGCTTAGAATATTCTTTTACACCTAAGTGCTATACATCATGTTTGCATGTTATGATTTAACAATGATAAAATGTAATAGCTGAAGGTTTTGCTGAATCGGAAAATCTTTAATGAGTTGTGATGCTGTTCTGAAAAATCAAAAGACAGTACAGGACAATGCCCCTTAAGCTTCATTAAACTGCAGTAGTGTCTGCGCATCCAGGGTGCTTGAAGAGTCTACCGTAGTTCTGCAGTGCTGAGGAAGGCATTTTTACAATATACATTACAGAACAGTTATGGTCAGTTTCTGCACAATTTAGCTAAGGCTTATTTTTCTACAATTCTAAGACTGTTATAGCCTGAATGCAGAAAACAAAGTAGCAATGGTACACTGAAAACAAAGCCCTTAGGATTGATAAGGATACGGACACGAGCTTTTCTTGTGCTTATGATGCATGTAGCTATATCTGCAATTGCTGCTTGGTGAATGCAAATTAAGTGAATCTGCTTTACACAGTTCATTGGACAAGGGTAATGCAGCCTAGTAGTACACAAGTGCTCAATACAACAGATCAGTGGATGGGAAATAAAGAATATACTATTAAAGGGGTATTCCCACCACCAACCTGTTCATATGGCCACCCATCATAGCATCTATGTGGTGGATAACTGGAGACATGGTTGTGCATGTGTACTCATATCTCTCTCCATTTACTTCCATGGAAGTAAGGCTGCATTCAGACATATTTTTTCATTCTTCATGGAACTCAGATAACACTCTGTCTTCTGAATGGTCTCTTAAGCGGGTTTTCACATCTCCCTCCCTCAGTACTTTGCCTGCTTTCTCTTCTCACTTCCTGTATTCTTCAGCAAACTGGTAGGCAGCTTTAACTGTTTGATGAACAGAGCACTGTGAAGTACCTCACTAAATACAGATACATTGCCTTTACCATGAGAGATTATTTATTATGATTACTATAAATCTATAATAATGTAGATCAAATAATATGCACAGTAAATGTATATTACATTACACAAGTTTACTAGGACTGACAATGGATTTGCAGTAAAAAAAAGTGTTATCTTTGTATTTACATAGAGAGATAGACACTGATATTAACTATATGATCCTTTATCAGCAAACTAGATGATGAAAATTATTAGCTGACCTGATTGCTTGGACAGAAGAGAAGGAGATAACAGCTCTGAAGGTAATCCAGAGAACTCAGTCCCCCTCCCTTCCAGAGAGCAGTGGGTCACGTTATCTATCCTAAATTGCTACATAAGGACAGGCACTGGCTGGGACCAAGGAAATGTATACAGAGCGGCTGCAGAGGTAATGTCACGTTGACGGGACCAATACAATCAGTCACTGCTCTCAGCTATATAATAGGCTATATTCACACAACCGTACCATTTTAGTGGCCATCAAAAATGGATGTATCAGTCCATTTTTGAGAGCCTTTTTGCATGTGTGTGGGACCTGTTTTTATGGATCCCTCTTAAACCTGAGTCTATTGATAGATTTGTGAAAACAGGCAAAAATAGGAAATGTCCTATCTTTTGATAGTCTAAAACAGACAAAGTCAAAAACAGTCAAAAAAAGGATGTGTGAATAGCCTCATTGTAATTAATAGGGGAGATTTATCTTTCCCCCTACATCGGCTTTGCAACTTTTTTCATGCCACTTGCAACAAAAATTGTTGCAAGTGGCACTTTTATACTGCCCTCATCATTTTTCTGGTGTGGGGTATGGTGAGGACATTATATGGGCAGGACCACCCACTCAATCAGATTTATGATCATTTACACCAGTTTACAGCTACAAGCTGACATAGAATTCAGTGCAGATTTACAGCCCAGTCCGCACGTGATATATGAGGAGGTGTGCACCTTGTCATAAATGAACAGAATCCTCCAGCAGCACAGGGATTACCAAGCATGGTATACTGAAGGCTGGTTAAGAACACGGCTATCACACAGCTGTTTTTCATGTTCGTGTGAATAAGGCCTTAGAGTCCCCATAGTTGGTGACTGGTTTTAATGTGTTACAGATATAAAATAAGCAAGTTATATGAGAAAAGCAAAATCAGTGTCTCACAGGTCACGACATGGGCTGGTGGTATTATTACACATTGTATAGCAGCCGTGTTTTACTCAGTACATAACCATCTCTATTTGAAAAGACATTACATTAGATACATAAATAATTATTTTCATATACAAGAATATTAATATAGATTACCTGCCCTGCCAGACCAAAATGAGCAGGCCTGAAAAGTAGCATTGAAAATTCTCTTTTTCATAGCCCTGGCTAAGTAAATCTCATTTGTCATAATGCCAGACGTACAAAAGAACACAAAGCTGATGTACCACTCTCTAGATTTCCTGCTCACTGACCTGTCATTTCAAGTAAGACAGATGACAAGGACAAAAATGGATATTAGATCTTTGTGACAGTATAATATTCCACATGCTAAGTCCACAAGACAGACTTTAAAGGGCTTGTCCACTTTATATAATTTTGGTTAAAAGGTTCTTCAAATACTGTCTAAGCCACTACATACAGTGGTCTCCTTCTGGTTCCCCACGAAACAAGCTGTACTCTTCAGGGTAACCTGGCAATAAGTGTCCAAAAAAATGATGGGTAGGTGAAGGGATGCTGACTCAGAAAATATAATTTTTATTTGTGCTTTGAAGCACTTAGAGGTTCTCCACATTATATCACTGAGCTTAGCGGTTCGAACATACATTAGCAACCAGACCAGATGTGGGCTGACTGAGGGGGGAATGCCAATGACTACAAAAGACACAAATTACAGGTTCAGCATCTTTTCACCTATCCAGCCATTGCATCAGCCAAAGTACCTGTTTACCCAGATTTGTCACTGATGAACTGAGAACAACAAATTCTCATAAAAAGGGAAACACATTGCACATGCAGTGGTATTCCGCCGGAGTGGTCTGTTGATGACATTAAGCCAAAACCAGGAGCATATTGAATAAAGAAGGTGGTGTAGCAGGTCCTATATACTATATACTCCCCCATTATGGTCCACACCTGTATTTGGTTTCTAAACCAACAGCAGGGAACCCAAAAAAACCTAACTGTGGAAACCCAGCCTAAGGAGTCAACCAGGGCTGCCATCATGAATTTCATGGCTCCATATAGGCAAATTTTGTGCCCTCCCCCCAACCTGTATATTACTAATGAAGCGGGCCGCACAAAAGTTTGCAACCTGTGCCATTTCACTTCCTCCTGTACCACTCTGACAAAAAAACAAACAAACAACATTTTGGGCTCTTTGTTAGAGAAAATGAAATGGACACACTCAGGGTTGTACATTATTGGGATGTATGTATGGAATTACACAAAAATTGGCATATTACACCACGGCCTGCCCTTTATACTGTATATAATCAGGAATACACAGTATGTAGTGATAAGGAGGGCACTGTATATAATGATAAACAGGACACTTTATAATGATTAGGATGACACTATATATAATGAGGGACTGTGGGAAGTGCATGGCGGCAAAGAGAGAAGAAAAATAGTTCCACCAGCAGGAGGGCTGATACCCATGGTGCACCAAGAAACTAATCTGTATGAAAATAAAAGCAGAAATTTCTCTAAAAAGACAAATCATTGACAAAGAAAGATATATTTGTAAAGCATAGATACTGTCCTACACCATATGGGAGCTGGTAATATCTAAATTTTGTCACAATGTAATAATAATCATGGCAACTGTACCTTTAAAAAAAAAACTGTACCAAAAATTGCAACAAAAATGCTAAATATTGTGCAGCATGGAGGACTGGGGCTCTTGGGAATGCCATTCTAGAAATCAGTGGGCATGCTGAAAATGAGCTGATCTGTCATGGTCAAGGTCCATCTTTGTAATCATTATTTACATATAGATTTTTCACTGTATCTAAAATAAAGCATTTTCCAAAACGTCTTAAAGGGATATTCCAGTTACTTGATGATCAGTGAGTGCCCCCACCGATCTCGAGAACAGGGGTGTTTTGCACCCCAGCTATGAACAGGGTGACTGGTCATACAGCGCACATCGCTCCATTCATTTCAATGGGGTCTGGCAGAGATAGCCAAATGTTTACTCAAGATCGGTTTGGGTCCTTTGGATAGGGAGTAACTTGTTGTAACTGGAATACCCCTTTAATTTAACTTTTTTTCTGCTATACAGATCTATGTGTCTTCTTGCTATATTTGCATGTATATTACATAATGTTTCTAAAATGGATTTAAAAAGTTAACACGGGGTCAAAAATAATAACTAATCACAATAAAAAAATCACAGACTGCAATTATACCCCCACTCTAAGCTTAGAAATAATTCAAGTGCTACTTTAACCCCTTTTAGGACATTTTACCTTTATTCTACCTCTAATACCAAATATTGATATTGATATAAATATTCGCACAATACAGTATAAACCCATTTTTACAGAAATAATCTCTGTTTGTCTCACAACTTTCTAAGGACCAAAACTTTTTTATCTTTTGGTCAATGTACAAGATGTAGTTGTTATCGGCACCATATTGGTGTACATGGGATTACTGGGATCAGTTTTATCCTTATTGTTCATGTTATTACACCCATAAACCACATAACCAGAATCTCTTAGTTTATGAAAGACTATTCATTCTCTCTTTCCCTTGGTCAGATAAATGCTTTTTAGTTATTTATTTATTTATTTTTTAACTTTTTTTTTTTCACAGTATTTAATTTATTTTTTAATTCACAATGTGCTCATATAATGTTTGGTGTACTCCATATAGCAAAGAATTACTGTCTATCAGTTTAAATTGACAGGCATTCTATTAGGACGATCCTTTGATCTAGAGGCCTTTGTGAGGTCCCCAGTTGGCATGATAACCACCAATACTTATGACATCACAAGTTCTAAATAAGAAAATTAGAGCTTGCATCTGTTGAGTCTGACAGATTGAAGAAGACCAGTACAGGTATGTACCATAGCTATTCACTCCCATCATAAATCAGGCCTAATTCATTAATCTGATACTCTCATACATTGCACATAGAGGGAGCCTGACACCAGGGGCATAACTGGGCCCGGGTGGGGGGGAAAGGGGACCGTGGCCAGTTGGAGATGGCCGGTGCCCTGCAGCACCATGATAGCGGTCTGGGAAAGCCTGGATTCCTGACCGCTATACATCTCAGGCAGCAGAGATGGTCACTGATCTCTACTGTCTTTGGACAGCGTTGTTAATAGAAAGAGGCCCAGGTAAGTGAGAAAAAAATTTAAAAAAACACTTCTCATAATCCCCTGCGTGCTCTTTGGGCTCTTCCACCTCTGACTGATGTTACACACACCAGGGGTTACCGATGGGGCTTGTGATGTGATGGGGCATCAGTGGTCACGTGTCGACATAATGATGTCAGTCAAATTTTAGGGGGTTAGCCTGAAGTGGCTCGAGCTTCCAGAGCATGTTATACTGAGGGGAGGAGGCTCTTGGGAGTATATTATACTGTGTGGGGCCACTGTGGAGCATTGTACAGTACTATGTGAGGTCATTGTGGAGCATTGTACTATGTGAGGTCATTGTGGAGCATTATACTGTGGAGGATGGGGGGCTCTGGGGAACATATTATACTGTTGTGAACCGAGAGCAAGGCAGGTGGTTTGGACTCCGCAACCAGAAATGAACGCACACGCGGTAGTTCAAGAAAAAAAATATATATTTACTATAAGTTAATAAAGGCTAGTTAAAGGTAAAATGACAGGGCTAAAGACAAGCAAAATATATAATATAGCATGAACAATTTCAAGGCAAATTCTGCAATGGTTTCTACTTTTACTCTGTCCACTTCTGCAGTATGGACACTGAATGAACAATATACTCAAAACTATCCCTAACTGACCCTGACTTCACATTTGGGTGCACCCCCTTTTCCCCAGTGGTCCAGGTGGACCGCTTACAGTCCGTAGAAGCACGCGGTGGGGCCCAAAGTCGGTCCTTTCTTTTATAGTGAAGCGTCCTCTCCTCACGGTTATCAGGATCTTGGGAGAAATGAAGTCCTCTTTAACAGGGAAACCCAATGAATGCAATGTAATCCAACAGCAGATTCCACTCAGCACACTGACAGTCCTGCCGAATCCATACACTGAGCTGGGATGTAAGCCGGGATTTAGCAGGTGCCGTCCAGTACATCAACAGCACTGCGAGTCTCTATCTGTGGTATCCATATACACAGTCACAATGTCAGTCTCACTGATCAGCCACTGAGCACAGTTCCTTTCACGTGGACTCACTAGTCCTGTTGTCTCTTTACACTCTGTTTGTCTCTGGACCAAGATACAGCTTAGCTGTACAGAAAAATCTCCACACCAGTTCAATACAACACTTGCCAAGATGGCTGCTGCTCTCTGTCTCGTCACTTCCTGCTTCTCTGCTCACACTCTGTCTGCAGAACAGGCAGGCTGACATAAAAGGGGGGGGGTCTCACTCCAGCATCATGTCACAATTACAATGGCTGCTGTCTTAAAGGAACAGAATCACAGAAATACATTCAACATTAACAGTTTATACAGACAAATGAAGCTTAAGACAACATTGGCTGTCTCTTACATATTCCCCCCCACTTTAAGATTGGCAGTCCCTGCCTATGACTGTATATCCAGAGGGTTGTACTTTTATGCACAGGGTGGTAGTATACCGATGTATGGCAGGCCAAACAAACTCATCCTGCGCATACCGAACAGGGGGAATACCAGCATTTGGCCTAGTGGTCCGTCTGAGGACCGGTGGTATATTATGGGGTGCTGCAGCTATGGGCTGAGAAGGACCAGCGGATTCCGCACCAGAGGGGGCACAGGCCGGAGATACAGTAGTCACAGGTGGAACATCCCCAGGAGCAGGGATCGGCCAACAATCATCCTCCTCGTCGGAGGCCCATTCCGCACCTCCATTCTCTGACTGTGGGAGCTCATTCACATTGGCAGGCCCATCGTGATTTGTCCCTTCAGAATGACACAGGCGCAACATATTTCGGTGAAGTACTCGAACACAATCAGTTCCTTCTTTCTGGACCTGGTACACTGGCCCATTCGCATACTTGCGGCCAACAACATGATACGGCAAAGCCTCCCATCTGCTTTCCAATTTCCCTTGGGGTTTCTTGACACGAACTAGCACCAGGTCGCCTGGTTGCAATGGTGCTTCTTGCACTGGGGTCTTATCAGGATGGGGATGTTCTTGCAGGCGCTGCCGCACCAATCGATGGATCGTCTCAAGTCTCTGCCGATGCGCCCGCACCCAAGAGGTTGGATCCCTCGGAGGGAACCCATCCACATCATTCAACTGTAATTCTCCTATACTTCGCCCAGACCGCCCAAAGAGAAGTGTATAAGGAGAGTACCCCGTTGTAGAATGGACCTGATTGTTATAGGCCCACACCATTTCAGACAAGAACTGAGGCCACTGTAACTTCTTGTCTTCCTCCAGAGTCCGCAGCATCTGTAGCAGAGTTCTGTTGAATCTTTCACAGGCCCCATTTCCCTGAGGGTGGTATGGAGTCGTGTGCGACTTCTTTATCCCGTAGATACGTTGAACTTCTTTCATTACGTGTCCCTCAAAGCAGGAGCCCTGGTCGGAGTGGATGCGTTGGGGGCACCCATATACTCGAATGAAATCTTGGCACAGAGCACGAGCTGCTGACTCAGCTGTCTGGTCCTTGGTGGCGGTTACCACCGCAAATTTGGTGAAGTGATCCACCATTACGAGGCAATACTGGTGTCCGCTATTGGATGGGCCCACCATTAGATAGTCTATCATGACGATTTCTAAAGGTTCCTGGGTCACGATGGTTTGCAGGGGAGCTCTCTGTTCTATTGCCTTATGGATCTCACAAGTTCGACAGCTGCGGCATACTTCTTTGACCATTTGACGAAGACCAGGGCAGTAAATCAGTCGCTGTAACCAACGAAAGGTCTTCTCATGACCAAAATGTCCATTCTTATTATGAGCCTCAACTGCCAAGGAGCGAGCCAGTTCACTAGGCACCACAATTTGGTATCGAATGTCGATCTCAGAAGGTAAATAGACCTTTCGGCATAGCACTCCATTTTTCATCTCCAACTTTTCCCACTGACTCAAAACAGATAATATCTCACGTGTCAGTCGTTCTCTTTCCTCTCTACAGGGCTTCTGGCCTTTCTCAACACACTTGATCATCTGCGCCAGCCCCTCATGGGTCTGTTGTATCTGTGCCCATTCCTGTCGTGAGGGACCAAAGAAAGGAGCCATTTCAGTCCCCTCCATCTCAAACTGATTAGTGGCGGTCAAGGCCTGTGAAAATCTGCTGAAATCGGGCACCTCCACATGCTCCAACTCATGATCCACGTCTTCTGTGGGGGTCTGGGCAGTTACCCTAGAAAGTCCGTCAGCATTCTGGTTCTCTGTCTTGGACCGATACTTAATGCGGTAATTGAATGTAGACATTCGGGCTATCCACCTCTGCTCTAACGCCCCGAGCTTGGCATTTTCCAGGTGAGCTAGTGGGTTGTTGTCAGTCAGTACTAAAACTTCAGCACCGGTCAAATATTCAGAGAATTTCTCGGTCATGGCCCATACCAGTGCCAACAGCTCCAATTTAAATGAACTATAATTCTCGGGGTTTCTTTCAGAATCTCTCAAAGACCGGCTGCCGTACGCTATGACCCTCTCCTGGCCATCCTGAAGCTGGGAAAGCACTGCTCCAAGACCATACAGGCTTGCATCTGTATATAGCTGGAACGGCAAGTGGTAATCAGCATATGCCAAGATTGGGGCTGTTGTCAGTGCATCCTTCAATGCCTGGAAGGCTTGCTCCTGTTCAGGTCCCCACTTCACGGACCGGTTCTTTGGACCACCGGATGTGCCTCGTAGGAGAGCATTAAGTGGTGCTGCTACCTTGGCGAAATCCTTAATAAACCGTCGATAGTAACCGGCTACTCCAAGGAACGCCCTCACTTCTCGCAGGGTAGTCGGTATCGGCCAATCTTGAACAGCCGCTATCTTGTCTCTTGATGGTCTCACCCCTTCTCCTGATACGCGGTGACCCAAGTAATCAATTTCAGATTGGAACAACCGACATTTACTGGGTTTCAATTTGAGCCCATGTTCCCGCAATCTTCGAAATACTTGCCCCAACTGGTGGAGATGGTCTTCAAAGGTCGCAGAATACACTATAATGTCATCCAAGTAGATGAGAGTGAACTCAAAGTTGAAGTCACCGAGACATTTCTCCATCAACCGCTGAAACGTTCCGGGTGCATTTGTCAACCCGAAGGGCATCCGGTTAAATTCGTATAGTCCCATGGGCAAGATGAATGCCGTCTTCTCCTTGTCTTTTGTGGCCATCGGCACCTGCCAATACCCACTAGCCAGATCTAGTGAGGAGAAGTACCGGGCTCTCCCTAGCGCTGAGAGGGACTCCTCAATCCGTGGCAAGGGGTAGGAATCTCGTACGGTGCAAGCGTTTAACTTCCGATAGTCTACGCAAAATCGGATGGACCCATCTTTTTTTCTTACTAACACCACAGGAGCCGCCCAGGGACTCTGGCTTTCTTGGATGATCCCACCCTGTAGCATTTTAGCTAACAGTTCTTTCACTTCCTGATACAACTGTGGAGGAATTTGTCGGTAGCGCTCTCTAATTGGAGGGGTGTCTCCTGTGGGAATCTCATGGTAGATCCCTGTGGTACATCCAAAATCTTCAGCATACCGTGCAAAGGTGGCTTGGTTCTCCCACAACAGCTCATCTACCTTCTGCACCCATTCCAGAGAACATGAACTTACATCCATCTTCATCTGTTCTCGAATTGCACAGCCATTCCATTCAGAGGTGGGTTCCTCATCTTCTCCCATGGACACAGTTACGGTCCACTCATCCCTTTCAGTCGGCTTCAGCTGCATTGGAGTTACTTTCCTTACTTCCTCCGGAGTCACATAGATGTTAGCCAGCAGCCTCCCTGGGGTCAGGTCCACACTCTGGTCCTGAGTGTTTACACATCGAAGTGGTACTCTTCCATTGCGAACTATTGCCAAGGAACGGGCCACTAGCGGATCAACACCTCCTTCGGCTGCCTGCAGTGGTTCTACCAACACAGCTATGCCCTCTAGTTTCCGACAGGTGCCTACGGGCATGGACACTATTGTCTCCCGACTGGGTGGCAGTGTAACTTTTGTATGCAAAGGAACTGAAATTCGAGCCAGAGGACGCTGTGCATCTGAACTTTTCTGTAAGCCACATGTCCGGATCAGCCGCTGGAAAGCTGTTTGAGTAGGCCGATGGGTGGTGGTTTCTTTCCAATAACCGTGACCTTTCTTTTCAAAGAGGATCTGATCTAATTCTTTTAACACATTCATCCCCAAAATGACAGGGACCTTTACTTCATGTGACTCCTGTACCACCACAATGCCTTTCCTACCTAGATCTTGGCCACATACCCGGACATTCATCCAGGCCACTCCCACGACCGGAACTGGTAACTGGTTAGCTGCGACCACTCGTACGAATGTATGGGGATCATATTTCACATGTTGCCGGAAGTACCGTTCATAACAGTCTCTACTCAAGGTCGTTACTTGGGAACCCGTGTCAATCATCCCGGTAACCGGAATACCCTCCATTTCCACCTGTATGACAGGACTTGCAGCGATCAGGTCATCATCAGGGCATTCTCCCCACATAGTCTCCTTGTCAGTCTCCCCTACTACACGCCCTTCAGCAGCAGGGGACTTCAGTTTAACGGCGGTCTCTCATAAGTTTGTCGCTGCTCTGGACATCTAGCAGCAACGTGGCCCATCCGTCCACACTCCCAGCAGCGTATCCCCCGTCGTTCTGGCCATCTGTTTGGGCCCCTTCGGTAAGCCCCTTCGATTTCTCCTGAGCACTGCACTAAATGATTTGGACCCCTTCGGTAGGTCCTATCCTCACCCCTCCAGCGGGGTGGTGGGTGATTCTGACTTGCTGGGTGTGGATGGCTCACCCTTTCATCTCCAGTCTTCTGGAAGTCTGCAATTTTCATAGACTGCTCATCACAACGAGTGTGCAAGTGTTCCATTTGTTCTTGCAGTTTCTGCATTACTGTGAGAATTTCTTTAACCGTCCCTTTTTCTACTGTCTCTGAGCCAGAACTAGCCCCCTGTGACAAAGTAACTCCAACTGCGGTCTGCGGCCTCGGGACCATACTATTGGCACGGGAGATGGCCTCTACCTGTACATCATGGAATTTAGCATCAGTCTCTCGTCGTATAAAATCCTGCATAGTCACAGTTAAACTGCCGTCACGTATCCCCAGGACAAACTGGTCACGGAGAGTCCGATCAGGGTTACAGAAGGCTGGCGAGCCCCCTCTTTCCTTCCTTTGAATATCTCGGAGCAGTTCTTGTAGGGCATTTGCATATTGGGGAAGGCTTTCATTCTCCTGTTGTACCCTCTGGAAGAACCGAGCCTGCAGAGACCCCAGCAATGCAGTTTCTCCATAGATGGTTTCTAGAATCTGGACTACTTGCTCAAATGTCTGCCTTTGTTCAAATGGCCTCAGTATCACCGTGGTCTTAGCATCCCCTTGTAATGTCAATATTGCTAGCTCTACTAGTACTTCTGGTGCGGTCTGGTACATTCGCTGTATCATTCGTATCTGTTCCACCCACATACTCACTGACATATTATTGCCATCAAATTTAGCTAACTGACTCATTATAGCCCCTGCTGGCATTCTTCCTCCAGCACCATTCTCCCGAACGGGTGCGTCACCGTCCATTCTGGTAAGCGGATCCTGCCGACTACGCCAATTTGTGAACCGAGAGCAAGGCAGGTGGTTTGGACTCCGCAACCAGAAATGAACGCACACGCGGTAGTTCAAGAAAAAAATATATATTTACTATAAGTTAATAAAGGCTAGTTAAAGGTAAAATGACAGGGCTAAAGACAAGCAAAATATATAATATAGCATGAACAATTTCAAGGCAAATTCTGCAATGGTTTCTACTTTTACTCTGTCCACTTCTGCAGTATGGACACTGAATGAACAATATACTCAAAACTATCCCTAACTGACCCTGACTTCACATTTGGGTGCACCCCCTTTTCCCCAGTGGTCCAGGTGGACCGCTTACAGTCCGTAGAAGCGCGCGGTGGGGCCCAAAGTCGGTCCTTTCTTTTATAGTGAAGCGTCCTCTCCTCACGGTTATCAGGATCTTGGGAGAAATGAAGTCCTCTTTAACAGACAGGGAAACCAACTGAATGCAATGTAATCCAACAGCAGATTCCACTCAGCACACTGACAGTCCTGCCGAATCCATACACTGAGCTGGGATGTAAGCCGGGATTTAGCAGGTGCCGTCCAGTACATCAACAGCACTGCGAGTCTCTATCTGTGGTATCCATATACACAGTCACAATGTCAGTCTCACTGATCAGCCACTGAGCACAGTTCCTTTCACGTGGACTCACTAGTCCTGTTGTCTCTTTACACTCTGTTTGTCTCTGGACCAAGATACAGCTTAGCTGTACAGAAAAATCTCCACACCAGTTCAATACAACACTTGCCAAGATGGCTGCTGCTCTCTGTCTCGTCACTTCCTGCTTCTCTGCTCACACTCTGTCTGCAGAACAGGCAGGCTGACATAAAAGGGGGGGGTCTCACTCCAGCATCATGTCACAATTACAATGGCTGCTGTCTTAAAGGAACAGAATCACAGAAATACATTCAACATTAACAGTTTATACAGACAAATGAAGCTTAAGACAACATTGGCTGTCTCTTACACTGTGTGGGGCCCCTTCACTATTTACATCACATACCAACTGTTTTATAGTAGTCGTGCACTATTATTACAGGCTGTAATTACATTGAATGGTCACTATAAAACAGATATTGTGCATCGTAAATAGAAAAGGGCTCAGGATGCTCGCAAAAACACCACAGTTCCATCAAACAACTGATCAGCAGGGACCATAGGTGTTGGACCCCCACTGATCTCATAGACTGTTAGTATCCTGCAGATCAGCTGATTCCCAGAGCACGCAGCTCCCAGTATTGTTTACATGCTAGGCGCTGCGCTACTCACTCACCATATTCTTGATCAGTTGTAGGTACTATAGTTGTATCCCTTTTAAATATCTGATATACTGCTGCAGTACCCATAAACATCGCTATCAAGAATACGCTGTAGGTAAGGGGGTAAGGACAAGGCTTTAGTTACGCCACTCCCTCACACCCTTACAGATTAGCACTTCATCAGAGAAATTACGAGCCTGGTGCTGCTTGCATGGCGTAATTTCTTTCCCCATCACAGCCCCAACCAATTTTAGACATGCAGCTAATTCCTACTGCATAGCTAGCTACCAGCTAAAGTGACTTTATTAATTTAAAAAAAAAAAAAAAGTGGTACACAGATATATGCAAAGATAAGTGCAAACTCTCATTCACCCACCCGCTCACCTACAAAAAACACTGATTGAGAACATTAAGCAAACCCAAAAGCCATACTACCAGCACCTCTAATTTCCTCTCTTTCCCTCAGTCAGTCAACTGTTCTTTTCATGGAATGAAAATGTTTTTTTTTTTATTTTGTCATTATGTTGTTTATTTTTTAAATATAATTCTTTATATGTAATTTATTTTTAAGTCCCACTAAGGGACATCACAGTGCATGATACCTTTGTATACTCAGTGTATCAATGTATTATTGTCCACCAGTGTAAACTGAGAAACATTCTATTAGGACGAGCCTCTGGTCCGGAAGCCTTTGTAAGAGCCCCAGCTGCCATGACCTCACAAGGCATATGACATCACAAGTTCTAAATCAGAACTTGCATCTGTTACAAGCATGGCACTGTCAGACAGATTGAAGAGGACCAGTCCAGGTATGTACTGCAACTATTCTCTCAGTAAGTAAGGCCTGATTCATGAGTCTGACGCCCTTACATTGCAGATAGAGGGGGTCCTCGCTGTAGCCATGACACATACTGACAGTCTGACATTTCATCAGATGAATTATGAATCTGACGCTGCCTGTGAGGCACAACTTTTTTCCTCACCACAGCCCCGACCAATTGTAGATAATTAGGTAATTGCTACTGTATTGTTTTCCGCCACACTAATCCTTACTAACAGTTTAAGAACTGAGAGGTGAAACCTTTTGCTCATCTCCATTTGTGATACATCTTGCCATGTATAGGCGGCTGTATCTGGCTCTTATATAACACATTCTTACTTGAAAAGACCATATATATGTATAGACATGATCTGCCCCTGACTCCATTATAGTGTTCACTTGCTAGCAATAGTTTAGTTTATTCACTACTGTATGATTTCTGTAGCTCAGGTTCTTTTACTTTGACATTAATATACTGTATTTTTGCTTTTACCTACTGTTAATATAGAAAAATTGAACCTTTAAGTATTGGTAATTTGTTACTTTAGGGCAAATATGTTATTTGGAAGTATATGGAAGAAAGCTTAAAGGGGTTGTCCCACGAAGAGAAGACTGCAGGATGTTTCTACTGCTCCTCATTCAACCTAGGCGCTGCCTATCCTTAGGATAGGCCATCAAAACTAGAAACCAGATAACCCCTTTCCACTGCCATGAAGAAAAGATAAAGATAAAGAAAAAGAAGATACCTGGTTCCAAGACTCCCATGTGAAAAAAAGCCACAAATAGACCTGCTGATATCCTTTGCAAGTCCACTCACTCCTGGAGATCTGCAAGCTTGAACTGGATCCTGATAAAATGAGAATTTCATTTCACTAAAGCCAGACTTCTAAACCTCTGCAGTAGACTCCTTTAATTTCTTGTACCTAAACCATACAAAGGTCAGTAGTGTAACATCACTTGTAGCTCTGTATTAATGGTTGGCATCAAATTATGTGGAGACTTTGTTGTGATCCTCAAGTTTTTCTTTCTGATTTATTTACAGATTGTCATTAAAGATAATGCTGACCACTTAAACTGCAGTGAAGTAAGAAAGAAAAGTTACCCAGTTCATTCGATGTTAAAAAAAGAAGTCCACTCATTCCTGGAGACCTTTACTAAAGTCAAACACCTGAACGTCTGCAGGGGACTACTTCTTTAATGTTCATGGACTCAAACCAAAGGACAGCGGTGTTTTGTTTTCTAGCTCTATCCTAATGATTGGCTTCAAATTCAATGGATTATTAAGTTCTTGTCCATGGGTTAAGAGCAAGTAATAGGCTTGCAAACCTTACCAAAGATTGTTAACCTGTTCCTTATGCTATCAGTAAACATTGAGAAAAATTCTGATGAGATTTAAATGAAAGCACAGGATGGAGACAACCGTCTGCAGCTTTGCCTCAACTACCCCTTTCCTTGAGTGGCCCCTCAATGTTTTGGAAATGGGTGGAGGACATTGTCTCCATTAGAATGGGCCTCCGTGCGGTGCTGATGCATTTTGGACTCTGCCACGACTTGAAGGTCTAGTGTATGGTGATTTCCCTGAACTTAGACCTGATGTGGGCTCTGTGCTTTAGCACCTCATGGGCGATCTGTATTCATGAAAATCAATTTTAAGTTTGTGAATCCAAACAAGCAAAAGGGTTGGCCCTTTATGTATATTTTTTCAAGTATTAGTCACTTTTTTTTATCTTAGGGTAAATATGTTATTGTGAAGTATGTGAAAAGAAAAGATTAATTATTACTTAAATTAAATATAAATACAGGATAGAGAAAAACGCCTGCAGCTTCAGCCTGAATGCCGAACTGTATTTATGCAAATTAATTTTAAGTTTGTGAATTCAACCAAACAAAACAGTTGGCCTCTTACGTATAATTTTTTTCAAGTATTGGTAATTTTTTATTTTAGAATAAGTATGTTTTTGGAAGTATGTGGAAGAAAGCTTAATGATGATTAGAAGTAAATACAAATATAGGAAGGAGACAACCGTCTGCAACTTCGGCTCGACTACCCCTTTCCTTGACTGGCCCCTCAATGTTTTGGAAATGGGTGGAGGACATTGTCTTTATTAGAATGGGCCTCCCTGTGGTGCTGATGCAGTTTGGACTCTGCCACATCTTGAAGGTCTAGTGCGATGGTTATTTCCCTGAACCTAAACCAGGTGTAGATTCTGTGTATCTGCATCCCATGGACAAAATGTATTTGTGCAAATAATTTGTAAGTGAAAATTCAATCAAACAAAAAAGTTAAAAAGTTAGTATCTTATGTACATTTTTGTCAATTAATGTTCATTTGTTATCCTTGGGTAAGTTTTTGGGAGGTATGTGGAACAAAGCTTAATAATGATGAGAGGTAAATACAAATACAGAATGGAGACAACCGTCTGCAGCTTCAGCTCGACTACCCCTTTCCTTGAGTGGCCCCTCAATGTTTTGGAAATGGGTGGAGGACATTGTCTCTATTAGAATGGGCCTCTCTGTGGTGCTGATGCAGTTTGGACTCTGCCACGACTTGAAGGTCTAGCAGGATGGTGATTTCCCTGAACCTAGACCTGGTGCGGAATCTGTGCATCTGCATCCCATGGGCGAACTGTAATTATGTCAGGGATTTGAGGGAAGTAACTATTGTTTCTCTGCATACTAGTTTCATTTAGTGTATTATCACACTAGGTTTACTGACACTTACTGTAAAAGTTGGCAATGTCAAGAGAGCAATGTAAAATGACAATGAACTGTAGTTATGATTTTTACTTAATTATGGCTGCTCATCAAGTTTGGTACTGGAGTACCAGGTTAAGTTTAATGTAAAATTAAATTTAGATTGTGATCCCTAATGGAGACAGGCAACATTGTAAGTGATGACAATGTCTGTATTGCACTGCAGAATATGTTGTTGTTACATAAATGAATGTAATAAATAATGAATCCCTTCATACCTCAGCCAATTTTCGTTTTTGCATTTCCATTTTTCCCTCCCCCCATTCCAAGAGCCATAACTTTTTCATTTTTCAGTTCATATACAGTAATGGTTTATTGTTTGCGGGACAAATTGTACTTTCTATTGACACCCTTCAATATCCTGTACAATGTACTGGGAAGCTGGAAAAAAATTCAGAATGAGATGCAATTGGAAAAAAAAACGCATTTAATTGTAGACCTGCACCAGGCTGGGAAGACTGAATCTGCAATAGGCAAGCAGCTTGGTGTGAAGAAATCAACTGTGGGAGCAATAATTAGAAAATGGAAGACATACAAGACCACTGATAATCTCCCTCGATCAGGGGCTCCACACAAGATCTCACCCTGTGTGAGCAAAAATCCCAGAACCACACGGGGGGACCTGGTGAATGACCTGCAGAAAGCTGGGACTAACGTAACAAAGGCTACCGTCAGTAACACACTACACCGCCAGGGACTCAGATCCTGCAGTGCCAGACATGTCCCCCTGCTTAAGCCAGTACATATCCGGGCCCGTCTGAAGTTTGCTAGAGAGCATTTGGATGTTACAGAAGAGTATTGGGAGAATGTCATATGGTCAGATGAAACCAAAGTAGAACTGTTTGGTAGAAACACAACTCGTGGTGTTTGGAGGAGAGTGAATGCTGAGTTGCATCCAAAGAACACCATACCTACTGTGAAGCATGGGGGTGGCAACATCATGCTTTGGGGCTGTTTTTCTGCAAAGGGACCAGGACGACTGATCCGTGTACATGAAAGAATGAATGGGGCCATGTATTATGAGATTTTGAGTGCAAACCTCCTTCCATCAGCAAAGGTATTGAAGATGAAACGTGGCTGGGTCTTTCAGCATGAAAATGATCCCAAGCACACCGCCAGGGCAACGAAGGAGTGGCTTCGTAAGAAGCATTTCAAGCTCCTGGAGTGGCTTAGCCAGTCTCCAGATCTCAACCCCATAGAAAACCTTTGGAGGGAGTTGAAAGTCCGTGTTGCTCAGCGACAGCCCCAAAACATCCCTGCTCTAGAGGAGATCTGCATGGAGGAATGGGCCAACATACCAGCAACAGTGTGTGCCAACCTTGTGAAGACTTACAGAAAACGTTTGACCTCTGTCATTGCCAACAAAGGATATATAACAAAGTATTGAGATGTTATTTTCCACCATAATTTGCAAATAAATTCTTTAAAAATCAGACAATGTGATTTTCTGGATTTGTTTTCTCATTTTGTCTCTCATAGTTGAGGTCTACCTATGATGACAATTACAGGCCGGCCTCATCTTTTTAAGTGGGAGAACTTGCACAATTGGTGGCTGACTAAATACTTTTTTTTCCCCACTGTAGATCTAATGTAATAAGCCTGGGAGCCTTCAATAGGCTCCCAGCTGTCATAACAACCGATCACTGCCCTCCGATGACGTTCAGGGGGTCGGCGATCGTTTAAAGATGGTGGGGCCCATGGCGGCTGCGCACTTTAGATGCCACGGTCACGGTGTCGGCACCGATCGCTGTATGTGAGTCAACGAGGGTTGGACTTTGATTGTGATTGACTCACAATGTAATGAAACTGTAAATATAAGTGTGGTTGAAATTTTAATGTATTATCAAATAAAACTGAATTTGGACTGTCATTCCTTGTGTCTGAGCTCTCTGTACACACTTAATACAGCTCGAAATACTGCTACACTAATACTACATTTATATCCAGAAAAACTCCTTCAGGCTAAGGCCCCACATTGTGGAACACAACTGAAAAACACTGTGGAGAAAAATACAGCAGAAACACATGATGTTTTTTCTGCAATGTTTTTCATTGCGTTTTTGCTGCGTTTTTTTTCTCTTATTAATCCATAGGGAAAACACAAGCATTTCCACAGGTAAAATTGACTTTTCCGCAGTGTTTTTTTTTTTTTTTTGTAAGGTGTAGATGGGATTAGCCAGAATCTCATTCACTTTGCTGGTAATGTGAAACGCAATGTTTTTTTCTGCTGCACTGTGTTTTCACAGTCTCAACAAAGTGAATGAGATTTTGTTTAATCTCATCCACACATTGCGGGAAAAAAACACTGCTGAAAAGCTGTGTTTTGAAAAACACCTGCATTTTTAAAAAAAAATGCAGCATGTTCATTTTAACTGTGGAAACATTGCATTTTTGCCATATACTTATATTGTGGGGGAAGGCAAAAATGAAAAAAGTAGCGGAAAATCAGTAATAAACAAAAGTATTTTTGCTGCATTCTTTTCTGCTGCCTTTTTCCACAGTTTTTTTTCAGCTGCATTTCGCTATTCGTGGCCGTAGGTTAAGTAAAAAATTGCAGAAATAGCGACTGCTGCATCTTAGGTGTTTGTCATTGAAACTGAATGCTGGGGCGTGGCTAGGGACTCGATGCAGTGAGACGTGCGCTAGGGGAGCTCCTGCCTGACCGATAATAAAGTGGGACCACCAGCTTTATTCAGACCCCCATGGCTAAAAAAACTACCCGGGCACCTGCTACAGGGGACAGGGTAGGTTGTACGGACCTGTCCGCGTTCCTGCAGCCAACGACATCCGCGGCGTGGGCCTCCACGAGGAGGCAGCCATCTTCCTCTACCGCACCAGCCGCCTCCAGCATGGCCACCGGCGCGGGGGGCTTCCGCTTCGCAGAGAGGCCATCCTGCCAGACCTCCAGCCCTGCCAGAATCAGAGCTCCAGAGCCCAGGCACACGGCTCCAACAGACCCCTTCACCGCTGGGTAAGTCAGACGCGGCGGCTGCTCGCACCGAAGCGCTGACTGTCCCCCCCTCCCCCGCAGTTCCAGCCGGCACTTTCGTTAGCAAGCTCCCCCATACGGAGCCAGGGGGACCCAGCACCCCAGGAGACATTAGCAGCTGCCTCTCACCCCCACAAGTTGTCACCTGACCCTGGGCATCCTGCTGGCCTTGTGGGGGAACTCTCCACCCTCCAACAGTCCCCACAACCTCCTAACCTCGTGCCCTCACAGCAGCCTCCACCCCTTCTCGGAGATGAGGATGCGGACTTGGGGGCAACTCCATCCTTGTCCCCCTTTGCTATTCATACCCAACCTTCTCCTCCGTCTGCCCTGCCACCCCGACCTCCGCCTCACTCTGCTCTGACAGCCTCTTCTGACCCTCCACCGTGGCTCGAATACCTTGCTCACCTACCGTCAAAAGAGGACTTTGATTCCTTGGTTGCCAAAGTCACAGCGGCATGTTGTTCGGAGATACGCACAGAAATCGCAGCCCTGCGGCAAGATCTCCAGCATATTGCAAAACGAGTTGATACCCTTGAGGACGATCATGACCAGACCCGATCCTATTTGTCTCACCTCCAGGACACTGTCCTCTCCCAATGCCAGGTGGTTAATGACATGCAGCACCACTTGGAGGACTTGGATAACTGGGGCAGACGCAACAATATTAGAGTCAAGGGGCTGGCCTGAGGCTAACCAGGAGGAGGATTTACATGCTACCTTGGGATAGGTTTTTAACTCCATTTTGCAGGAACTATCTACACATAAAATCAAGCTAGATAGAGCTCACAGGGCCCTGCACCAGGCCCTCTGCTGCAGCTCCTGTGCGACTGACAGATACCATATCGCTGGGGATTTCCCTTTTCTTTAACGGCTAGGCTCAATGGACGCTCTGCTACCCTACGGTTCTATGCAGACCTGGAGCCGTTCTGCGCCGCTATGGATATTCCTCCTCCTGATCTGGGAATTGATTGCTCCGCCACCAACGCCTCCCCCGGTCTGGACGGCCCAGAACCCAGCTAGACGCCAGCTACGTTCTTCCGGCACTTCTTCCAGAAGATCGAGGGTGGAACCCCCTCCTCCATGACTGTATCTTTTTTCTTGGGCCCCCAAGTCCTTGGCAGGGATACGTTTACTATGATCACTAGGGTTGTTCTGTTACCATTGTCGCTTATATTTACACGCAGTTTTTTATGGGCCCACAACTGTTTTGCATCATACTTATGTTTCAGCATTGCAGGTCGGGCGGGCTAGACTTCCCCCCCCCTTCCCCAGTGACCTGCAAATGTTACTTTCTTTTGGTCCCGAATTGGATTTGGATCTGCTTATTGCCTCCCACCCTCTCCCCCTCTTACTATGGGGGCTTCGTCCAGCTGTGGGCCCACTGGTTGGGCCCTGGTAGGGTCACTTGTGGCTCTAACTTGGACATTTCTTTTTTGCCCCCGGCCAGGAGATTTAGTCCTGACCATTAGATATGGTTTAACTGTGTTACTTATGTATTTTTGTTCTTTATTTGTTATGCCTCGTCTTTTTGTGTGTCTTCTGTCTCTTCCCCCTCCCACTCCCCCCCCCTTTTCAGGTTTGAAGACCCGTCTGGCCACAGTGGCCCGGATCCTCCGTCTCTACATTTTCAAGGATTTGGACCCTCTATGGATTGGGTGAGATCTGCCTCTGCTTTATTTCTCCCTACATTAGCAACAAACCCACTCTGTATCCCTCATGGTTAAGTGCATTACATTAAATGTCAAGGGCCTGGGCTCCAACTCTAAACGGCGAATGGACCTGCAGGAGCTTCGCTCTCTCCGGGCGGATGTAGCCTTCCTCCAGGAGACCCACTATGGCCATACTGGCAAGTTCAATTTTGCCCGTCATTACTTCCCCTTTTCCCTTTCTCTGCATATTGTAGTCGCAGGAAGGGAGGGGTGGCCATTTTGCTTTCCCGTGCCTGTCCTATCACTGTTTCGGCCTCTCACCTAGATCCCCAGGGTCGATATATTATTTTGGAGGAGCTTCTATACGGTCAGCCCATCACTCTGTGCAACATATACGCCCCTAACTCCTCTCAGATCCCCTTCCTTAAACGGGTCCTGGGGAAATTGCAAGTGTTTGAGGGATCTGCACTACTACTGGGTGGTGACTTTAATATGGCTTTCTCTGAATGTATGTATATATTCACCCTCACTAATGGGCCTCCTGGACCCTCACAGATGAGACTGGCAAGAGAGTTTCGCTGCCTTGTAAGGTCAGCGGCCCTCTATGACCTTTTTCGCGGGTGGATAATCCCTCTGCCAGCTCCTTTACATTTTACTCCCACCCCCACAGAACCCACTCCAGAATAGACTATTTTTTCGGTAATACACTGGCCCTTCGCTTATTAAACTCTGCTGACATAGGCCCTATATCCTGGTCTGACCATGCCCCTGTAATGCTCACACTATCCTCCACCCCCCTTCCGACAAAACGTTGCCACTGGCGACTTAATGAATCCCTACTCCACTCACAAGAGACCCAAGCTAAACTTCGTTCTCACCTCCAAGAATACTTTCGAGTTAATTCTAACTCAGTCCCCGCTATGTCCACACTTTGGGAAGTCCATAAGGCTGTAATGAGAGGTCACTGTATTGCGTTGGGAACACAGATTAAGAGAGACAGGAGGGTCAGGGAGGAGGCTTTAACTAGTAAGATCAGATCCCTGACTGAGCGATTAACGTCGCGCCCCACGTTATCTCTGCTACGTCAATTAGTGACCGGGACCTCACCACCCAGGCCACCTGACGCCTTCTCCTCTACAGCTGCCAGAGATACTATGAGAGGGGAAATAAAGCCCACACACTTCTAGCTAAAACCCTGAGAGACCGTCGGGTTTCGTCTACGCCCCATGCTGTTCGAGATTCCCAGGGCACTCTTCAACACCATCCCGATACCATAGCAGCCTTGTTTCGGGATTATTACACTACATTGTATAACCTTACCTCGCATTCTTACCTGGCCTCGTGTCGAATCCCAGTCCTCCCGACCTCGGCTCTCTCTTCGCTTAATGCTCCAGTATCAAGCGAGGAATTGACTGCCGTCCTGGAGGGCCTGCCTAATGGTAAGGCTCCAGGACCTGACGGGTTCACCTATACCTACTACAAAACTTTTCATTCTGACCTCCTCCCTCATATGTGTCAACTTTTCAACTCCTTCCTGGACTGGGCCCCGATCCCACACACTATGCTGCACTCTCACATTTCCCTAGTCCCAAAACCACACAAGGACCATCAGGAGTGTTCTAATTACCGTCCCATTGCCCTCCTGAATACAGACCTCAAACTCTTCACAAAAATCTTGGCAAACAGGCTTAACTTTTGGCTTCTGTCTCTCATCCACAAAGACCAGGTGGGATTTGTCCCTTGTCGTCAGGGAGGAGATAACACTAGAAGGGCGGTGGACTTGATTGACGCGGCCAACTGTTACTCCACCCCTACCTTGCTTCTGAGTCTGGACGCTGAGAAGGCCTTCGATCGCCTTGATTGGTCATTTATGATAGCTACCCTCGAAAAATACGGGCTCATCCCTCAGCAGTTGTTAAGCTCCCTAATGTTTCCTCCCTTCCCTTGTCCATTCGTAATGGAAACCGTCAGGGATGCCCCTTGTCACCTCTAATATTCGCACTGTGTATTGAACCCCTGGCGGCCCAAATTAGATCCGCCCCAGATGTTTCTGGAGTGTTTGTGAGGGATAGGGAATTTAAGATTAGCTTGTTTGCAGACGATGTCCTGTTGACCCTCACTAAACCCCACATCTCCCTTCCAAACCTTCTCCATGTTTTAAAGGACTATGGAGATCTCTCGGGCTATAAGGTCAACCCTGGTAAGACGGAAGCCCTGTCTCTGAATATTCCAAGCAAGGCCTTGCAGTTGCTTAAGTCCAACTTTGACTTCCAATGGAGAGACCGCTCCCTGCGCTATCTGGGCGTTCAAATATCCTCTTCGTATCCCACGCTTTATTCGGCCAACTATCCCCACCTGTTTCATGAGCTCCGCTTTCTCCTGGATAAGTGGCGCCCACTCCATATCTCTCTCATAGGCCGTATAACTGTGGTTAAGATGACCCTCCTCCCGAAGCTCCTCTATTTCTTTGAGACCCTCCCAGTGGCGGTCCCTAGGTCCGAACTGAGATCCCTACAAAAAGCAATATTCCAATTTATATGGAATGGCAAACGCCATCGCATTCCCTGATCGGTGATGCTGGCGGGTAAGTCGGAGGGGGGTCTGGGGGTTCCACATATATTACACTATTACTGGGCTGCCCATCTACGTAGTATACCATTTTGGGCAGCACCCCAGGCACATACGAAATGGGTTGAGATAGAGAAGCTTTGGTTGGCTCCTGTTCATCCCAATGCGTTTCTGTGGTCCTCCTCCCCCCCCCTTGCCCACTGCCCCCTTGTTGGGCCCCATCGGCTTTACTCGCGCTATCTGGAACACCTGTTCTAAGTTGTTTCGGTTGGACTCCCCGCACTCATCTATGATCTCCTTCTTATATAAACCACTTCTCCCAAGTGGACTCACGGCTGCTATGGTCAGGCCGTGGAGCAGGCTGGGTCTATTTCACGTAGCTGATTTGGTGGTCCCGTCGACCTTGCAGCTCAGGCCCTTTGACTACCTCACCTCCACACAGCACTTGCCTACCTCAGAGTGGTTTCACTATCAACAGATAGTTCATTTTGTTATCACTCAGTTTGGGTCCACCCAAGTCTCCCTCCCTACGGCCTTTGAACGACTATGTCGGGCGGGTACCTCCACTAGAGGCCTGATTTCTAATATTTATAGGCTTTTGTCCTCTCAGGGGGGGGCAGAATCCGGTGGTCCACAAATATATGACCCGGTGGTCTGGAGCCCTGCGCATGCACATCTCACACAACCAGTGGCGGGTTATTTGGTCCCGAGCAGCTAAATACTCTTCCTGTGTAACGTTTAGGGAAACGCAACACAAAATACTTATGCACTGGTATCATACTCCAGCTTTACTTCATACTCTCAATCCCACTATTCCTCCCAGTTGCTGGCGATGCCAAACAGCGCCAGGAACACTGTTCCATATCTTTTGGTAATGCCCCCTAGTCCGCCCTTTCTGGTTCGAGGTTAGGAAGCTGACTAAACATTCTTTTCATCCCAGCCATACCCCTGGATCCCATGGCTTATCTGCTGAATCTCCCCTCAAAAGGTCTTAGTAAAAATACATCTAAGCTATTCCTTTACCTGTGCACCACGGCCAAAACGCTCATAGCCCGCCATTGGAGGGAAGTTCTTCCTCCAGCGATCTCAGAATTGATCGCCCGATTGAAGGATATCCGCAGCCTGGAGTACTTGACCGCCTTCCTCCACCGTATGGAGGCATTCGAAGCAATTTGATCCCACTGGGATACCTACTGTGCCACACAAGGTGTCTGAGATCCAACCCCCCCCCCCCTTTTCTCCTTATTGTTCCTTGCTTTTGTCTTATGTACTTCCTAAACCTTGTCTCTGTACTACTGTTTTCTGTGTACCTAACGGATTATTTGCTATGAAGAATTTTTCTGTATACGATTTGTAACTATTTCAAAACTTTAATAAAAATTACAGTTTAAAAAAAAAAGAAACTGAATGCCGCGGTTGGCATCGAGAGTGGGTGTTAGTGTAAATGAACCATTTGGTCAGGTCCCATAGTGGGACATCACTAAAAAGTAAAAAAAAAAAAAAAGTTTTACAGCCATTTTTGGGTCATAAAGTTTGGGTCCCCATTGATTTCAATGGGGTTTGGGTTCGGGTACTCAAACTGAGCTTTTGGGAAAAGTTCGTTGGAACGCTTCCAACCCGAACTTCCCTCAACACTAATTAGGACGCTTGAGTTTAATTCGCACAGCCAAATTTAGTCTGGAAATGTAATGTTTTTTTACGGTTGGGACTTGGTTATATGAATGTGGCTGAAACCACATGAAAACTTCTTGCAGTTTTTTCCTGATGCAGTTTTTACTGTACCCTAAGGGTTCGTTCACACAGTGAAGTTAAAGCTGCATCACAACAAGCCACATGCAGTGTTTATGCGATTTTTTCTGTTACAGGTAAAACATGTTAAATAAATGTGTTTCACCTAACAACCACATGAAAGCTGCATGCAGCTTTGTGATACAATTTTAACTGCAGAGTGTGTATGCACTCTTACTTTGTAAGGTATGCAAAAAAGAAAGATCCTTTCATGTCATATGGCATCATCGAAAAGATTTCTAGAGGTAAAACTTGGTGACAGGTTCCCTTTATAATGGTGCATACTGGCCCCTGGGGCCCTAAAGTATCCTGGGTGGAATATATTTAGCACAGTAAATATGACAATGTAAACTTTGGATGGAAACCCCACACTGTAAGTCATGGGCACATGAGTCATGTCAGCAGAAGGGTCAAGTTCTCTCCCTGGCACACTACGGGTTAAGATCAGCCCCTTTCCCGCCTTCCCGGCCACCTGTTCCTTTTTGGCCAATAGTAATACATCTTAGACAGAGACTCGCTAGCCATTGGTCTACGTTTCTCTTTGAAGGCGTGGCTTCCGGGACAGACGTCATCGAGCCGGGCAGGAATAGTGATTCGAAAACAAAGTGCAAGGTGCATGAGTTGTGCGCTGCGCCCGGGCATCCTCCTCCTGCAGCGTCTCATGTCTATGTCTTGCGACAACCTGGGGCCTCCTGCTTGTGTGAACAGTCCCAGCTGCCTGTCTCACTGCTGTATTTCCCTTGGTTGGTTGTCTTGGTAACGGCGCTGCGTTTGTGTTATGGCTGCTGCCAGGAGTTGAGGGAGGATAAGTAAATAGCAGCAGTGATTGTAGCCACCAGTTCCTGTCATGGAGGACTTGTGTGTGCTGGTGCTGCCATGAGGTTACTACTCCTGGGCATATGCCAGTCCACATCCCAAGCTACCACTAGCCATCATGGCGTCTGCCAGCTGCACAGAACTCAGGGGCTTTTCTGCTAAAGACGTGGCGGAGCGGCGCAAGCTGAGGGATCTACTCAGTGACCAGCTCAGTAAAGATCTTCTCAGGTGATGTATGGACCTGTTACTGGTTGCTATGTTGCATATTCTATTGTACCGTTTGGCGTCTACAGCTCCTATGCAATTCTATGGGGTCTACGTAGTTACAGGCAACAAACATACCCTTTGTAGCCGGATCCTGCAGTCATATAGTCCTTGGTCTGTCCTCTATATCTGTAACACTAACTTCACATCAGTCTATTGCTCTGATCCATTGTCGGCTCAGAACAACGGACTGGTAACTAATAAAATGATGCATGAGGATGTCGTACATTCTGTCTTACCCCGTCATTGTTAATTGTAATGTAAGACACAAGACAGAGGCTACCCTTCATCTTCGTTGTTTTAGATAGGAGATATAGTTGTGTCTACACAATTTTACAATGGACACCTAGACCACTGAAACAGCAGACACCAACGGGCCACGTTTGACTATAATGGGATCGGTCAAGTGTTTGTTCTTTTTAACTGAAACCATCGGACAAAGAAGTCAGACTTGCAGCCCTTTTTTTAGTCTGACAATTTTTTTTTTTTTTTTTTTAAGCGCCCATTGCAGTGGACTCCAACACAGATGTGAACCCAGCCTGAAAAGTGAAAAACTAGATGGGAAAACTTCAGTCTTGTTTTTTACATTGCAAATATATGGTAAGGGGTTAGCTAGCGAAGGTCATCAGAGTTAGATTAGTAGGGGTCTGACAACTGACATCCTGCCGATAAGCTATTTGAGGCCGGGGCCCCTCGCGGCATAAACGTGGTATAAACCGTGGCATTTTCTAGAAAATTTCATCCACACATTGTAGAAAAAAAAACACGCAGCGGAAATGCTGCAATTTCCAAAACCATTGCTCTTTTGTAAATCAAAAAACATGTCAGTTATACCTATGGAAACGCTTGCGGTTTCTGTATAGGTATAATGGAAGCAGAAAGTCCACAGAGGAAAACTCTGCAGACTTTCTGTAAAAAGCACTGTGGGAAAAATCGTGATGCATTTTTCCTGCAGTGCTTTTTCAACGCGGCCCTCTACGTGGCGACTTAGCCTAAATCGGCCTTGGTGCTTGGGCAGGCGCTGTGTCCCTTTCGTGCACCTGTGATGTTGTCACATGACCTGTTAGCAGTTTAATGGGGCCAAGCTGCAATACCAAGCACAGCCACTGTACGGTGTAGGGCACTGTGCTTGATATGCAGTGAAGAGGCCACAGCACTAGTTCATACAGCTGGTAGTTGGAAGTGCTCGGTGTCAGACACCAGATGATCTGATTTTCGATGATTCAGCCTAAGGATATGTTCACAGGGCAGAATTTTGCTACAAAATCAGCTCCAAATAACGCCAGAAACCAGACTCCACTGATTTCAATGGAAGACAGGTGCTGATTTTTTTTTTTTTTTTTTTCCCCCTCTAGCCGATTTCTTTATCTAGCAGAAAAAATAAGCATCGTGCTTGGTCTTCAGAAGGATTCTGTGTGATAACTCCCATTGAAGGGAATGAAGAGTTCCTCTATGGAATTTGCTGCAGAATTTGGTTAGGCGGAAAAATTCAGCTGTGTGAACATATCCTTAGGATGTCAATAATCATAACGCTGGAAAACCTTTTAATATAAATATGGCACAGATGGGAGTACAGTTAGTGTACACTGACCTACCTGCTCACTTAGCCTTGGTTACTATGGATAATTTACCAAAAATGTTACGGCATCATTGTCACCTCCATTTTGTGCATAGCCAGCTGCCGGGCAGTCATAAGGACATCACCAAATACAATAAAGTATTAAAGACCTTATGTGGGGAAATAAAAAGCATACTAGTGCATTCTGTATACTAGATAAGCTTACTTACTAATATATATGCAGGTTCCCCATTGCTCCCAATCGTACTTTGCAGAATGCAGTGAAGGTGTCAAAAGTCCCTTTTCTCAGCTTATTTTGCTGGCTGTCTGGGACATCAGACTCCACTCTACTCCTGCTGCTTGTTTTTAGAGTAGAGTGGAGTTGGTCATGTGGCTAAGGGTGGGTTCACACCTGCGCTTCAGTCCGTCCGTTGCCAATCCAAGTGAAAATCTCGGCGAACGGGATTGGCATCGGATACAGACAGGTCAGTGACGCATTGGTTAAAAACCCATTCATTTGAATGGGTTTTTAAAGCAATGCGAGGGTGTCCGATTGCACCCTCTGCGCTGCGAATCCTTTTTTTTTCGTCGGAAAAAAACTGTTTCGCAGCGCAGAGGGTGCAATCGGACACCTGTGCATTGCTTTAAAAACCCATTCAAATGAATGGGTTTTTAACCAATGTGTCGCTGACCTGTCTGTATCCGATGCCAATCCCGTTCGCCGAGATTTTCACTCGGATTGGCAACGGACGGACTGAAGCGCAGGTGTGAACCCACCCTTAGAGCTGAAGTGTCAGCAGCATGTGGAGTCGGAAACTTTTTTTTTTTTTTTTTTCCTGCTCCTGACACCGTCCTCCTGACAGTACAGAGCCTAAATAACATAATAGGCACTAAAACTAACAGCATTGATTGTTCAGGAAAGGTGGGGGCTAGAGAAAAAACTGTGCCAGAATCAGTGGAGCAGTGACTATTAATGAAAGTAAACAGCTGGACTTGTTGGAGGTGGTGAAAGGTCCTCTTTAAGACACCCTGTAGTCTGCAATAGAAACGGGTTTAACTATTTTCACAAAATCTTGAAATCAGTAGGTAAGTACAGCTTCCCCAAAATGTTGTTCATTGTTTCTCATATCAAAATTTTGTTTCCTATTTAGGCTTTTAAATGAAGAAGTTCACACAGATGCTGTTCTGCATGTTGGACAAACGAAATTCAAAGTTCACAAAGCGGTTCTATGGGCAAGAGCCCCAGAATTTTACAAGTGTGTCACAAAACAGGACATGGGAAACTCTTTCACTGTGCAAAATGTGGAGCCATCTGAAATACAAGCTTTTCTAAAGTAAGTCCTAAGTAGGTTTTGTCTTACACGTGTAATTGTAGCGGATTTTCAGTGTGCATTCCACAGTGAAAATTTATGCTGTGTACACATCTGTGCCCATGTGTCCATTAGAGGACCAGAACAATAGATATATGGAGCACTAAAATTTTGGATGCCAAAATTGGCTATAACGGGATCCGTCGGGTGTCCATTCTTTTAAACTGAAAACACTGGACAAATAAGTTGGACTTGCAGCACTTTTTTAGCCGGCGATTTTTCGATGGAGACTCTGATGCAGATGGGAGCCCAACCATAAGTATAATGCAGGTGAATGGGGTATTACAAAATCCTATTCACATGCTGTAGAAAAAGCTTAGCAGCTTTAAGAGCATGCTACAATGTTTAAAGAAGACGTGTCTACTCTCCTGTTATAGTAAATAGTTGTATTTTTCATGAAATATCAATTCTGTAGCATCTTTTCTTAGAACTTTACTTTATTCTGTCCCTCTATTTTTCTAGAAACTGTTTTTATATCACTATATATGAATACACTGACTACTGCTTGTTAGGGGTGCATTTCTATACAGTCTGACACTATCCAATCTGTGCTGTCGGTATCAGATTGTGCAGGGACACACCTATTTAACTGGGTATATGGTAATATCCAGTTGGCAATTTATTCATTCTTCTAGGAAGAACAGCAAAGAATGTGTAAAAATTTTCCATCTCTCTTGTAAAGTCATTGGCTTTACATGCACCTTTCTATGCCTGTAGAACATAAGGAGGTTGGTTCTTGGAAATTAACCTGATTATAGATGGTTGTTGGTGCAATATGCTCATAAGCTAATGTGTTTTGAGGGCAACCTGACTGTCCTACTAAAGGCCCACTTACACATAAGAGAGGTCTGTAACATGCTGGATTTTTTTTTTTGTAGAATCAGGTCTATCTTATGTGCTTGTTGGCCTCCTGACTTTACCTTGACAAGTGATATAAGAGGTATAGACGGATCAGGCATGCTGAATTTTATCATGCCCGACCCTTTTTTCTTTTTCAAACTATTTTTAAAGAATTTTTGGTGATGCTTTTAATTTTCCAATTGAATAGCTATATTTAAAAAAAAAAAAAAAAAAAAAAAAAATCTTGCAATTCCAACTTTTTCCACTAAGCCTAAAATAATCTGTGATTTCCTGTTTCTTATAGAAGGACCATAGGCCATAGACACAATGGTCTGGAGCAGACCCTATTCACTTCTAAGAGAGAGTTTTCTAGACATGCTCTGTGACCTGTGCAGAGGTCATTGCACAGAGGGGGGAGTAGATAAGCTGTGGAATCCTCTATTGTGACTGGTGGATTATGTGTGTTATCTACATATCCATGATAGCTGTGATCTTGAGTGCATTGTGATGAGTGGGGTGACTGCTGCAAATATATCTCCTACAGAAAACAGGAAGCCTCAGCATATTATATGCCCTAGTGGACGGTGTCAGAACTGCTGGACTTTTAGAGGTCCTCTTTAAAGGGAATTGGTTATCATCTAATGTGTATAAGGGTCCACCAACAACATATGAATTTCAATATGGAAACTAAGCTGACACCAGAGGTAAGTAGCAGCAGCTTTCTCCCCACTCCCAATTCAAAACACATGCATGCTTGGCTGACTTGAGTATGTGTGTGTGTGTGTGTGTATCTGGGGGAGGGGGTCAGGTTAGCACAGCATAATCTTGATGACAAACTTATTATCTGTATAAATATTATTATTTTTACTTTTTCTATAGTTTTAATACTGTTTTGTCTTTAAGGGTGATATACACCTCTCCCTGGAATGTTAAAGAGAGAGAAGATCACATTCTTCAGATGGTACAAGATCAGTCTTTGTTAAATTTGGAGAATTGCCATGATGAATGCAGCAATGTAGAGAGCCATGTGGAAAACGACAACACGAGTAAGGAATTTGTAGCTCAGAGTGTACCTACAGAGGAAAACCACAACTGTGATGGTAAGATTCACACACGCTAAACAAGCCGCCATTAGGTCACAGATTAAGGTATTAGCTGCATATTTGAGCCATGTCTATATAGTGGCTCCGCATCCTGGCCCAACCATGGGTCTGTTCATCTGAATTTATAGCATCATAGATGAGTGCTTTAAGATCAGGCGAGTAAGACATCTGTTTGGGCCAGGATGCAGAGTCATAATACAGATGCTCAGATATGGAGAAAATATGTTCGACTGTTACAGCAATTACAGATGCAAATAAACTTTGCAGAAAATGAAATAAATTTTCTTATTTCAATTTTTTTTTTTTTTTCCCCTTTCGCTAAAAACTATATTACAGTATCTAATAAGCCAAAAGAGCAATCTGTTGGTGTCTGCATAATGAAGTGTGAGCGTCCCCCCCTCCCCCCATCTGCTAAGAATGGATCTACCATAAGTTAGCTACAAATGGACATTTTAATGGGATTGTCCTATTAGGTTTTTTGTTTGTTTTTGTATTTTTTTCTCCAACAGTTGATAATGGTATAAAATAACAAACAATGTAATATTCACCATACTAATTGACTGCCAATGCATCCCTAGTCTACTGCTGGCCTTTGTTTACCTGCTTCCTGCGATAATATAGCAGCAGCCAGTCACTGGCTACAGTCATGGTGAGGTATCTGTACCTGCTGGCCTTGGCATCTGATCCAAGAATGAATGGCCTCATCTCCAGTCTCTGCATATCCTGCAGATATGCTATAAGTGTATAAGACAGAATAGCCCTTCAAGTTCTCACCTTCTTTTTCCTCTAAGATCTTGGGTAGAGGCTTTTTTTGTTACCATAAACCCTGCAGTAATGATTGTGGCAGAAGTTGCTGTATTTTTAAGACTATGGCTTCCTTTCAGTGGAAATATTGAAGGGATGCAGTAGTCTGAGATTGTTCTTATGCCTGTAATAGATGTCTGCAGAAGTAAATGGAGCTGGCGGGCACAGCTGGTGACATCATTTATCAGTGTCTGTCTGCCCACTCCATATTAATTCAACATGCTCCAAGAGGAGCTTCAGGGAAAGGGAGGCAAGATGAGTATTTATTTGTTAATACCAACACTTTTTAAGACACAGTTTTGTGGGCCCATAATGACTGTCAAGGACTAGACTTCTATAGGTGTAACTACAAGCTTAGTGGACGTTGTGGCTGCCGTGGTCTATTATGGGGCGAGGTGGTCTATCTACACTCAGACATAAGGTGCACTGAGTGATGACTAGAGGCAATGGAAAATTGAATGTGGCTTCATTGTAAGTTACATGCATTATTTTTTTCTCTCCATTGTGATGCTTATTGTGACATCATGTCTTTATTATACCTATACTGTAAGTGACACCATTAGATGTTGTCTTTCTTTTGCTGTGACGTCACACTGCATATGATGATCATTTTATGTGTGTTATCCTGTGCTATTATGTCATGGTTTGTACTATGCCTGTACAGTGACATCAGGGTGCGCTCTCTCCTATTATTGTGACATTACGCTGCACTTTACCTCATTATTGTGACATCACTGTTTCCACTAACCTATGATTGGGACATAGATGGGGTATAGATGTCTGAAACACATAGAGAATATTTTTAGGATGATATTATTTTTTTTTTTTTTATTATACAGGGATCTGTTTAAATGTGTTGTACCCACATTTAAAACTATTTCTAGTTATGTATTGCCATTGTGACTTAAGACTAAATAAAATGAAGGTTTTTTTTCTTATGCATCATGCAAAAAGATATGGGTTTATGTTGTTTACTTCTAGCCATTGTGCTTCATTCTTGTGGGCAGTGTCCTCATGACTTTAGATTCCATGGCATGAAAGTAATGTTGTGTGGGCTTACACACAATATGGTTATCATTTATTACATCTGCATCTTGTCAGAATGGATTGTACAGTACCGAGGATGCAGGTATCTTATGCAACAAAGAATAGGACAGCAAAAAAAATGCATTCAATAGTGATTTATGTGTCTGTTACACTCTATTATTTGTATTATTTATACAGGTCATTTTTTTTTCTTTTTATAGATATTTCTAGAAGTGAGGCATCTTCTGACCTTGGCAAAGATTTGCTGTCACTTTTCAAACAGTCCTTTGCTACTGACATAACTATCCAAGTGGAAGAAACTCCTTTTCATGTGCACAGGTATTAGAGCTTTTTTTTAGTATTATCTTTTTTGTAATAATAGCAGTTTGCCTAGAAGGGGAAATACACAATAGATTGTAAAAAAAAAAAACAGAACAGATTATAAACATGAGGTTGTCACATTGTAATTGGATATGGAGGTTGGGCATACTG
Source organism: Leptodactylus fallax (assembly GCA_947044405.1). Classification (NCBI taxonomy): domain Eukaryota; kingdom Metazoa; phylum Chordata; class Amphibia; order Anura; family Leptodactylidae; genus Leptodactylus; species Leptodactylus fallax. The sequence goes on from CAMRHE010000049.1 coordinate 1,615,270, forward strand.
TATTACATTACAGTGGAGAATAGAAAACAGTCATTAACGCCACTCTTTATGTATTGGTGACTTACCTTAGGATAGGTCATTAATATGTGATTTTTGGGGGTCTAACACCCAGCAACCTCAGCAATCAGTTGGTTGAAGAGACCTTAGCATTCAGGTTATTACTGCAGCATCTTCACTGGATATCAAGCACAGTGCCATGCCTTAAGTAGGTGCTGTGCTTGGTATTGCAGCTCAACCCCATTCACTTGAATGAGACTGAGCTGCTGCAGTATTGTTGAACATGACAACGTTGGAACAGGAAATTCCTCATGAGCGCTACGGCCTCTTCAAACAGATGATCCAGTGGGGTGTCCCAGGTGTCGGACCCCCACTGACCACAAATTGGTGATCTACCCTAATTCCCAGAAAAGCCCTTGTGCCACAAAAGTTTTCACTCTTTAAATATACACAAGTAAAACATGAATTATATAAAAAAAAAAAAAAAAAAAAGTTTAAATTCCAGCGAGTGCTTTTAATGCATGTAATTATACAATATTAATAATTGTATAATGTAATAAAAAATAACGAATTATCTTATTTTGGAGGTGGCGTTGGTAACTCTTTTCCAACTCCACCCAAAATTTACCCCAACTCCACAGCCCTGGTTATTGTTTCCATTCCCATTACTTCATGTGCGAAAGGTTATGTGATATTGTTAGAGAAGAAATATAAAGTCCATTATTGTGAAATATAGTGTTGCCTTCTAATATGTACACTGTGAACCAGGATATAGCTACTAACTTTTTATATTACAAACGTTCTGTACTGAGCTGTGAGGAAAGCACCCCCCCCCCCAGTACAAGTCTATGGATGAGTACAGTCAGGGGGGGTCGTTCCTCACAGCCTAGCTAGACTGTCAGGAACGCCCTTCTGACGGTGGATGGTGAAACTACGACCCCGGATATCTCCACATAATGGGAAAGCCGACAGCGCACTGTCGGCTTTCTAGCGGTATGTAAAACCGCATATACATGAGGACGTGAAAGGTCCTCTCTAAAGGATTTGTCTGGGATTGTCAAAAACTCTGGCTACAAGTAAACCATTATCAAATAACGAAAAAATAATACTAACATGTTGGGCTGGGCGATTAATCAAATAAATTCAGTTAATTTGCCCGGAGTATTTTTAACAGAATTGTCATTTGATTTTTCCTGACATCCTCTGTAATTGTCTTAGCCAGCGATATTTTCCATGCAGACTTTCTCTTCCCTCCACCAGTATCTTCACTGTGGTCAATAGTTGGGTGGTAGGACAAGGATGTCTGCATCATACTAATCTGACTCCTCCCGATGCCAGCTCACTGAACTTCAGTTTTTTGGGTTGCTTTTTTTTTTTAAAAAAAAAAAAAAAAATTGAGATGAAAATCAAAAATCGGCCATCAACTTTATAAAGGGATATATAATTAAGTGTTTTTTGTTTGTTTTTTTTTTTTTTTTTGTCAAAATCACCCAGCCCTACTCACATATGCAGTTTCTTGTTGCTCCAGTGATCCCCACTTGTTCAGCATCAATGAAGTCCTGTACATCACTCATGTGACCGCTGTGGACAGTCAGCGACATTAGTGGTGTAGCTATGTGTCCCAGTGATTGCTAAAGCCAGTCATGTGATTGATGTGACATCATTTCTGCAGGATCGGAGGGGACCATTGGAATAGTGGGGGGTTGAATGGATGAGCCTTAGTTATTATATATTATATAGCTAGTTATTTTTGGAAGATGCTAAGCGACTCCTTTAATGTCTTTGATGTCACTGTGTTTGCAGGCAACATTAAGCTTAGTATCTGTTTCATTTAGTTTTCCACTGGTGTGATGTTTGGGTTTTAGCTGATATTATATCACGCTCACAGACAGCGGAACGGTTTCACTGCATAAGCTAACCGCTTCTGTGCGTTCTGCCTGTAAGATCTTCTGCTACCCTAAGCCTGTTATGGCTGCAACACTGAGCTTTGTGTTTGGGGAAAAGATAAAAATGGTAATGAGGACAGTCCCTTTGTGTTTTTATACACAGTTCCATATCTCAGATTTAAAGTAGCTTTCAGGAACGATATTTTCAGATATAAAGTGAAAGTGCTAACCAAAATTTAGACTTTTTTTTTTTTTTTTTTTTGTATTCGTAAATCTTGAACATTGTTGTCGGGGAGATTTATGGCCTGGTAATTTTCTGGTCTGTATCGGACTGGACTAGATGTCTAGTTCGTGCTTTCTGCATCTTATCTGTCAGCTTTGCTGTGTAGACTGGGATGGGTCAGCAAAGGGTGGGTAAATAACCACAACATATAATAAACACACAGACCCACATTTATCAATGTATTGGCCCTTTTTATTTTTGATGTAAACTGTGTGAAAAATTGTTGCAAATCATTGCATGCTTCATGAAGATTGGCAAAAATTTACTTTAAATTCGTATTTACAAAAAGTTGTGATTATGGGGCATTAGATAGAGATATATATATATTATAGAGCTAGAGATATACACAGTTGAATGAAACTGAAAATAAATACATGGAATGTTCCTTGTGTTATGGCTTATAAACAGTTATTGAGATTTTAATGGCAACCAATTTATCCGTTTATTTTCAGGGCCATCCTGTGCGCCAGATCTAGTTATTTTGCCGCTATGCTGAGTGGATGTTGGGCCGAGACCTCTCAAGACTTAATCAGGATTGAAGGGTGATCACATTTTCACATTTCTTGTTAATTCATTCAGAAAATACCACCACATCCTTATTGTGCTATATATATTACTAATGGAGAAATATTTCTAAAAGTGTAAAAGCTAAACTGCATAGTAAGCATACAGTATGTTTAGTATTAAAAAAAACAAAAAAAAACATTTTTATTTCTGTTTCCAGTTGTTTATATAAACTGTATAACAAATATTAGGTCCACTATATCTTGGGTTCTTTCTGTTCACAAACTTTAAAAATCCACCCTTTAGGTGTCCATGGACTTTAACACCATTTTCAACCATGCGCTAATTCAGGTCAACAGTTCGGGCCATTCTTCTCAGCCCCCATGTACACATGCATGCCCTGCTAGGTCAAAAATCCATGTGGATTATCTCTTGTGGGAGCAAAAGATTGGGCATGTTGAAATCAGTCCATGTATAGCCTTCAGGGGGCACAAGCAGATTAGATTGTCAATATTGGCACCTTTGGCTGATTTTATTCCCTGTGTATGGGCACATTTTTTTTTTTTTAAGAAATCCCAACAATGTACAGGTAAGCTGTGCTATCAGATCAGCCCTGCTCTCCACCATACAGTAGGTCCTGTGTCCCATATACATAGCAGCATCTGCTGTCAGGGCAGCCCTGCTCTCTCCATTGATCATACAGTAGGTCTTGTGTCCCATATACATAGAAGCATCTTCTGATCCTTGTATGCAGACAGCAAATCTTTGTTCTGTGGAGCTTTCTGAGATGAGTGAATTTTTAATGTTTCTATGACTCTACAAAGAGGCTCAGTTGTTCCATAAAATCACTGCTTAAAATACATACATACATACATACATACTTTGTGCAAAGTTGATCAACCATAACATTTGCCATATAACCATCAGCACTATAATGATGTAAACTCATTCATTATTGTTTTCATTTTCCCAGTGTTAAACAAGTAGATATGATGGTCATTCTTCACTTTATATATGGAGGAATAATGGACCTTCCAAAGAACATTGATGCTGGGTAAACTTTTTTTTCAATTTATGTACATGATTTATTTGCCCTGCAGAAAGCACAAATTACAGAGAACACTTACAAGACTACATAGATAAAATATAACATTTGCCAGCTGTCTCCTTTATCAAGCATGGCTTTAACTGTACAGTAAATGGGATGAGACAGAGAGAATTCTTTTAAAGGGGTTTTGTTATTAAAGGCACTTACCTTCTAATGATCAGGAGAATGGAGCCCAAAAGTCTTCCATACCTGTTCCAGGAGTGACCTGCGCTCCATTCACTTCTGTGGAGCTTCCGGAGATTGTGGTCCCGAAAGCTCCATTGAAGTAAATAGAGCACCAGTCATGGAACTCACTTGGGTTTCATTCACATCCACCTTTGGTCCCAAGTTCTCCTGATCGCTGGGAGATGCAGACATCAGACCCACAGCAATCTGACGCTTATTACTATCCTGTGTCTTTAATGGCAAAACCCATTTAAGGGTTACATTGCTTTCCAGCAGGCTGTTTATATGAGGATGCAAACATATGTGATGCCAAGGGAGCCATTATTTAATAGGACATGTAGCTACTATCTGATCTGTGCAGATATCGGCCCACATTGAGGGCTGTGTTCAGCGATGGACTGAGAGATCATTTTCTGTGTGTGTCAAAAGGGACCCAGAAATAGAGCCAAGTGGGGACCTAGAAAGCATCAGAGGATTAAAGGGAGTCTGTCAGGTTCAAAATGCCCCCCAAACCAATAATTATGCCATGTAGTGGCCTTTACTAGGAGTAGAAGCATACCTTTGTAGCCACAAATCCTGATGCATTTGCAGGCTGATTTGCATATCCATAAAAATATGATTATCTCTGCATTGCTACATAGGTTTGTGACCACAGAAATATGTTTCTGCTTCTATTAAAGGCATCGACATGGCACAGTTATTAGTTTGGGAGGAATTTTGGACCTTTAATGAATTGAGCATCACCTCTTTGTGTTTTGTACTCTGAGCCTTTTTTTTTTTGGTTTGGGAAACCCATTTCATGATGGAGGATGTAAACTTGTTTGGTGTTTAACTCATTCTACAGCCACAGCAGCATTACTTAGCTAGGAAGGCTGTTATTGTTGTGAAATCATTGTACTCAAGAAGCTAACAGGGGCAAAAGTGCTTACCCTTCATGTCCTGGGATGACACTGTGTGTTAGTGTGAGCCATCACCTACAGGCACTTCTTGTGCTTTGCTTTAATGGTGACCATACACCTTAGATTAAATGGCTTCCAAACCCGGCTGTTTCAGTGTGACTGGGTGACCATCTAACGTGAATGGGGGTGTCCTGCTTAACGTGTCTGATTCATTTTTCACATACCCTCTAGCCAAGGCATGTTTGTTATCTATCAGTGGCTTATTCCCTTTTCCCCATTGAAAACTCATTCACACTAGGCCTAGTGTGTATTGGGGGCAATCTGTAGTCCCAGCCCTATATGAAGAAGGTTATTGAATATGTTGTACATTACTAAATAATATTTAATGTTGATGACTTCATTTATAATCTAATGACATGTTACGTTTTGCAGTGTGGTGATGCCTGCCTTCAATTGGTTATGCTTTCTTTCTTTTTCTTGCAGTCAGATTCTCTCTGTTGCTGACATGTATGGATTAGAAGGACTTCGAGAAGTTGCTATTTACACTCTGAAAAGAGACTACTGTAAATTTTTCCTTAAGGTACTGAATTCATCTGTCTAGTATTGTGCTCTTATTATGTGTCTTATTGTAAAATATTGATGAAGTTATTCTTAAAGGGAAACTCACCGTGAAAATGCAGTGCAATCTGTAGGCATCATGTTATTGAGAATATTAAAAAAATTTAGTGTAAGGTGATGTATATGCATTTATTTGTCTGTCCTTTTTATGCTGATTTAAGTAGTAAGAGTCTAGAGGGCGGTCTTTCAGTATTGTGGAATGAGTTGTCTATCCTATGTGTGTCAGTGTCCTCAATTGCAGTCTTTCAAGGGGTTTACTAGCATGTCACTATAGTGTATTGAATTGGTTTCATGAGACATTGGAGTCTTTAACCAAATTCAAGATAAGGTAAGGATGAACACATCTGTACAGGTAAGTGATGGTTATCTAGAATAGCTTTCTTTTGAGTACTATGTTAACCACAACTCAAAAAGGGGTTATTTGAATGGGACCTGTCACATTGAAAATTCAATCCAGCCAGTGGGCAGCATGGTATGGAGAGGAGGAAGCAAGGGAGATTGATTTGTAGGAGTCCAGTAGGCGGTCTTACTAAGTGTTAGACTGCAATATCTAGGCGCACTCGTAAGTGAGGGGTACGAACAGGGCCCCACGTGTATTGCTGCTCTTATCTGTGGCTTCCGTCATCCTTCCACCTCTCAGTAATTCATCTATTTATGCAGATCCCTTTTTGCATTGGTGTCTTGTGTTCATGTCAGTTTGTAGTTGGTTAAATCTTATATACACATGTTAGGAGGGTCATGCACGTATGTCATCTCGGATGTGAATTATCCATTATTACAGTGCCCATGATGGATTGGATTACTGGATAATAGTTAGTGAAGATGGGATTTGGCACTGTAATATAAAATATTGACTGCTGAAAAGGGAAGTTGTTGACATGACAGGATATGATTTCATTTGCTTTGCTGTCACTCACAGTTGCCCGAGCTAAAAGCAGTCACCGCTGAGCTGCCCGGTCCTATTAACTATGAGTACATGTATCAGTGCAGATTATATATATTATAAATTGCAGTGCAAGTCTATAAGGTGATAGTGAACTAAACATTGACATAGCAATCTGTGAAGATCAAGAGAACCAATTAAAGGTCATTATTTGTTAGAAATAGTATCTTACTATTTCTAAATGGTGTTCCACTGCTTGACTCCCTACCGATCGGCTATGATCTGCAGAGAAACCTGGCAGCAAGTGTTCAACTTTAAGTGCTAAAATGGACCTGCCTGAAGATGGTTATAAGACAAAAAAAAATTGTTTGCTTTTTTTTTTTTTTTTTTTTTTTTAGTTTTTTTTTCTCGTTTCAACCCTGCCGATTTTAGCATTGGACTTCAGTAGTCCTTGTCAGTCTTTGTATACATGGGTGCAGCAGTGACATGCCTGTGTATGTCGCTGCTGCAGTCACGTGCCCTATACCTCAGAGGCCAGTAATTCCCTACAGAATATGGGCACACAACTGCTCCAGCCAGGAACATGACCTCGTCGCTGCCGCAGTGGAGGGGACCGGAGTGGTGGGGGAGAAAACTGATAAGTATTGTTTTATAACAATCCCTAGTGCTGGGCCCATTATTGAATAACGGGTACTGCAGCACCCCCACAGGGAAAAGGAAGCATTACATAGACTCTGCCAAAATCAAATGTCTGTGTATGCATGTGCAGCCTGGGTGCTCTTTTTAGCTGTTGTGGCTAGTCACACAGGGTCCTGAATGTGGTAACCTCCCCGTCTTTATAGGTTATCAGATTTTCTTTTAACTAGGCAACTCATGGTAGTGTGGGATCTGTTCTAGTTCTGTTCATCACTATGGGAACGTTCACCATGTAACACTTGTAATTGGCTGTCTATTGGTTCTAGTTTATCACATTTTCGTTTTGTTTGTTTGTCAGCTGTGTGTCAGCAGTAACATTTTTAGAAATGCTGTGTAGGAGCAGATGTCTGCAGTACTGCTGCGTCATCTGCTGCCATCCAAAGGGTGAGACTGTAACTAGCACTAGAAGTCCCAGAAATTTTGAGCTCCCCCTTCAAGTCCTGAAAGAGGGTCAAATGACCCTTAGTCCAAACTGACAACTCTGATGGCTCCAATTAACATTTCCTTTCGTTTGTAAATGTGGCCATTGTCTGAGGAATCTGCAGGGGGGAATTGTGTTGATCCACCTCAGGTCTTGTAAGAGAGTGTAAAGAAAAGAATGTAAGCTGCTCCTGAGTGTCTGCCCACCCCCCAGCTGCATTGTTGTGCTGGGAATATTTGCTAACACCTTAGCAAATTTGCATGCAGCCTTTTGTGCTGTGGGGGATGTGACTGCTTCTCAAAGTAGTCTGTGACTTGAAATCAAAGTACATCTGTAATGTCCTCCCATATCTTGGCAAGGACCCCAGTCGTCCCAGCGGGGAGAGACTGTCCGAAACTGTAGTGATGAGGCTGATGGAATCATTCATGGACAAGGGCAGAACTGTAACCACGAACAATTTCTTTACATCATTGTCACTTGCACAATGACTGCTTAGCCGGAAAACCACTATCCTCGGCACAGTCAACAAGAGTCGCCGGGAAATTCCTCAATCCGCTAGACAGATGGACCGCACTGAATTCACCACTCAGGTGTTTTCAACCACTGATGCCACACTGACAGTGTATGCACCCAAACGAAAGAAGGCCGTCTACATTCTCAGCAGCATGCACAGCGTGGTTGAGACTAAGGATACCAACAAAAGGAAGCCAAACACGGTCACACAATACAACCACACAAAGTGCGGTGTGGATGTAATGGACCAAATGGTGCGGGAGTACAGCGTGCGTGCAGGAACACGGAGATGGCCATTCGCCGTGTTCTACAACATGATTGACATGGCAGCACTGAATGCTCATGTTCTTTATCAGGCATGCACTGGGGTGCAGGAGAGACGGGTGGACTTCCTGGTTGAGCTTGCAAAAGAGTTAGGTGGCTCTCATGTGACTGAAAAGAAGGCACGCAAGGAGAAACTCCTTCGGCAACAACCTTCCACACCCAGCCCTGGCAAAAGGGCGAAGTGTCAGGTCAACCATCGATGCACGAACAATTGTGCAACTGAGAGATGTGTTGACTGCTACAAATACACGTGTGGCAAATGTACCAGGGACATACCCAGGCAGTGCCAGGTATGTTCCGACAGTGCAGACAGACTGCTGAGTGAGTGCTGAAATGCTAGTCACACAAGAAGGACATGCCACTCACACACACACACGCAGCCCCCCACAGCAGCCTATTGTAAATATGTGTGGAATTGTTTTATTCCTTGTATTTTTTTTATTATTTTCATAACAAAAATAAAAAGCATAGAAACAAATAACAGTTGTTCTTTTGTATATTTACATTTTTGTATATTTAGATTCAAGTCAATGGGTGCAGAAAAAAAAAAAAAAATCGCAAAAAAAATCACAGCTACTTGCGATATTTTTGTGATCTGTCCCATTGGTCATATAGATCACTCCTCTGGGATTTTTTCGCACGAAAAAAATCGCACAAAAAAAAAAAAAAAATCGCAGGAAAATCGCACCTATGAAAAAAATCGCAGGTGTGCTTGGTGCCATTGAAATACATTGGCAAATCGCAGAAAAAAATTGCATCGCATTGCGATGCGATTTTCGCGCAATTTTTTTTCGCTAGTGTGCTTGAGGCCTTAGACCAGGGGTCGGCAACCTATGGCACGCATGCCACTCTTGGCACGCGAGGCTTATTCCCCTGGCACGGCAGCGGACTCCTCACCCAGCAGTTTCGATCGGACCAAACACGGCCGAAACGAAACTGCTATTATTATACTGTGGGGTCTCTTCAGACCCCCGAGTATAATAAGCGGAGCCCCCGGGGAGATGATCAAACATAAAAAACAATGTACTCACTATTCCACGCTCCGCAGCCGCTCTGTACTCTTCGGGCGCTTCTGCCTGCAGGGGCCACTATAGAGCATAATACCGTGTGCAGGGACCACTATGGGACATATACCGTGTGCAGGGGCCACTATGGGACATATACCGTGTGCAGGGGCCACTATGGGACATATACCGTGTGCAGGGGCCACTATGGGACATATACCGTGTGCAGGGGCCACTATGGAGCATAATACCGTGTGCAGGGTCCACTATAGAGCATAATACCGTGTGCAGGGACCACTATGGGACATATACCGTGTGCAGGGGCCACTATGAAGCATAATACCGTGTGCAGGGACCACTATGGAGCATAATACCGTGTGCAGGGGCCACTATGGAGCATAATACCGTGTGCAGGGGCCACTATGGAGCATAATACCGTGTGCAGGGGCCACTATGGAGCATAATACCGTGTGCAGGGGCCACTATGGAGCATAATACCGTGTGCAGGGACCACTATGGGACAAATACCGTGTGCAGAGGCTGCTATGGGACATAATACCGTGTGCAGGGTCCACTATAGAGCATAATACCGTGTGCAGGGACCACTATGGGACAAATACCGTGTGCAGAGGCTGCTATGGGACATAATACCGTGTGCAGGGGCCACTATAGAGCATAATACCGTGTGCAGGGACCACTATGGGACAAATACCGTGTGCAGAGGCTGCTATGGGACATACCGTGTGCAGGGTCCACTATAGAGCATAATACCGTGTGCAGGGACCACTATGGGACAAATAGCGTGTGCAGAGGCTGCTATGGGACATAATACCGTGTGCAGGGGCCACTATAGAGCATAATACCGTGTGCAGGGGCCGCTATGGGACATATACCGTGTGCAGGGTCTGCTATGGGACATATACGGTGTGTAGGGGCCGTTATGGGACATATTGCTGTGTGCAGGGGCCGCTATGGGACAAATACTGTGTGCAGGGACTGCTATGGGACAAATACTGTGTGCAGAGGCAGCTATGGGACAAATGCCGTGTGCAGAGGCAGCTATGGGACATATACCATGTTGAAGGGGCCGCTATGGGACATAATACCGTGTGCAGGGACCACTATGGGACATTATTCTGTATAACGGTGTGTTTTCTATATTAAGGATGTGTTTTTGCACAGAAAACTCCGGCTTTGTTTTTTTTTGTGCAAAAATGCACCAGTTTTACATTGAATGAAAAAGTTCCAAATATAGCTGCATCCAGATACATAGTGTGTATTCACCATAAGGATGCCGCCATACGGGGCTCCTGGACACAATAAATTTACCACTAATTGGGGGCTGCACATGGACTTTCATTGCTTCTAATCAGAAAGTACAGGAGTGTCCCAGGAAATAGCAGTAAACGCATGTGTCCTAAAGCATCTGGTGGCAGCACTTCTGTGTTATGGTTTGTGGTATATGACTTTAGTTTAGGGGTCGTCAGACTTACAATTATTGACCGGCACTCCGAGTACCTCATCTTTGATTTTTTTATTAAAATCGGCACGCCGAACAAAAAAGGTTGCCTACCCCTGCCTTAGACAAATGCTTCTGGTCATTACTCACAGCTGTACCTTGCTCTAAAATTTCTAATTCTATTTAAAATATATAAAAAATGATTAATTGTTTCAGTGCTTTTTTGCTCAAATAAAACTAAACTTAATACAATATGTATAGTCTTTATATTATCAAATACAATAAACTGAATAGAACTAACTAGACACTAAATGGCTAAACTCAATGGAAAACAACAACCTCCTGTGGTGTGACAGTAATGGCCTTAATTACAGAACAAAAGACGGTGATTATAGGATGTTAGATAAAATCCTTCAGGTCATTCGACCCGTCTCTGGGTTCCAAAGGTAGAAATGTTAAATGACCCCTCTCTGGGACTTCTAGTGCTAGATATAGAATTTCTCTGTCAGATGACATTGTCGGAGGAATCGTTTTTTTTTTGTTGGACTCTGTCGGTAGTTTTTGACATTTTGCTCCTTTTCGTTTAAACCGTTTTTATTGTTCCTTTGTTTGCCTTTTCAATGGCAGGATTACTCCTATTATGAGTGGTATTAAACATAGTGCTCACCAGATAATTTATAGTATGTTCTCTGTCATGAAGAACAAAACTCATAGCATTGGAAGCTCTTTACAGAAAGAAGATGGACAATATGAAGGTGGCATATACATCTTCAGTAGCTGTTGGCCAAACAGAATACTCACCCACCCCCTCCCCAGTGTGCATGTGTTCTCGGTAAGGAGAGAGGCTGACTTCACACAGTGCTGAGGAGAGGGGCAGCTTTGCTCTGAGATGTTTCTGTGTAGTCATACTATCTTGGCATAGTTTCTTCTCCATTGTATTTTATGGGGAAATTGGCCAATGGGAATCACAAGACCCTAGTTCTCCCATTAAGGTGGGTCACACCTCTGGAATCCTTACCTATTGGGCATGTAACTGTATGGCATACCCAGTAGTATTACCATAATTGTTTAAGATGGGATTACTTTAAAGGCTGACAGAAGTGTAGAAAGCCATAAAGTTTTAAAACCAAACCTGTGTAAGTGCTGAGTTCATGAAATTCACCCATATGTAATAATGGAGAAGTATAGCATACATTTAAAGGGACCCTGTCACATGAAAAATGCCATGGAACTGTAGGCAGCATGATATGGTGATATGGTCTCTGCTCTTCCTGTGTTGTGTAGTCAAGGAGGCGGTACTCCTGATTAAGACCGCCCCCTTGACTTCTTAGGATAGAAACAGCAGATATTTCAATGGATAAATGACAAGTTATACTGAATCTTTTCTCACAAACCTATGTGTCAATCTGCTCGGCTCCTTTTGTTCTATAACTTACTGCCTGCAGAATGGACTGCATTTGTTCATGTGAAAGGTTCCCTTTAAAGAGGATCTTTCGTGTCCTCCAACACCGACCTTGTTACATACCACTGAAAAGCTGACCGTGCACTAAATTCACTATCAGTTTTGCTGGTATCTGCCCCAGTTGCAGAGGTATTGGTGCCATTCTGTTTGGTACTGATCTCACTGCACTGTCACAGGGGAGGGCTTACCGCTCCGCATCATCGCTAGGTGGTGAGGAACACCCACCTGACAGTATAAGACTATAGAAGTGTGCTGCATATGAGGGGAGTTCCGCTGATCCTCTTGGGAAATTGCACCCACCATTACAAAAGAGGAGCGTGCTGCCTGTCTACTACATAAATATAGAAGTGTACCATCAGGGGGTGTTCTTCACTGCCCAACAATGATTCTGAGATGTAAGCCCCGCCTCTGACAGTGCAGGGATATCAGTACCGAAACTAATGGTACCGATATCTCTGCAGTCGGCCAGATACTGGCAAAACTGACAATACTCCAGCAGTATGTAACATGCACCGTGTTGGAGGACATGAAAGATCCTCTTTAAATGTTTCTCCCTCTCTAAGCATTTATCATTCTCTCTGCTTTTTTCTGGGTTCTGAATTACATTACATTGGATTTATATGGTTTTTTTATAAGTATACGACCAATAAAGCTATGCACTCGAAATGCTTCATGGTTGCAATTTGCCAAATATTGAACTATAGTCTTCAAGTGCTGATGTGAAGAAAGCACAGCTGCATGTACAGTCATGGCCAAAAGTTTTGAGAATGATACAAATATTAATTTTTACAAAGTCTACTGCTTCAGTTTTTCTAATGGCAATTTGCATATACTCCAGAATGTTATAAAGAGTGATCAGCTTAACAGCAATTACTTGCAAAGTCAATATTTGCCTAGAAAATGAACTTTATCCCCCAAAACACATTTCAACATCCTTGCAGCCCTGCCTTAAAAGGACCACCTAACATCGTTTCAGTGATTGCTCCATTAACACAGGTGTGGGTGTTGATGAGGACAGGGCTGGAGATCAATCTGTCATGATTAAGTAAGAATGACACCACTGGACACTTTAAAAGGAGGCTGGTGCTTGCCATCATTGTTTCTCTTCTGTTAACCATGGTTATCTCTAAAGAAACACGTGCAGTCATCATTGCACTGCACAAAAATGGCCTAACTGGGAAGAGTATTGCAGCTAGAAAGATTGCACCTCAGTCAACAATCTATCGCATCATCAAGAACTTAAAGGAGAGAGGTTCCATTGGTGCCAAAAAGGCTCCAGGGAGCCCAAGAAAGACCAGCAAGCGGCAGGACCGTCTCTTCAAAGTGTTTCAGCTGCGAGATCGGGCTACCAGCAGTGCAGAGCTTGCTGAGGAATGGCAGCAGGCAGGTGTGAGAGCATCTGCACGCACTGTGAGGCGGAGACTCTTGGAGCAAGGCCTGGTCTCAAGGAGGGCAGCAAAGAAGCCACTTCTCTCCAGAAAAAACATCAGGGACAGACTGATATTCTGCAAAAGGTACAGGGAGTGGACTGCTGAGGACTGGGGTAAAGTAATTTTCTCTGATGAATCCCCTTTTCGATAGTTTGGAAGATCTGGAAAACAGCTTATTCGGAGAAGAAGAGGTGAGCGCTACCACCAGTCTTGTCTCATGCCAACTGTAAAGCATCCTGAAACCATTCATGTGTGGGGTTGCTTCTCAGCCAAGGGAATCGGCTCTCTCACAGTCTTGCCTAAAAACACAGCCATGAATAAAGAATGGTACCAGAATGTCCTCCAAGAACAACTTCTCCCAACCGTCCAAGAGCAGTTTGGCGCTGAACAATGCCTTTTCCAGCATGATGGAGCACCTTGCCATAAAGCAAAGGTGATAACTAAATGGCTCAGGGAACAAAACATAGAGATTTTAGGTCCATGGCCTGGAAACTCCCCAGATCTTAATCCCATTGAGAACTTGTGGTCAATCATCAAGAGACGGGTGGACAAACAAAAACCAACAAATTCAGACAAAATTAAAGCATTGATTCTGCAAGAATGGACTGCTATCAGTCAGGATTTGGTCCAGAAGTTGATTGAGAGCATGCCAGGGAGAATTGCAGAGGTCCTGAAGAAGAAGGGTCAACACTGCAAATATTGACTTGCTGCATTAACTCATTCTAACTGTCAATATAAGCTTCTGTTACTCATAATATGAATGCAATTATATTTCTGTATGTGATAAAAACATCTGACAAACACACATAAAAACCAGAGGGCAGCAGATCATGTGAAAATATAATATTTGTGTCATTCTCAAAACTTTTGGCCATGACTGTAGACGTCATAGAGCTGTGTACCTGGCCCTATAGCACTGCCATATTATGCATTTTACAGAGTTGTGGGACATCCCATAGAAAAATCTCACAACCTCATCTTCCCAGTGTGTGCATCCTTTCTACAGTAGATACAGCTGTCCGCTGGTAAACACATGGTGGGAGTGTCAGTGTTTGAGGACTATAGATAGTCTTTGTTTTCTGGTAACAATAAACTTGTTTCTCGAGCTGGACTTGTAGGAAGTAAACCATCTCATAAACTCTTTTCACCACCAGATCATGGGAATTGTTTGTCGCTGATAACGCAACATGATTTACTTCTATTGCGTTCATTATTATTTTACAGAAATTTGCAATGTCTTTTTTCCTTTTGAGATTTATTTATTTTCATTCATTGTGTTCTAGCCTGTAGTCGGCATGCAACAGTCTGTGTTGGAATGTCTGTATATTGCTCATTCGGTGGGGGAGGAGCCTTTGTATACATCTTGTATGCGGTGAGTACATTTATTGCTGCTATATTCTTTTACCTTTAGGTTGTAAGTAAAGATCTTTACTTCTTCTGAGATGAAATGATTGGTTCTTCTCAATAGAGAATTAGTAAATCTATATCATTTTGAAATATGTGCAATCATATTATTGTGATGACATCTTTATACAGAGGACAGGGAGAGCTATATAAAGCTATTTGTAAAGTGTTGTGGCGTATGTTGGAGCTAAATAAATAGATTTGTTATGACCAAGAAATCCCTATAGCATGATACATTCAGATTGCACTGCAATATTATTATTAATGTTAATTTTATTTATATAGCGCCAACATATTCCGCAGCACTTTACAATTCAGAGGGTACAACAACAGACAATATTAGACATTACAATGTGACAAAATATTTATCATATCTAACAATAGGAGTGAGGGCCCTGCTCGCAAGATCTTATAATCTATGATGAAATAAGGGGACACAAGTGGCAAGAGGGCTTGTTTGGTGCAATGGTTCAGCCAGAGTGTTCAGTGCAGTGAGCCCTTGGCACTGCACATGAATGGGCCATCTCCTGGCCACTTGTGATTGTGGCATTGGGGACATTAAATGGAACCTGTCACCAGGAAAATGCAGTGCCTTCTGCAGGCATCATGCTATAAGGCAGGAGGAGCTGAGCACATTGATATATAATTTTGTGGGAAAAGATTCCAAATAACTTGTAAATTTATCCACTGAAATCTCTGTGCTTTCTTTGCTATGAAGTCAAGAAGGTGGTCCTATCAGTGATTGCATAGTCATAGAGGAGAGGCTATCAATCACTGATGGGACCACCTTCTTGACTAAATAGGAAAGCGAGAGCAGAGTGGCTAAATGACAGGTTATACTGACTCTTTTCCCACAAAACTATGTATCCTCTCCTTCTGCTCTATAAGATGCTGCACTGCATTTTCCCGGTGTTGGGTCCACTTTAAAACATGGATTTCTGATGATACCATGAACTTCCCTTTACTTTAAAACCCTTGAATGGGAAGTTCACACAGAGTTTTTGCAAGCGGGTTTTTGATGCAGAAAACGCCTTTAAAAATGTCTTCCGACTATCCCATTCATTTCAATGGGAGTCAGGCAGATTTTTCCCTCTAGCAAAAAAAAACAAAAAAGTCATGATCTGTCTTCAGGTAGATGCTGCCCAGCAAAGCCGATTGAAATGGGGGGGAAAAAAATACTCAGTGTGAACATTCCCTTAGAGAACACCAGTCAGCCTCTTCCGACCTGAAATTGTAGCTTGTAGAGGTCTAACAATAAGCCTCTCGTACATACGACAACTGTATAGTTTAGTTTTAATGTTTCTTTTTATCCTTTTGCTTTTTCACAATTAGGTGGATTGAGAAGTATTTTGTGAAATGTTGGTCTGAGAGAAGCTTTGCCAATTTGCCGGCGGTCTTGCAGGAAAGCTGCCTTAATGTTCTGGTCCAGTCACTCGTGAGTATAAATAAGCTAGTCGTCGTCATTGGCTTTATCTCTATTATATAGCAGAGTATCTAGCAGTATTGTTTAGCTGGTGGTTGGGGGCGTTCACATTTTGCTTCCATGCTCAGTCGCTTTTGGCTAGCCCAGAAGATGAGTTTTTCTAATATATTAAATTGGACACAGTCAGTGATGCGTGCAGATTCTGCTGAAACCTAACGCGATTTGTCTCGTATCCTATAAACGCAGCCAAATCCTTTAGTTGTCTATATTTTTTTTCCCCCTTACAATGAGACAATACCTTATGCTTGCAGAATCCACTAGAAAAATACAATTTCGCAACCTCATGGACATAGTGACTTATGCTTATCCCGCAGATGTGCTCGCTGGATAAACCAAATTATCTATAATCTATTTATTCAGACCAAAGTTAAAATTAGCTGCTAACTCAGTGATTCTGTTCCTGTCTATTGTTAAATAGGTCAGTGCCTCCAGGATCAAAATTAGTTCTCTGTACCAGTAATGTGACTGCCAGGGTCTGCCAATGACTGACATGTTTTAAAATGTGCTGCAATGACGCTGTCATCTTGGTGTTAATGTGATCTTTCTGCTCTCGGAGCTATCCTAAATACATGTATTTTCTATTGTGCACCTTCTAGAAATCTCTCAATATTAAAAACTGAATTGTCGACACATAACACAACTTGCATGTATGGAATAAATCGCCATGTGATCATTGTAAGGCCTGGGATACACAGCGTAATAACTATGGGTTAGCCACTACAAATTCGCCAGGTTAATCTTCATCGATTTACATTTGCGGTATATTGGGTGCGATATAAAGAGTTGTCTAGTTCTTCTTCTTTCCTTTTTTTTTTTTTTTTCTTGATGGTTTACTACTAGTGTAGTAAACTTTGCATTGTTTGGGCCCGTTGGGGGACCCAAACAACACAAGAGGCGGACTGCTAAAACCGCGGTAACACACGGAGTCTGCCGGACCCTACTGTCTGTCGTTTTTATAATGGCAGAGGAAAAACTTAGCGGAGACTTTGTGAAAGTACTGTTAAATTGATTCAGGTGACCCAATCTATCTGCGGAGTGGGGTTGATATTTTGGGTTCTGTGGACAGACTCCCTTTTAAATACTGTATAACAAAAATGCTATATTGATCTCCAAACCAAGCACAACATTTGCAAGGAGTTTGTATCTTCTCCCCGTGTTTGCGTGGGTTTCCTCCAGGTACTCCAGTTTCCTCTAAGACAAACCGATAGGGAATTTAATTGTGAGCCCTATATGGGACAGTGACGGACAATGTCTATAAAGCGCTGACAGAATATGATGGCGCTATACAAGTAAGCATAATAAATAAACTGTAAATTGTTCCTTAACCAGCAGCACAATAATACATAGTTATAAACATGACATGATGGTGGGTGGAGAAAGTCTCACTTCTGCACATGGCAATGTCTGTAAAGTCTGACATGTCAGATTGTGATATCATTATGTGAGGGGCTTCTCCTTCCCAAATGTTAGTGCACGCACTATGAACAGAGCAGATGGCGCTGGGTGATTTCTTTGTATATTTCTTGCTGAATTCCTTTGGAGTGTCACAACATTCTTTGTTCTTCAGTCTTACAGGAATGCAGCTTTTCTGTTGATGGAAAGTGACAGGCTGATCAGTAGTCTCCCTGGGGTGAAGTGGGCAGAAAGGGCACGAAATTTGGCATCTGAATTACAGGAAGAATGTGTGAAATTTATGGTGGCAAACTTCTCCCAAATAATAAAAAGTGAAAGTTTTGCTCATTTGTTACAGGTAAAGATCAAATTATTTCTTTTTGAACTGATGTTTCACAATCCCCTGCATCATATAATGTTATATGTTTGTTTGTTTTTTTTCATTTCTTATATGAATCATTTTTCACAAGTTACATGAAAGTGATTGTAAATCCTTGGATCTGAAATTACTGTAGTTCCTTAAAGGGATTTTGGGGGCTAAAAATATTGATGACTTATCCTAAGAATTTCAATATCAGATTAATAAGGGTCCAACTCCTGGCATCCCCCAGCTGTCCTTAGGAGCTGAATCACAGAGAATGAAACAGGAAGCAGATAGCGCTGTTCTCTGTGTAGTGGCCAGATCAGGTTACTGTAGGTCAGCTCCTACTCATGTGAATTGAGCCTAAGCTGCAGTGACTCAGTTAATTTACTGCACAGAACTGAGCTGTCTGTTTCCTGCTCTATTCTCTGTGCATCAGCTGTTGAAAACAGAAAATTAGTGGGGGGGTGCCAGATGTCAGACAATCATCAGTCTGTTATTACTGACCTATCTTTTGGATAGGTCATTAATGTTTTAACCTTGAAAACCACTTTGAGGACCTTGCATCTCTCCTGTTTTAGTGAATAATTGTATTCCCTGTAATATAATTCTGGATCATATTTTATCATAGTTCTGTCTTTTACTGTTCCTCTGTTGTTCCTCCTAGAAACTTATGATTAAATTGCCAACTGGGTGTTAGCATTGCCCTAGTGAAAAGAGTATCTTGCTACATATTTTGGAATTGTTAGCACGGATTGGATATTTTGAATGTTTGGGGGCACTCCTCCAGTTGGTAACGCCCTGCTTAACAGTTCACCCATAAATTTCTTGGAGGAGTAGCAGAGAAACAGCACAACACTGAGTTATAAGAAAAGATGATCCAGAATAGTTATATTATGGGGAATATAATTATTAGCAAAAACCGTCGTATAAAAAGTGACAGAACTAATAACACAGTTGGAATTTTTTCCCTAGCCCCCACCGTTCCCGAGCAATCATTGCTGTTAGTTTTGGTGCCTGATATACTATTTAGTCTCTGTATTGTCAGGAGGGCGGTGTCAGGCAGGAGCAGACAAGGGGTGTGATTCTGAGCTCTGTCACTGGCTGCCTCTGATTGGAAGTCTGAGTCACACCCCCTGCGTGACTCCACCCTTCTGACATTACAGAGTTTAAATAGCACATCAGGCAACAAAAGTAACTGTGCTTGTGTCTTGGGAATAGCGGAGGCTAATGAGAAAATTCCAACTGTGCTGGAATCAGTGGAGCAGCAACTATTCACAGATGCTAAGAACTAGAATTGGTGGAGGTGGTGAAAAGTCTTCCTTAGGCTATGGCCCCACGTTGCGGAAAAGCGGCTTTTTTTTTTTTTTTTTTTTTTTTTTTTGAGCCAAAGCCAGGAGTGGATTGAACAGAAGGGGGAAGTATAAGAGCTTCCTATATATTTCCCATTCCTTTTGTAGCCATTGTTGGTTTTGGCTCAAAAAAAGCAACAAAATCTGCAACAAAAAAAGCTGCGTTTCCACAACGTGGGGCCTTAGCTTTAAGAGCAGAAGAGATGGGATGTTGAGCAGCCCATTGCATAACAGAGCATGATGAAACTGTGAAACTGTGTCCGCTGGGTTAAAGGTTGTTTTACAGTGCTGCTTGGTAATACCATATACAAAGATATCTCCTCCAAGCTCCTACCTTGTGCTTTCAGCAGTCCTACAGAGTAAGAACTCCTAATAGACTCCCTTTTAATTTTCAAACACAGTTTCATCTGATAGAATTTAATATTTAGTCTACTAGTACTATATGAACAGTAGTAAATATGGGGCCCATAATTATGTGCGCTACACGGATTGGCCTTATTGTTGTATGTGGGTACATATGAGGCTGATCCCAAATTTGCTTGTGTGCAGGAGACCTTGAAATTTGGAACGCAGACATGGCGGGGTCTGCAGACTTATAAATCACATACAAGCCTATATAAATCCTGTACAAACCTATATAAATGGCATTTAAACCCTTACAAATATGGTTTTCGGTCAGATTTTGTATACCAGTTTGTGCTGGCAAAAATTCAACATACATAAATTTCTGTCATCTGTTAGGACAATTTGCCGTAATATTTTATTCAGTCCTGATCACTTCAGCCCACATAATTTATAGAGGAACACAATGATCAGACTATTGTAGGTCTTGTGTCTGACTATAATAAGACGGACCATGATTTTTATCCTTTTAGGCCTCTTTCTCACACGCAGTTTTTTTCCAGTGTTTTTAAAGGGTACCTGGGTTGTCACGAAAAGTTGAAATATGTGCAGGGTCTTGCTGTGAAGGGACATACATGATGTCCTATCAGTTTTGCTGCTGCTAGCATCCCCACTCTGGCTGCAGCACATTTTACGTTTGTTTCAGAGGCAGGGGGCGTGTACAATAAGAAGCAGCCTTCCTCCCCATACATTATAACTACTGCTAGTTTATACTAGTAACAAATAGCTGAGAAATGACAAAGTGACCATACTATAGAAGACCCAGGAACACTGGACTTTAAATGTAGGACAAATACATGCAGGCATGCATCCCTGACACAGGAAAAAAGTAATCTATGAGCACAGAAAAGCTGCTTTTTGTCTGTAATATCCCATCTGTAATCACACAAGCATCCAGAAGTAGATACAAGTACATAGAAGACTTTTTTTTTTTCTTACATTGTAAGCTGTGAGATGTGCAAAATGTTCAGTTCAGTGCACAGAGATAGCAGTTTGCAGATGTATGGTGAGGCTGTGAGGAGAATCAGTCCCTCCCCTATCCATTCACTTTGTGAATAAACCCGTTCCTCCACTTACTGCAAAGTCGTCTTGCTTTTTAATGTATCTATTGACAGAGCTTCCCTAATAACAAGGAGAGAACTATAAATTAGCTAGAGGGGTTTTTCAGGTAGAAAGCAGCCACATTTTTAATTTAAATGCATTACATTTTGGTCCAGAATCTCAGTTAGAGACCATTTAATCTTTTGTAGAAAACAGGTGTTCTATATATTATTATTATTTTTTTTTTTTTGCTGTTTGTCAAGTCCTTTAGAGCATTGGTGCCCTGCTGTGCTGAGAACCATAGCAGTGGATGCAGAATGTGTGAACTCCCTCTTACCCCCCCCCCCCACTCCAGCTACTCTGAATGAAGTACAGCACTTGGCTATTTCTGCTACTCCCATTGAAATTAATGGAGCGGAGGCACGCCTTCTGTGTCCACGGCTAGGGAGTAAAACACCCCCTTTTTCAAGAGTGGAGAGGGTCACGTGTGCTCTTGATAGGAGGCCTTATATTCACAAGTGGTCATAGCTTGCTGGTTGATCCGTAGTTTTGCTCTCTAAGTTTTCATGACTCAGTTTTTTTTTCTCGACGCCTTCTCTGTATTTTTTTATTTTTTTTTTCTTTTCTGCCGCATTTCTGTCAATGAGAAATAAATTAACCGCATTTCATCTCTTCTTCCATTTAGGCCCAGGGGATGAGCAGTCGACCATATCTTTTAGAACATGTCTTTAATGAAATTGAGAAAAACATTTCATTTCAGAACTGCTCCTCTCTGTACATGGCTTTGGATGACTTACTACATTTGGCAACAGAAAACGAAATGGTAAGTGTCACAGTGCTCTTATTTTGCTGTATTTTAACATAAAGCTGCCCAAACTTCCTCCTTGATGTAATACCTTTTAAGCACTACATGATACCATTATAGCATTTGTATGTGAGCAATTTATTCAGCCATCATTGACAATTACAGAGCAGCATATAGAGTCCTCTCAGTGTGAATATACGATGGTACAAAGCATCATACCTATTGGCTCACTGTGAATATTTCTTGTCAGGCCATTTGCGCGTTATATTACAAAATCATCACTTCATCATTAAAGGCATCTCCTATCAAACATAGCATAAAAGTGAACATGGAACCAGATTTGGGGCCACAAAAAATCCAGCATGTTTACAGTCTCATACCAGACAAAACCAGAGGAGCAGCCAGGACAGATGTTAAGTGTAATCACATTTGTCTTGCCAGAGATCAATTCTAGACTCCAGTGGCTCCAGGCACTTATGCGTTGCACCTTTGAAGCCAAGGACAGTACAGCTCTCTTCACTCTGCATGCACCATAAAGCAAGGTGTACTGTCCTCTGCTTCACCAGTGTAATGTGCATGCACCCAGAACCACTGGAGATGAATCCCAGGCTCATTTCTGGCGAGTTAAAGGAGTAATTACAGACACTTATCTCCTATCCACAGGTTGTACCCCCAACGATCAGGAGAACAGGGGCCCAAAAGTCCTCCTGGAGCCTCCTTTTGAATGAAGCATCAGTGTGTTTGTATGGCTGGCACCCCACATTTATGGGGCTGCCAGGACTACAGTCTCCGGCAACTCCATATAGGTTAAAGCAACGCTGGTTACACAAGCGCAATTGTGCTTTATTCATAGGGGGACTTTCAGGCCCATGTTCTCATGAATGCTGGGAGTCCCACTGGTCAGTCTACCAACAACCTGACATGTATCCTCTATCCTGTGGATAGGGATAAATGTCTTTAATTTGCACGACCCTTTAAATGTCATAAAACTTAGTAATAAAATCACAACTGGAACTGTTGTAGGCAAATGTGAGACCCTAATACTAAGCTGCATAAAGACATGCTTGTGGTTTAGTGTCTCCAATCCTCATGACTGGCTACTGTAAGTCTTCTTTAAAAGGAAATAAAATGGCTCCACATGATGTCTATGATCTCACCCACATCATCCACTATAATGCCATGCAAATACTGGCTGTGGATCAGTGCACATGCGCAACAATATAGTGGATAAGACAGAGATAATAGATAGCATGTGGATCAGTCGCAGCAAGCACAAGATTTGAGTCAGTCGTGACACAGGTTCTGGCTGTAAATGTCAGGTCATGTTTTAGGGGGCAGTGCTGGGCAGCATTTTGTGGTGACAGCTAGTGCTCCTGGTGCGGCAGCTACATCCCAGGTGCAATTGAATATGTATATGATAACAAAAAAATAGCTTCCTATGGATTTATACTTGGTCTAAGTAGGCCTGGTGCTGCAAAGGTCAAACAGATCCTCAGCAGTGCATGGGCAGCTTTAGTCTTCTCTGTTCATAGAGACTCTTCTACTTGTGCTGGTGTCTTTGATCATTGAATCATAATATTCTTTGATGGAAACTAATAGGAATCTCTTTGTGCTAGCAGGTAAGCAGACACTGTGGGAGTGATGGAGTTGATCAAGCAGTATTGTATACTGGAAACTAGGCCCCAGAGAAGAAATAGTTTAGTCATGGGAGAACGATGACATTGAATAATGACTGGATTTGGGCCAGCTCTTATAATGCGTCAGCTTTCTTTTTTTTTTTTAAATTAAATAACCAATACAATCCAGGCTCCAAACAATAATCATTCCAAATAAAATTAACCTGTTTGCTATGTAACATGACCACCTGCCAACCTTAGGAACACTAAGCACAGAAATTGTGCAAAAAATGTATATTCCAGCAGTTCCTCCTTTTCCTTGGCTCTATTATGGTTATAACTGAGCAATATATTAAGAAATCATCTGTTTGTCCCAGAAGCTCCTTCTTCTCATAGGTTGTAAGACAACTGTCTGGAGCCTCCCTGCTGTGCCCTGTTTGCAGTACTGTTCTCCTCAGTCAACCACCACCATCATCTGTGGACCCCCACAGATCAAATATTGGTGACCTATACTGTAGATAGGATGTCCGCATGAAACATGCATTTAGGGCTGGAAACTCTTTAACTACAGGACAAGGATAGCTGTCTGATGGGGTCTAAACATTGGAATCCCACCAATCATGAGAATGTGGGTTCCATCTACTCTTTAGAATTGTAGTGGCAGGTTCACACATTCACATACGTGCACTGCAGCTCTATTTATCTGGGTCCATCAGAGAGAATTTGGCAATCTCCAGCAGCCCCAAGAATTGAAAGGCGCTCAGCCCGGACTATGGAGCCAAAGTCATATAGTCAGGGCCAGTTTTGGGTGAATGTCCAAAACAAAATGATTATTAAATATATAATTGATATTATCGGATGTCACCTGAGGCTCTTGCTTAGACTTGTCTCTGGGGCAGCTTATGTTTTTTTTTTCCAGAACGAGAGTTTTGGCATTTCCATCTGACATTGGCTGTTTATGAAGGAGATAGAGTTGGAGTTGGGCTATGTAAAAGTAGCACACCAGGATTATAGTTCTCACATTTTCATTTCTGCCGTTTCTCCATATTGAATCCATGACCAAGCAAGATGCATTTTCAAAAATCTGCAATATTCCTATTTTGCCACATTTTATTGACAGATCATCCCAAAAAAAAAGGACAGTAGTACATACATTGCACACCCAGGTATCCTGTTTGATGTATACCAATTCTCTGTTCTCAAGAAAATGTACAGTACATGTTTTTTTTTTTTTTTACTCTTCGATAAATCCATGTGTTAGGTCATTGCTATATCTCTCATTGATCGTGAAACAGTGTCGCCTGCCATGAAATGGTTAATATAGCTGCCAACCCATAGTGTAGGAGATTAGTACAAGGAATGTGCCTTGTATGATGCAGTATAGTAATGGGAATGAATTGTATAGCTGTGTCCACATGTAGTGTAGTAATGGTTTATTGGCTGTTTTCTTCCTGAAGATGTGTAGGGAATGTGCAGTTTTATGGATCAATGATAACCAATCAGATGTGTGCAGCACGGGAGGTGGATGCGCTCTCCTTACTACGGCACAGCTATACATGAAGTGTATGGAGGCTCTACACTACTACATAAAGCACTGGAGGAATACTGTGTGTGTGTGTGTGTGTGTGTGTGTGTTCTATAATACACAATGTCTGAGCAGATTTAATAGGTTGTCCCATTTTACTTGCTTCCCAGCCTTAATCTTGCATTGTACTGCTCCCAGGCTTTGTTCTTTGTTTTTGTATAGAGTGACTGCACGACCATTCATTGTACAGAATAGACTGCAATGCAGGAAAATTAGACAAGCCGCAAACACAGGGACAGGGCTTATAGATCAGACACATTCATAATCCTGTGACCATAAGATCTACAGTCATGGCCAAAAGTTTTGAGAATGACACAAATATTATATTTTCACATGATCTGCTGCCCTCTGGTTTTTATGTGTGTTTGTCAGATGTTTTTATCACATACAGAAATATAATTGCATTCATATTATGAGTAACAGAAGCTTATATTGACAGTTAGAATGAGTTAATGCAGCAAGTCAATATTTGCAGTGTTGACCCTTCTTCTTCAGGACCTCTGCAATTCTCCCTGGCATGCTCTCAATCAACTTCTGGACCAAATCCTGACTGATAGCAGTCCATTCTTGCAGAATCAATGCTTTCATTTTGTCTGAATTTGTTGGTTTTTGTTTGTCCACCCGTCTCTTGATGATTGACCACAAGTTCTCAATGGGATTAAGATCTGGGGAGTTTCCAGGCCATGGACCTAAAATCTCTATGTTTTGTTCCCTGAGCCATTTAGTTATCACCTTTGCTTTATGGCAAGGTGCTCCATCATGCTGGAAAAGGCATTGTTCAGCGCCAAACTGCTCTTGGACGGTTGGGAGAAGTTGTTCTTGGAGGACATTCTGGTACCATTCTTTATTCATGGCTGTGTTTTTAGGCAAGACTGTGAGAGAGCCGATTCCCTTGGCTGAGAAGCAACCCCACACATGAATGGTTTCAGGATGCTTTACAGTTGGCATGAGACAAGACTGGTGGTAGCGCTCACCTCTTCTTCTCCGAATAAGCTGTTTTCCAGATCTTCCAAACTATCGAAAAGGGGATTCATCAGAGAAAATGACTTTACCCCAGTCCTCAGCAGTCCACTCCCTGTACCTTTTGCAGAATATCAGTCTGTCCCTGATGTTTTTTCTGGAGAGAAGTGGCTTCTTTGCTGCCCTCCTTGAGACCAAGCCTTGCTCCAAGAATCTCCGCCTCACAGTGCGTGCAGATGCACTCACACCTGCCTGCTGCCATTCCTCAGCAAGCTCTGCACTGCTGGTAGCCCGATCCCGCAGCTGAAACACTTTTAAGAGATGGTCCTGCCGCTTGCTGGTCTTTCTTGGGCGCCCTGGAGCCTTTTTGGCACCAATGGAACCTCTCTCCTTGAAGTTCTTGATGATGCGATAGATTGTTGACTGAGGTGCAATCTTTCTAGCTGCAATACTCTTCCCAGTTAGGCCATTTTTGTGCAGTGCAATGATGACTGCACGTGTTTCTTTAGAGATAACCATGGTTAACAGAAGAGAAACAATGATGGCAAGCACCAGCCTCCTTTTAAAGTGTCCAGTGGTGTCATTCTTACTTAATCATGACAGATTGATCTCCAGCCCTGTCCTCAACACCCACACCTGTGTTAATGGAGCAATCACTGAAACGATGTTAGGTGGTCCTTTTAAGGCAGGGCTGCAATGATGTTGAAATGTGTTTTGGGGGATAAAGTTCATTTTCTAGGCAAATATTGACTTTGCAAGTAATTGCTGTTAAGCTGATCACTCTTTATAACGTTCTGGAGTATATGCAAATTGCCATTAGAAAAACTGAAGCAGTAGACTTTGTAAAAATTAATATTTGTATCATTCTCAAAACTTTTGGCCATGACTGTACAAATAGTAGAATTATTATTATTATTATTATTATTATTATTATTATTTCATATGAATTGCACAGTGTTCTAGTGACTAAATATCTCAGCACATGCTGTAATATTCCGGCTGTCTAGACTGGTGTTCATGAATGTCAAAGACTACATTGTAAAACCTCAGTAAGCACTAATAATACATTATATAATAATAATCTTCATATAGGACCAGTATATCGCATAGCACTCTATAGTTCATAGAGTATATGTATAGAGAATATTACACATTACTGAATAACAATACAATCAGTAGGAATGAGGTCCTGGCTTGAAAGAGTTTACAATCTATTACTAAATGGAGGAATTAAAGGGAGTCTGTCAGCAAGAAAATCAGCATTAACCTAATGATGGTACCTTTTAGGGTGGCTTCTACACTTTCCAAAGATGTCTTTCTTCTGCATTGCAGCTCCATTTTCATGAAAATCAATGTTTTATTCTTATGCAAATTAGCTGAAAAGGACTTTAAGGGCGTTTCCTTTCCTGCCGGGGCTTCGCGCTCTGCTCTAGAAAACCGCCACTAACTGCCGCCCATCTCTGCCTCCTGTTGCTTGAGTGACATCTCCCACTTTATCACACTTTGCCTGTAGCTGTCTCCTGTTGGTAGCAGTAAGGGACCATTAACTGGAGTAGAGAATGCCAAATCCTTTTAGGGGCCATTAATGGTTTAACCGATCAGTTTTACAGATACAAAGAACTGATGCTAAAAGCAGATGGAAACTATCCGCTGACAGTCAGTGTTAAATAAAAACAGATCAGTTTCTGTAGGACATACCACCACAAACAAAAATGAATGAAACTGATCAGTTTTGACTTTGAAGGACACCAAAAATGTAGTATACAATACTTTTGTGTCTGTTATAGAAAAACTGACACACAAGTCTAATTTTTTTGTACAAGTACAAATTTTTTTTTCACATAAATTTCTCTTCATGCATCTTTTTGCATACGTGTGCATTACTTTATTTGCAGATCTGCTAAACAGATTAAAAAAAAAAAAAAAAACTTGATGTGAATGCATCCTAATTTGAATAGGGGCAGAGCTCCTTCTGGCAGGGGGATCAGCTGATCAGTGTGGGGTCTGGATGTCAGTATAAAAGAAAAAAAAAAAAACATGAAAGCTATAAATCCCCTTTAAGCCAAGCAGTACTACATTCCATATTTTACATGGGCAGATAAACTGCTATAATGAGCGCCGATCAATGATCTAGGAAGTCGATTTATTGCTTCCATGTAGCTATGATTGACAGTGGGTCCAGTTGGCTGTTCCCCCTCCTACACATTTTCACCAGGGGATGTGCTACTGGCAGACATCATTTTTATACCCACGTAAAAGATGTGATTCGCGACAAACATTTCATCGTCTGCCACTTGATCGCTGCGCATGTTTACATTGAGCAATGATCATGGACCATCATTCGGAAGATCATCTCTTTTCGTGTAAAAGACATCATATACTTTAGAAAAATATCATCTGTCTAAATTTGTCATCATAAAAGCGACATTAATTTAGCGCTTTCCCTTTAAATTGCATGCAGCACAAGAGATGCTGGCTCTGCAGAGCCTGGGTAAACACTCCTGTAATTAACCTCTTCCATGCTGGGAGCCAGTGTAGTAAGTGGCATTGCTGCCCAGAGGCTCACGTAGTAAAGAGATTAAAGGATTTATCAAATTCAATTAGAACAAGACTGTACCAGCGCATACAACCATGTAAGCCGCACCATATTATATTCTTACATTGTCTACGTTTTTTTTTTTTCTTGTTTGACATGTTTTGTGATTTCTCCAATATTTTTTTTCTGCAAACCTATTTAAGGCAAACTATACATAATGGTTAGTACAAATATGTAGAGAAGGCGTCGTAGGTCAAAATCTGCTGTATCATACACGAAACAAACAAGTGTTGAATGTTTAATCACATTCACTATTGCTCCCAGGAGTGTTTGACTTTGCAGTCAGCTGGCAGAGAGATACCAATGAAGAAATGAGCATGTTTGTTTAAGATGGCGTTTCCTCCGTCTGTCACCAGCAGTTTCACATTCACACTGGTTTCTAATCTAATGCTGCAGGATGGAGAGCCATTCGTAAAGCAGTAGGCAGTACAGTCCAAGTGATGACATCACTGACATTGCTTAGGGAGTAAGTAGATTCAGCGAGAGCGAGAGGAATATAATGACTGGTTGCCATGGAAATGTGCCTCTGAACAGCTGCTGATTTGTTACTTGAACATAGGTTTTTACGTGCAAGATACAGGCTCTGCGTGATAAGCTGTGGAGCTTCCTGGTCCAGTCTTTTTATGCTGTACGGCACACAGAAGGCTGGAAATTGATGCGGCCGAGTGATCAGGACAAAATACAAGCAGGTAGGTGTATTTGCACACTACATTGCAGCTGTATGTAAATATTAATATTCATTTTTTTTATTTTATTTTTTTAAAGTCTGGATGTTAATGACAGAATAACATTTGCATAAAATACATCCGTAGTCTAATTCTCAGTTTACAGTCAAATGAGCTGCCAGAGCAAATTCCAGAAATATTGCACACAATGAAGGATGTTTTGTACAATTATCTGTCCCCTGATCAAAGTGATCCATATAAGCCGCATCGCAACTGCTCGGCCCTTTGTAGATGAACGTTATATGTTGTTTTTTTTGTCATGTGGAAGAAGTCTCGGGGAAAATAAATCCATCGCCTTTCTCGCCAGCAGCAATATGACCCTGTGTGTAGTGGTACTGACCAAGTGTCAGAAACGTGAATGAAAATTTTCTACATGCAAATGATACAACCCCTTTTTACAATCAGGCAGCAGGATGAGAGATCTGTGTATATATAATCTTAGTAACGTTGTTGCTCTTTGTATAATTTTTCAATATTGCATAATAAAAAAAAATCCACATTGATATGCTGTAATAGAATAACATACAGCCTAGCGTAACTGCAGAGAAGCAGATGAAATACGCATGGCAAGTTCATGTATAATGCAGGCAGCACATATTATCTTTGTGCATGCTTTATGGAATTGGGTTAATATTGCTTCATCAATCAGCATTCCCATGTTATCACTTCCGCTCTTCTCTATGGATTTCCCAGAAGAAATCTCAGCAGCTAATCCAGTATAGTAGAAGCCACTCATGTGCCTTTACTGCGGTATAGACTGCTGCTGTGTCAGACGCCTTCATCACTGAGGTGAATCGCTTGTAGCGTGGTATTGTGTATCAGGGAAAAAAAATGGTGCATGATTTCCCAGAAGCTCCTGGCTCCCTTCCAGTAATATGTTTTCACAGGGTTTTTGTGTAAATGCATCCGTTTGGAGAATGCTAGTCTGTAAACTTCCTATACATAGCTAAGCCTGTGTCTGCACACCCTGGTTATCCGCCTTTAGTAACCGTGTCTTTCCTTTTGCATTCTAGTTGCCTTTGACAAAGGGGATGATAGAAGACTTGCAAAAAAACCCACGTTCACAAGCTCCCAGGTATGACAAAAATTGTTTGCATGCAGGGATGGGTAGAATAATGTGGTGTGCACAAACAATTGGGTGGCAAATGTAGGTAAAAAAATCCAGCTTTTTTTTTTTAAATTGGTAGAAATTGTACCAAAAGTAGGCTTGGAGGTATATGGTTTCCCAGAAATATGTATAGGTGGCTTGCACGGTGTGACTGCAGTGGCTTTGCATGCATTTGTCATGCAAAATGAGCATGACTTTAGCTGTAGTAATGTGGCTGATAGTACCATGCTTTGACCATCTGTTGTTATCATGGAGGCGTAATAATATTGTATGTATGTTATGGTGCTAAAAAACCATTGTATGGTATATGAGGATCAGCAGTCCTGTTACGGTCTCTGCACTGATGCTAGTGTCCCCGGCTAACTGTAAAAAAAAAAAAAAAAAAAAATGATTGACTTCACGGTCAGGGACTGAGTCATGATAATTGTTGTCTTTCTGGCTGGGGGCCTTAAAGCCATCTCGCTGCTAGGACGAGCAATAATGACTTCATGTCTTAATATCTATATATAGTGCAGCACGTTCTTGTAGTCTCTGTGAAGAATTGATGTCTTTGTGTGTAGACAGGTTGGTTCAAAAACCTATAGTGACTGACTACCAAATATGTTCGATCATGATCGCAAAGCATTTAGAGCAGTTGTGGGTTTGTTTGTTTTTTATTTTTTTAGATTTAAAAAATTTATTTTTCAGCTCCCAGATTTTGGAACACACCCAGCTCTAAGTCTGCGTGTGGTAGAGCTGAATTTTGCTGTAGATTTTACCGTTTGCAATGCAACATAATGGACATTTGCAAATCCAAAAGAAGATCTGAAATCTGCACGGATATTTTTCTGCCATGTGGAACTGGGCTTTGGGGAAGGCTTGTTTGTCAGCGTTGTGATATTTCTGCACCGCAAATCTGTTGTAGGGCCACCATGTTGTAACATGGCCTAAAAATGTTTTTGTATTTAAATCATGATCTTTAAAGGGGTATTTCCACATTAAGAAGTTATCCTCCAGCCTTAGGATAGGGGGGAATAACTTGAAGACTGGTGAGGGGTCTGAAGGCTGGAGAACGGAGAGTTTTGTCGTCCATTTTGAATGGAGCAGTGGTTGGGACGCACACATGGGAAATTTGGATATTGTGGCTGTAATTCAGACCCTAAAATGTGGTGTGAATTACACATGTTAAAAACTGGCCTTAAAGGGGTTGTCTGTACAGTAGAAAGTTTCTGCCAAAGATCAGAATGCTTTAAAAAATATAAAGGTAATACTCTCCTATTATAACTTTTTCTAGGTCCCTGAAAGTCTCTGTACTTGCTGGTCCCTTTTTACGCAATTGGCTGAATAGTCGCATTTTCTTGCCAAAAAGGAGCCAGGCAGCAGACATCCCCTTTAAGCTAATTGTAGACATTGCAATTTTCTCTACTGATGTGAGAATTGGCCAAAGAATCTTGATGCTATCTAAGTGAACTCAGTTGGGGTCTGTGGGATGTCTGGTTGACCATATGTATAAATGTGACCTCTTTCTGTTTAGGAAATGTTAATACCTGGTTGTTTATTGATGTCTTCTCCATTACAGCAAAACCGAACTAAAAGTGTGAAGTTGGGAGAATCTCAGACGACTGAGAATAAGAGGTTGTCGGACAGTGTTTTGTTCAAGCACAGGAAGATGAAATCTGATTCTTTAGGCGCCTCTGGGCATATGACCCACCTAACTAGGAGTTCTTCCGGAAAAGGAAAAGAGGATGACGTAAAAGGAAAGGATATAAAAAAAGTTGTGACTAAAGGAGCTAAAGATGTAAAACCTACTGAAAAAGCAGCCACGGCCAAACCAAAAATCAGTATAAAAACCAAATCAGAAAATCATGACCAGTCAAAGACTGAAAGCTGTGCTTCCAAAAGTGACGCTGCCGCCACGCCAAAACCAACTACTTCTATAAGGATGGGAACTAGGCCCAAAGTGACAAACGGAAGTTCCAACCCACCAACTAAAGTTAAGTCACTGAAGAAGTCTGACAAAGATCCAGCTTCACCAGTGAAAGGTTCTTTGCAAAGTGTTAAGTCCATAAACTGCAATGGAGAACTTCCCAACTCAAGCTCCTCTTCAGGGGAACATGGAGCTGAGGAGCAACCACATTCTGCAACAAGTTCTCCACCAGTCAGTAAAACCTTGAAAAGCAGTCTAGATGGTCCAAAAGATCAAGCAGTAGGTGAGTATACAGTATATTGTGCTATTGACCGTCTGATGTTATGCTAACGGCACCAGCAAATTACGTTCAGATCACTGTATTCTCATGCTATGAATATGACCTATCGATAGCTACAAGCAATGTGTTTAGGCAGCTGTTCTTACTACTTTGTGCATGTATGTTTTAAAGGTGACCCAGATGTTTTTTTTTGTTTGTTTTTTTTATTATACATATTCAGATATAATGAAGATTGACAAAATGATGGATACAAAAAGCTGAAGGCTTGTATATACTATGTCCATAGTGGCTTCCGTATAAAGGAAGTGTGTAGTCTTGTATGGCTTTCAGCAGTTAAGCTTTTATTTATATTCTTGTTGGTATACTGTGTGTACACTAAGTCGAGACTGGTGGTGCCCACAGTAGTTGGATCTTCTTTACGTACATATCTAGTCCATGGATAAGCTGAACTGTCTGTCCATGCAAAGACAGAATGGCTGCCAGGGGTTTCACTTTGGATAATCCCTACTTGTTCGAAATGTCCCTTGGCATTAAACTGGTTGTACCACTTTAGAAGTTACCAACTACCCCCATCGGAGTTCTCGGAGCACCACAGAGCCCGAGAACAGGTGTCTGGTTTCTCCATCCTGATGGAGTGACAGACAGACCATGCGCTCTGCTGCTCCTTTTATTTTATATGGGAGTGCTAGAGATAGTTGAGCGCTCACTAGACGATCTTCAGCACCCCTATAGGAAATGAATGGAGCATGTGCCCTGTTTGTCCACCAGGAAGAGGGAATTGTACCCCCTGTTCTCAGGATTGGTGGGGGTCTGAGAGTTTGGGCCCCCATCGGCCATGAAGTTATCCCCTACCCTATGAATAGTGGATTATGTCTAAAGTTGGTTCAAACCCTTTTAAGTTGATCATATGGAAGTCTGCAGTGCCACTACTGGGGAAATGAAGCATTACGCAATGCCCGATCAAATCAGTGGGTTGTGTTCTTGTTTTTGTTTTTTGGGGGGTTTTTTTTTTAGAAGGGATTTACCCTTCTGAGTGAAATACACACTTTAAAACTGCTGGCCAAATGATGAGTCCTGAATAAAAGACCCCTCTTTTTATTAAAGGGGGTTGTCCAAGCCAAACTAAAATTGAAAACAAGCTCGAATGGGATAAAAAGATAAAAATAAACTCTACTGGCCTCTACTTCTTGGTCCTGTCTGACTTCAGCGGTAATGCTCATTCAGCCAATCAGTGACTGCAGTGGTGTCCCGCCTCCTGGGTAGCGTTTCCTGTGTGTCAAGTTGGGACCAGAAAGTAGAGACCAGCGAGGACCCAGTAAGCATCGGAATGGGAGTGAATGGGGGTTAAATCACCCCTTTGTATAGTACTCTGATGTTGTTATTCAATAAAGTGATGTGCCAGTATATTACAAAAATAGAAAGTGTTAAAGCAATAAATAGTTACAGAGGGTAAAGAAAATGGATGTGTATTTCTGACAAGCACTGCAAAAGACGG
The DNA here is from genome assembly GCA_947044405.1 of Leptodactylus fallax. Taxonomy (NCBI): domain Eukaryota; kingdom Metazoa; phylum Chordata; class Amphibia; order Anura; family Leptodactylidae; genus Leptodactylus; species Leptodactylus fallax. Next base: position 1,649,433 of record CAMRHE010000049.1, read on the forward strand.
TGTGAAAGCGCCCCAAGGCCAGGTTTGTAGGGAAAAATCAACAGAGACCAACTTGGACACCATTGGAAACAGTGGTCTTCAGCAGTCTCCATAACATAGACTGAAATGGTGCATACCACGATTGTTTCCCCTATCCATATGTCCTACTAAAGCATATATGTGTTATAATGGGGATATTGGTTATAATGGAAAGCTGCTCAGCACCGCTATGTATTACATGTTCGTCCATTCATTTCAGAAATTTGCAGGTGCTCACGGCTTCCTGTGGAGATAAGCCAACAGTTCGATCATAAATGGTGCTTACAGCATACAATGGCTTTGGCAGGGTAAAAGTTTTCTCAAACTGAAATATACACGACTGGTTTATAGGATATTCGTAGATAAACTTGGCACTCCAGGGGTTTTTAGATACAAATTCTAAAGGTTTCTTGTAGTATACAATCCAAAACATGTATATGACGATTCTGTTAACTCCATACAACCTTTGTCAGATCTGAATTGATAGAAGGGAAAGCAGGTTAATATGGAAAGACTTGTAGGCCATATTGTGAGGCATGCCTACACACCTTTCCATATTAACCTGCTTTTCCTTCTAGCAATCCAGAGCTGATGAAGGTTCAATTGAGTCAACCAAAATGATATATATAATATTTGATTGTATACTACAATAAACCTTTTGAATTTACATCTCAAAACCCCTGGAGTGCCAAGTTTTATCTACAAATTGACAACTGGGTGGATCCCTACCCAGTAGCAAGTGGAGTGACATGTATCTTTTTTCCTGGTTTATAGGACATGTGCTACAAATACCCCTAAAATGTGCTTTCTACAGGTTTTTACTTAGTATTTTTGGCAAGCAGTATTCATAATTATTTAGCTAATTCATATAGCACCACCATATTCCGCAGCACTTTACAGACATTGTGAGTCACTGACCCATATAAGGCTCACAATCTACATTCCCTATCAGTATGTTTGTGGCGTGTGGTAGGAAACCCATGCAAAAATGGGGGGGGGAACATGCAAACTCTGAACCCAGGACTCCAGCGCTGCAACACAATAATGCTAACCACTGAGTCACCATCCTGCCATTTTTATTTGGGTTATCTCTTTTGTGACTTTTTTTTTTTTTTTTTTTCCCCCCCCCTCTCCGCCGCACCATTGTCCTTTTCTGAGATAATCTTAGGACCTTCTGGTCCTTTTGATTGCAGATCTACAGGCAACAAAAAGTGAAACAATTTATGAAACCTATTTGCAAATAAGCAACAAAAAGCTTATATCCATTAGTAATAATAGAAAAAAAAAAGGTTTCACAAGAATTACTTCTCTTCAGGATAGGCGATAAGTGTCTGACTACAGGGAGCAGACACAACAGCATGGGTGTTGCTGCTCCATTCAACTGCTAGTGATGACAATGTGCGGTTCTCGGCTTCTCTTCAGCAGTCCCATAGCGATAAATCTAGATCTGCAGTATGATGAGTATGATATGATGTAAACTCTACAGAGGGAGTTCTGGTTGCAGTTTATTATTGATCTCTGGGACCTCATGGGCAGCATTTTAAGGAGGGTGCGTGTACATGCGTGCTTTTCTTTATCAAATTTTGTTGTGTTTTTTTGTTTTGAGTGGCTACAACAAAATGAATGAGAAATATATAGGAAGCTCTTATACTTCTTTCATCCGCTCAATCCACTCCTGGCTTTGGTGCCAAAAACACAGCAAAATCTGCAACAAAAAAAGCAGCTTTGCCACAAATAATCAAATGAAATCCCTCTTGCCTATTAGCAATATTACAGGATGCCTGAGGACGCCTGGTTAGCAGGCGAAACTTGTTGGGGGGTGTAGTCTCTTGCTTTTAATATAGCAGTGTACTTTCCAAGTCTATACTTAAATATATGGGTTCCCGTATTGCATATCAGTTATCCATATAAAACCATCACCGCAACCATCAGAACTACAGAGATTTGAGAGCACAATATTGCATTTTTTCTTTAGATTGTCATTTTACACTACCGAACATTAGAATTTTGTTCATATGGTTGTTTTGTGGTGTTCATATTTAGTATGTGAGGAGTCTCAGTTGAGGACCTTTTTCAGTATCCTGGGTTCACTGCTAGCAATTTTAACTTGAATTCCCTACATTTCCTTTAGTATATTTCAAATAAGTGTTAAGTTTTATAGTAAACTTCATGAATTTAGGCTGTAATCTTGCTAATAGGCATGAGGGATTTCATTTTCACAATGCGGGACCATAGCCTAAATGTTTTTTATTCGCATTTGTCTCCAGGCAAAATGTGACGCGTGCCATCCTTAGTTTTCTCATTTCTTCCATATTGTTTGTCTTTAAACAGGCACAAAATCAAAGTCTACTGTAAAGATTTCCAACGGGACCACAGCCAAACGCAAGATCATTGAAGGAGAGAGTCAGGAATCGGGCAGGTCTGTTTACATTTCTATTGAGTTTCTGAATGTACATCCGACTGAGTATCTAGAACACCAGAATATTTATGTCCTCTAGTATTATAAAAAACCTCTGTATCTGTAAACATAAGAGTAAGAAAATACTAATCCCACTGATTTGGCTTCACAGATAGGACTTCACTGCTCCCTCTGACCCTGAAATTCCAGAACCAATACTAAAGCGTTGATTTTTTTGGCTGAAGGTTAACTTGCAAATTTAGTACAGTTTCTGTGAATAAAATATTCTAGCAATATGCTAACATTGTTATAAGTCATAAATTTTATTTTCTTAGATATTTAAATGTATGTATGTATGATATTGTATTTTTACTTTCGTCTCACTTTTTGTAGCTCTTCAATAAAAAAGCCTGCAGATGGAGGCAATGATTCCGCACTTCAGAAAAAGAAGGCAAACAAACTTAGCAGTTGTTCTGCGCAACGACCTAGAAGTGCCCCTGCTGCTCTAACAAAAAAACAAGGTATATTTTAAATATAAAAGCTTAAAGGGGTTGTCCACTTTCGGACAAATATTGTTTGTATAATGAAACGTTTATACAATTTTCCAATATACTTTGTGTCAATTCCTCACGGTTTTCTAGATCTCTGCTTGCTGTCACTCATTCTGCTTACTACCAGTGGATAAAAATCAGTCCATGGTCATGTGATGTACAGTCCATGGCCATGTGATGATACACAGGTGAGAGCATGACTGATGGGAGCAACAAACTATAATAATAGAACACCATAATAGCATGACCACAAAAAAATTATAATAAAATATCATTTTATTAACATAAATAATGAAACAAACATATATGGGGAGATAAATAATGAAGGTACACCATAATAACAATAGGGAGGGAAATGGGGGCCACAATAATAATAAATAGGGGGATATACACCGTTGGCACAAATAAATATGTGTAAGGATGGTTGAAAACAACCTATATAGCACTATATATGCATAAACATATCATAAACAGTAGAATAGCCCAAAGAAATCTAATGAATACTAGAAAAATGGAAATAAATATGAAAATAATAAGCCACCATTATAACCTCACCTAGTCACACTCCACCCCAACGAACGTTTCGCCAGATGGTATGTTTATGCATATATAGTGCTATATAGGTTGTTTTCAACCATCCTTACACATATTTATTTGTACCAGCGGTGTATATCCCCCTATTTATTATTATTGTGGCCCCCATTTCCATCCCTATTGTTATTATGGTGTACCTTCATTATTTATCTCCCCATATATGTTTGTTTCATTATTTATTATAATTTTTTTGTGGTCATGCTATTATGGTGTTCTATGGTTTTACATGATCTACAGAGTTTTTCATGCTTAGCTATTAGCCCTTTTTTGTGTTTGATTAAACTATAATAATAGTAGCGTGATCCCCCCCTGAGGCTCCATTCACATCAGGTGTGTGTGTGGTTTTTTTTTTTTGTTTTTTTTTTTTTGTTTGTTTTTTCATCCGTTTAATAGGTCCATTTAGTGGATGCAAAAAACAGATGGCCATTTACATAGAGATCAATGTAAAAAAAAACTTTTTATTTTTTTCATTTCCATCTGTTTGCATCCATGATGTGAACGTGAGCCTAAGACTGCAGATTACAATGTAACCCAACATTTCTATAAATAAATGTAGTATTTTGGAGCTACATCCTTTCATTATGGCACTTTTTCATGCGAGCATTTTTTATCTTTCCAGGAGATGGCTCTAATATGCCTAAATCTGTTTCCTCCAAGCAACCTGAAGCAAAGCAAGACACAAAGTCGGTAACGCAGTCTCCCTCTGGAGACAAGCATGCGCCCTCCATTAAGAAGACTGCAAAAACCACTGCCCCCTCTGCAAGCAAAGCACAGCCAAATGTGTCAAGTAATAAACATGGAGGCAGTAAAATCTCAGTGCAAAACCACAAAGAGCCCAAAGCCAAAGTACAAAGTACTTCTAAAGCTTCCACACTGAACCATAAGCCAGGTCAGAAGAGTGCACCAGCTGCAGTAAGGAATAACCACAGCCAGCCTGTACTGTGTATTGAGAAAGACCTCCCTAAACCAGATGCTCCCGAGAGCCCGGTGTCTTTAGTCAATGAAGGGAAACAAGCTGCCGACTGTCAGTCTGTAGAAGGAGCAGACCATCCTGAAGATGCGCCATTATCTGCACACGAGTGTTGTCAGGATATTTCAATGGGCAATCAAGAATCTATGATACAGAAGCCTAATTTAGAGCAGTGCCATTGCCAAGAAAATAATCCTCCAGCATCTGTTCTTCCTCTTCGATCTGTCAAATCTTCTTCTGAATTAGAAGTAGTAAATGAAACAAAGGCGGTAAATGTTGACGGTACAGGGTCAGGTGATGCTCTCTCTCTCAATCTTTCTGGCGAGCAGAGATCAGACTGTAAAAATATCTGTGACTCAGAGAACTCAAAATGTGCTGACAGTTCGAGCGAAAGCGAGTTGTGTTCTGTAAAAGAAGTTGAAAAAGTTCCAAAACAAAAAGAGAGAGAAAATATGGCATTTCTGGAGGTCTCAAAGACATCTAGCACTAATATGCAAACGCGTAATAATGCTACAGAATCATGTTTACAAGGTAGCTCCACTAGTCAACAACGCACACCGACTAGCACTGAACATTTTGTCAAATGTTCAGCACAAGGTCAGACGTTGGGGTATCAGAGGGACCTGGACATTGAAGAGGTGACCGATATTCATGAGAACTCTGATATGCATTTTATAGGCCAATGGAATAATCACTCAAGCATGTTGCATGAACGCGAGAGTCCAGAATCTGAGAGTGGCAGCGCTAGTACATCTTCCGATGACATCAAGCCAAGGTCTGAAGATTATGATGCTGGTGGCTCGCAAGATGATGATGGCTCAAACGAAAGAGGAATCTCTAAATGTAGTACAATGCGATGTCATGATTTTCTTGGGCGAAGCAGTAGTGACACCAGTACACCCGAAGAACTGAAGGGTTATGATGGTAGTTTAAGAATTGACGTCAAAATGAAAAAAGACAGCACAGAGTTATTCCGTGTCAACTCTACTAGTGATGATGAAGGACCTAGAAAAAGAACTGAACCTTGGCTGCAAAGGGATGGATCGCGGCACAGTGCACATCACTCGGCTGTTTGTAGCAGTGTGCAGTTTTCTCAGGAGATTGAACATCTTTCCTCATCGGCCGACGAGACGGAAGACGAGCGATCAGAGGCAGATAACGCAGCGCCGCAGGCTCCACCAGATGCTGCAGTACAGCCTTTTCAAGGTATCGTAAATTTAGCTTTCGATGATATGGCCGAAATTGATGGTGAAAATCAAAGGGGGCCTGGCAACAAAACCTTTATGAGATCTGTCCTCCTCTCTGTAGATGAGTGTGAAGAACTCGGATCAGATGAAGGAGATGCTCACACTACACATGGACGGAAAACGGGATCTCTAACGCCTTCTGATGTGTTTGAGAAAGATACAACAGATGGTTCCTCCAAGAAAGAAGATGGCAGACAGATGGAGAATACAAATGAACGTACCTCATTGGCTGCAAGTCATGAGATTGTGGAAGGAAATTCAGGTAGTGGACAAGAAAATGCAGAATTCGCTACGTGTAAGGGCTTCTACAAACCTACAGAAAGTGAACTTAAGTCACAGGCACGGCCATGCCATTTAGATCTGTACACAGAAATGCCCGCTGATGCACAAAGGTTTTGCTGTACAAAAACTTCTAATGCTTGTAAGAGTCAGTTTCTTGACTACCAAGGCAGAGACAACCATGCACCTTCCACTGAAAGCTCCAACACTGCTTTATCTGCAGGTAATGAACATTAACTGATAGAGCTTTTATTTATTATGTTTCCCAATTCTATAACTATAATGACAAATATGATTATTACAGATCAATATCCTTTTCAGTATATTAAGGTTATACATATAATTGACAGAATAGATTCACCCTGTACAGGGACTTGTAAATGTTTTCAGATACTTCCTCATGAGCCGAGGACATCTTACTAGAATGCAGATAAGGGGAATCGCTGCTTTTCGATCAATGATTTCTGATCACAAGGTCTTGGTAGGCTAGCATTCAGCTGGGCCTTAAAGGGCTTGTCCAGGATTTGAACATAATTGATACTGACCACCTATCCTTTGGATAGGTCAGTTATCTGATCGGTCTGGGTATAACGCCCAGGCCCCACACCAATCAGCTGATGTGGCCACCAGAAGCCATATATTTCCAGGTGCCAACACTACAGTGTATGGACTGGAAGTTGTATACAGTGTACAGAGTCTGACCCCGACCAATCTGATACTGATGTCCTATCCTATGGATGGGTCATCAGCATCAATTATCTTCAGGTCCTGGACCCTTTAAGGGTCCTTTTACACGTGCAGATGTATTGCCCATAATGAGCATTGATCATTGATATAGGAAATCGATCAGCGCTTATTTACTTTCATTTGCCAGTTATCGGTAGGAATTCGAGCAAACATTTTTTTTGTTCCGATGGTTCGTTCAAACCCCTCCAGTCACAGAAATACATTGTGTGCCGGCAGTACATGGCCTGTTCACACGGGAATATGTACTATCTACAGATGATCATTTTTATGTCTGCGTCAGCCAATGTATGAGTGTTACTCCCTGACATGTTTACACTGGGCAGTGATCGGGAATGGCCATTTGTACAGATCGATTGTTCGTTCAGCTGATCATCGGCACTTGTAAAAGACCCTCCAAACCGGAGGTGATATTTGCTTATATATAATTATCTATATATCTGTACATGATTTAATTTGTATAGTTATATTTAACATTGATTTTCTGGTCAGTGTTGTATATGTTGATGAGCGCCACCGCCTGGTTCATTTAATTATTTATTTTCTCCGCTATGTCTATGTTTTAGCATGTATTGGTACGGTCACAGAGCTAGACTACCATGACATTTGTGGCATTCTACAAAACTTGCTCCTACCCTCATATAAAAATGGATGCAGATAAAAATGGACAAATTGTCATTATCGTTTTTTGGCCATTGCCCATAAATGATCCTTTCATTATGTAATTTACAAATGGAACATAAAAACTGGAATTTTAGTTGCTGTGAGTGACCCCTTATTTTTCTGCAATGCTTTTAGCTAGGCTCTGTGTGTTTCATATAATGTACTGTATATGGAACTTCTGGTCAGGTAGCTTGAACAATAAGAGGAACCACAAATTATCTAAACTTTTTCTTTTTTGTCCCCAGATAGTGGAAAATGACATACATAAAGCAATAAAATGAATCGGTTACATATTGTTTCCAACTTTTACTGCACTAAATAGAAATAAAGGGAAAATCTGTCTAGTACGACTTGTTTTCCTTTTTTATTCCTATTGAGCCAGGTTCATATGGAGAAGAGTCCCTAGGTGGAACTTGGACATGATTTTGCATTGAATGCACTGCAGAACCTTATAGGTAGAGCCATATAGAAAGAAAGGAAGGGATGGTCAGAGCTTATGCATTTCTATGAGACCTGGGTGACTTTGTGACTGTATAGGTACTGACAATGGATGGCTGTACCTTTTAAGTTCCTTTCTGAACCCAGTTACAGTAAAGCTTCCTGGTATAGCAAGAATATACTGCATACAATGGTGGAATGAGAACAGCGCTCTGCACCACTAGGTTCTGATTTTGGTTTTTAGCCAACAGCTACTAAGACCTCATCCATAGTCTGATCTTAGCACATACAAACGTATTTATAATATAAAAAAATATATATATATCCCTGGAACAATAAAGTTAACCATGCATATTAGACTAATGTTGGAAGGACCAGCCAAACATCAAATGTGGATGTGAATGTCCCAACTTTCCCCCTAATGGGAGATGTTGGGGGAAGGTGGTGGGGCATAGAGGGGAAGAAGGATCGGACTGTTTGATTTAAACATGACCAATCATTTTGCTCTCAAAATAAGCTACTGCTAGACTCCCTATACAGAACACACGCACATTTGGATAAACCAAAGATGCACGTGTGGAAACAGAGCAAAAAGCCGGCCATTCACTCTAGGCCACTCTCGACTGAACATCTTCTTTTTTTTTTTTTTTTTTTTTTTTGGGTGGGCGACAGCTATTTTGCTCAACTTCCCAATCAGAGCTTGTGTATTGAATTGGGAGAGCGGAGAACAAAAGATTTGCAATCCAACTGCTTAATCTTTATCTCTCCCAACATCTGGCAACGGGGGATTATTGGGAGGCCCCCAGACACATTAGATGGTCTGCTGGACCCATTGAAATTGTCGAGTTCAATATACCTCTAATGTGTATGGCCATCTTGGCACAGGAGTATGATTGTTGGATCATATTCTTACTACTTGTAGCCATGGACATATGTATATACAGTAGGTACTTGTCATTGTGAAACTTAGATATCATCCCGCTTATAATTTCATAGTCATCTTTGTCTAGGAGAAAAGCATAAAGCAGTCTTCATATTCATCTGCAATAATAATGTCAGAATATATTACCTTACGTATGTCATTGTCCACGATACTGTGGATCATATAATGTGGCTATAAAGAATTCCTCATTATAAACAATCTTTCTAGTTCTTTCAGGATTTTAATCCAAAATATCCCGGTCTGTAATTATAGATCTAATACGCCGCAGCTATTCACATCCTTATTACCATCTGGCTTTGTTCTTTTGTCAAAGCTGTTTTAATTCCCCTACTATAACTTGCATGGTATGAGTCTATAAATTTGCTGAAAATGGAAAATGCTAATTAATTGGAGATTTTAGTCCTTGTTTTATAATTTAATTAAAGACTAGATAATGGGCAAATTTCCAGACTACTTAAAGGGACACAACATCTGTGCAGAATTTACGTTTGTGAACAACTTGGGCATACTTTCTATAGATGCATCTGAGGTCGTCCCTAGTGAGTGGTCTTAAAGGGAACCTGCCACATCAAACCTAGTGTCTGATCTGCAGGCACCAGGCTATAGAGCAGGAGGAGCTGAATGGATAGATAGTTTTGTAGGAATTTTTTTTTTTTGTAGAACTTAGAACCTAAAAATTGACTGTTTTCGAGTGCAATGGGCAGTTTGACTTAGTGAATGACAGTCTCCCAAATTATAACCGTGCATACAGAAATAACAAGGGCCACCCAAATCATGCTGAATCTTTTTCCTCACGATAAGTTGGTGTATTCGGCTCCTCCTACGCTATAGCATGTGGCCCACAACATGAGGGTCACTCTGTCCATCTGTCATATAGTAGAACAAGCCAAGGACATTCTATCCAGCAATGATAGGTGTGAGCTGCCATCTTAAGATTTAGTGTCCCTTTTAACTAGATTTTATAGACACTTGCATCCCTTTTATTGAAGTATTCTTGTTTTGCAAGCTATGGATGCCTGGAGTTTTGTATATGGAGAAGGTTGTTGTTCAGATCTGAATGCTCTATATTACAGTTAGTATTGTCTGATGGCAATGTCACCCATGTACCCAGTGTGGAGCTAGATAGGTTACCCTTATGTATTGTTCCCGGTAGTGGAGGTGTCCATTATAAATATAAGGGTAGAGCCACAGTATAGGGTTGTAACGCTGTGTGTTGCTTCGTCCGACCATTTGTCTTTTCTGAAATAACCCATTTTCTGTATCAGAAATGTGCTTGCTAGGGGCTATCTCGCTGCTTCTTGTTAACTTCTAAACAGTAGCTTTTTTTTTTTAGAAAAAAAAAAAAGAAAAAAATGCTGTCTAGAAATCTGTTTGTGAAGTGTCTATGTACTTTGCTGTCTTAACTGATCGTATGTTCGTCTTCAGTGGCTATGGGTAAAAGAGCATAACTATTTTACAATGTGCAGTATTATGAATTATTTCAGGGCACATAGATGATATTGACTCAATGGCACAAACCTGCATGTATGACCATCGTCCTCCAAAGTCCCTTTCTCCCATATATGAGATGGATCCCGGCGACGGCATTGAGCAGAGGCTGAAGACCGAAGCTAGAATAATGGATATTGAGTTTGAAGATCAGCAGTTTGTAGAGAGGGACTGGACATTGCTGAGACAGCTGCTAGCTGATCATGGATCAGATGTTGATATCATAAACTCTGTCCCCGAGGATCTCAGCCTAGCACAGTATCTTATCAATCAGACATTGCTCTTAGCTAGAGAAAATTCCAAATCTCAGGGCAAAGCATGGGGCGATTTGTCATCTCCATTCGAGGACTCTACAAGTGTCACAGTGACTAGCTTTTCTCCAGATGAGTGCTCCTCCCCCCATGGAGAATGGACTATCCTTGAATTAGAAACCCATCACTAGATTTGCTATTCTGCTTTTTCTCTCTAAATTTTTATTTTTTTTTTTCCATTACCAGGATTTGTCACTGGTAATGGCTAAATATTGTTCAAATAAATACGCTGCGTGATGATTTGTATCCAAAAGTTTATATAGACGTCAACAAGTCCTACATATACCACACGGCTTGTATAGACTTATGACCAGTATCCAGCGTTACTGCTTTCTTTCCGTCAGTACAAGTTACACATATTATTGTAATAAGAGAATATTTATGATATACAATATATACAATAAATGTACAGCAGCCGCACAGACCGGACTGACACGTGCGCTTCACTTTGCTACAGTCCCAACATACTCCTTTCCTTATGGTTTATAATAAAGACAGCGGAGTGAAATAATGCAAGTAGTGCCAAGGAGCACAGTTTTATTACAATCTGTTTTGCATCGATTGCTTGAAGAAAACATGGGCATGTCAGGGTTTGTTTTTTTTTTTTTTTTTTTTTCTTTATTTTGTGGTACTTGGTAATAAAAGAAAAAAAAAAAATTGTCTTGGAAAAAATCTGATTTAGCATGAATGCTCTGTATTAATCACTGAGTATATTTGCTTTCCAATGCATTTAATAGCCAAAATGTAAATAAAACCAAAAGGAATGAGCTGAAAATGATTTCTTAGATGTGTGTAAACTTAAATATCGTTGAAATAATTAAAACTTTTTTTTTAAGAGTATGTTGAATATCAGCTGTTGTTAAAATCTGGCTCATTGATATGTTCTGATATGATTTATCCATTCCATGAAGTGTACAAAGGACATGCTTTCCAAACAAACATATAGGAAAGGCTTCTTTACAGTTAGAGTAGTCGCAGTAATTCCCAGCCCTATTACCATGGATTCACACTAGTGTTGAAGACTCCGTAGGGAAATCCGCTGCAGAATCCACCTAAAATCGGCGGAGAGAAAAGTACTGCAAGGAGGACTTTTCTCTCCACCGATTTCAGTATAAAACAAAGCTGCGCCTTGGCTGCTTAAATCTGCCGATCAGCGGGTTTGCTCATAGACTGGCTCTCGCCAGTACGATAGGACAGGCCATCAGTTAATCTCAGGGAGGCCCTTTACACTTCTGCTTTTTATCATAGGCTGCAATTTGAGACTGACTTAAGATTGCATGGTTTAGAACAAAAAAATCTGTCCTAGACCAAGTCCTGGAGTGTTTGTCATACTTGAATGAACTGAGTTTGTAATAGTTGTGGATGAGTGTTTCAGTTACAAGAATTGTCTGTAGGGGGGTCTTCTACACATGAGCCTTCTAAATTTAATATTGCATTTCTGGCCTAGAAGGTCTGGGGGAATCTTACGGACAACATCTGTCTCTGGAGGAACTACCAGATCCATGCATATTACGTGGACGGTCAATTGACTTTACTGGACAACATGTAATTCTTCATTTATCCTATGGTGGCACTGCAGGGGAATTGAACACTTGATGTTATGCTCATTAACTGGTTACAGCTAAGCATCGGGAGTCCCAGAAGGAAGACATCAGGCAATGAACTTAATTTATGGGAGCTATAAGGATTTTCTCAGAATTGGAAAAATTGGACAACTCCTTTAAGAAAAACAAACAGGTGGCAAGTGGTATCTTGAGTGATTCTCTATTAATTGAAGCCTCACTGAGTTCACATTTGCTGTGGGAGGCATTTGATATTCCAGTTTTGTTGAGGGAGGACAGTTACAACATACAGCAGAAGAGAGACTGACAAATTTGAGCTAAAATACAGTCTGAAGGCCTAAGGCTCCATTTACACCTATCGTGCTGCATTTCGCCTGCTGAAGAAATAAGTGTCTTGCTTGATCTTGTCGCATATCCCATGGCTGATTCTGCTGTGGAGTCTGAGGCTTGAGACTCCCCACTGATTATGGCCATTCATCTGCGGAAAGCTCTGCGTTGGCATTCTGCCGGGGACCAGAAAATGAAGTGGAATCTGAGGCGGATGTCCACCTCAAATTCCTCTTCATTCTCCAACATGTGAACAGGGCTTAATAAACAAAGTCCTAACTGAGGTTCATTAGTGATGCCATGACAGGACCTGAAACTAGTGGTCTTTGCCAGCCTTTACAACATGTTAGACTGTCAGAAGGCTGTAGATCCAAATTTATACTACCTATAGGTTTCCATGAGCTTACACTAGGTTCACACTAGCGTTCGGCTCTCATTTGGGTCTTCATGGGGTTACCTGTGGACCACATAGACTATAATGGAGTCCGTTGGGTTTCCACCAGTTTTATATTGAAACTGACGGAAAGAAAAATCCTCCTTGCAGGACTTTTCTCTCCATCGATTTTAGACTGAATCTGCACGGAAGACTCCAACGTAGATGTGAGCCTGGCCTTAATGTGTCCTTTTTGGCAAACATTTGAAATGTTTCTCTTCACTAAACAAAATGTTGTAGGCTACTAGATTATTTTTCGGTATATAATGTTACTAAAAGAGAAAAAAAAAAGTATGCGTTGCTGACACGGGTTTTCCCGCAGCACTTTTTTCGCTGCGGCCCGCTACGTCGGGCTTTAGCCTTAAAGGGGTTGTCCAGGACCTAAAGGTAATTGAGACTGATAATCAATCCACAGGATAGGTCATCAATATCAGATCAGTCGAGGTTCGGCACCTGGACCCTGTCCCGATCAGGTGTTACGGCCACTGGAAGCAATGTACTAGGTATATGGCCAGAAGCATCCCTACTCCTATTCAAGTTCCAAGCATCACTGTACGGACGGGAAGCTGTATACAGTGTACAGAGGTCTGTACAGAGTAGTAGTGGTGCCTGGAATTGCAGCCCCACTCCCATTCACTTGAAAAGGAGCAATACTGTTTCTGGCAGCCAAAACAGCTAATCGGGGCGGGGTCTAAAACTTGGACTCCAAAGATCTGATGCTGATGACCTATCCTGCGGACAGGTCATCAGTATCAATTACCTTCAGGTCCTGGACAGCCCCTTTAATACAGTGCCTTACACAATAATTTAATAGTCATGAATTAAAATAAAAAAGCTTTGGTCTTGTGTCACCGCATAGCCCTCAGATCATGTTCGGGGGGGGGGGGACTGTGTAATTTATGCCTCATGAATGTCGCATTACATGACTGCGTCCTGCAGCAGCAATTGTCCTTGGACATTACTAAGGATGAAACATGAACAAGGAACGCAGTGACTGGATAATATAGTCATATATCACTATGGAGGAAACCCTAAAGTCTAATACATACACAATGGTAAGTATTTAGAATTTATTAAATACTTTATGAACATTGCTCTGTTCTGGTCATGTGATACATACACAGGTGTATGGATTGTTACAGTTACATTCCTGTTATCAGGCTCAGTTTACATGTTTTAGCCACCACGTTCAGCTAAAACCTTACCTACAGGTGCAGTGCCTTCAGTAATATTATTACTATTATTATTATCTATTTCAGATAACCCGCCCCACATGCTCATGCTTTTGGCTACATGCGGCTTCTAGAAAATGCCAACCTAGCTAAGGCACCACATTGTGGAAAAGCAGCTTTTTTTGGTTGCAGATTATGCTGCTGCAGTGGCCACAATAGGAATGGGAAATATCTAGGAAGCTCTTATACTACTCCTGTCTGCTCGACCCACTCCTGGCTTTGGCTCAAAAAAACCGCAGCAAAAGCTGCAACAAAAAAAAAGCTGCGTTTCTGCAACGTGGGGCCTTAGCCTTAAGTTTTATTCACATTTCATTTGTTCATGGCTGTGTGCTATCGTGCTGATTTTAAAGGGTGTAAGCAGGCATCTAAGGGGGGTGGGGGGTGTTTTTCTTTTGTGAACCAAAGCTAAAAACGCGTCCTATTTTGGTCCATTTTGCTGACCAAACGTGCATAATGCTAAAGTCTACAGGTCTGTGAAAATCTCACGATTATGGCTTTGTTCACACGGTAGCGTCGTTTTCACAGACCATGAAAAAGGCCGTGTCTGTCCCTTGAAGCCCGGTGAAAGGGGCTTATTCACATAAAAGTTAATAACGGCCGCACGATGGCCATTTTTCCAATGGCCATCACACTTATATTTTAAAAAACATGAATGACTATGGGTCTATTCACATGGTTATCTTTATGCCCATTAACATGGAAAAAGATAAAGGATGTCATTTTTTTTGGTTGCCATGGAAAACAGTGCCAAAAAAGGACAAGTAAATAGACCCATAGAAAATGGGCCGTCACAAGTCGTCACGTCATGTAAAGAAGGCCTTTTAAAACCAGGATTGTCTATGGGCCTATTTACATGTCTGTTTTTTTGGGTGAAAAAGATTTTGACAGACATAAAGATCATGTGAATAAGCCCTTTTAATGGACCTTCATGGCCATTAGGTCTGTGAAAAACTGTACTGTCGTGTGAATAAGGCCTAAGAGAATTGTTTAGTAATGAACCGTGCGGCAGTGACCAGGACAGGACTTAAGCCAGTGAATGGCAACAATGGAGATTCCCCTTGATTCTACCAAAGAATAAGATAATAAGAAATTATGTTGATAAAACTGTTCAACTAATATGAAGATTAACCTTAATTTCCTTTTAACCCTTTCCTGTCCTTTGCTGTAAGTGTATGGCGCTGTGAGCCTGTGCTTAAAACTTTGGGATTATCTATCCTTCTGTCCATTTACACAGTAATAATACAGAGACCCATGTATACTCCTATAAAGCTGATGGACACATAGTATAGGTTTCCAGATGAAATATAAACTTGCCAAAAAAAAAAAAAAAAAAAAGGTACGGTGTATGTAATATTAAAATCTGCCTATAGAGATCAATACATAAACTAATAGGTATGCATGTTGACAGGACACTGCCTCCTACTGGCTACATGAAGTATAGTATTTCCTGACAGCACTGCATTTCAGAGGTTACCATAGCAACCAGGCCTAGTGTCCACTGCTGACAGAAAAGGCCCTAGAAATAGTAGTTGGAAAAATAGGTTTGTATGAGGTAAATTCAGGACAAATGCTTCTATATAAATGTCTTGCTGCCATTTCAGCTGGAAAAAATGGCGCTTTCTATACATTTTATCCTTGCCTGGACCAGCTTAGTTTCTTGTTTTCTAGTAGCAGCCATGATAGCTTTGTGGAAAATCTCCTCATCCATGACTCGGCCAAGACTAACCAAATAGTTATTAAGATTAGTTTTTTTTTTTGTTTTTTTTTTTAATAACTTTCCATTTTAAGATTGATCTCCTCACAAGAGATTTGACAGCGACCCCAGGCGCACAGAATTTTGTTCATTCTCAAAATTTGGAGCTGGTTTATCACTTTCATGGAAGAAGCGGGTGAACTGAAGGTAAGGCTGTGTTCACACCTGCATGGGAGGCTTTATTATGAGTCTCCACTGCTGATTCCACCAAGAAAATAAACAGAATAGCACAGAATGCTGTGTTGTTTTGTCTAATAAAATGGCTACCGTAATGGAAACCCAACTGACCCCATCATAGAGAATGGAGTCCATCAGTGCCCTTCTTAAACATCATTGGACACGTCCTGGGCTGCCGTCATTTTTTGTTTTCTGTTCCTATAATAGACGTAATTTCTAATACCTTTAAATAACACCAATCCTTTCTATAGTTGTGTGAGGTTTAGTGTTTGGAATGTAGAGGTTTATATTTGGGATCATGTGCTCCCTACTGGAAATTACAATCTAACCTTTAGAAGTCACTGAGAAATTCTCAGATCATGAAAGCAGAAGGCTGCAGGCCAAGTACAGTTATTCAGAACTCCAAGGTGACTTGAATGGGGGCTGAGCTGTAGTGACAAGGCCACGGTACAGGGAGCCAGACCTCACCACTCTGATACTGATGACCTATCCGAAAGACAGGTCATCAATATCTGTATCCTGGGAAACTCATTTAATATGTAAGCAAAGTTACAACCATTTTAGTTGAGCAAATAGAAGGAATTAAAGAGGACCTTTCACCACCTCCACCAATTCAGGTTCTTGGCATCTGTAAATAGTTGCTGCTCCACTGATTCCAGCCAGTGGAATTTTCTTTCAAGCCCCACCATTCCTGAGTAACAAGTGGTTAGTTTTGGTGCTGATTTAAGCTCTGTAATGTAAGAATGGCAGTGTCGGGTAGGATGCGTGTTTCAGAGCTTCAATCAGAGGCAGCCAGTGTCAGAGCTCAGAATCACACCCCTTGTCTGCTCCTGCCTGACACACTGCTGTGTATATGGGGGAGAATTTACTATTATCTCTATCTTTGATGCACCACCTTTTGCAAAAGTGGGTGGAGACCAGGGTAGGGATGCTTTGGCCCAACGTTTGCTATAACTGACTCCAGGAAGAGGAAATCTATGCTAGTTCCTGACTGGTGTACATTTCCATTCTGACACACTGGAGTGCACCATAATTATTAAAGGGGTTTTCCGGCTCATATTTTTATTATTTAATAGTGCCATAAACATAAAGCAGTACTATCCCTGGGCCTCCGTTTCCAGCAACTGCAGCTTCATTCATCTGTATACGAGTCACCAGTGACGTCCCGTTTGAGGGGAACGCTGAGGTCTGTGACTGACCTCTTCACAAATGGTACGTGACTAGTGTGCCATGCTATTGGTGAATAGGTGACCTCAGAATTGTTATGTTTACAGCCCCACTTGTAGCACTATTAAATAAATTGTAAAAATATGAGCCAGACGACCCCTTAGGGTGGGTTCACACTTGCAGTGGCACTCCGTCTTTTCGCTGGAAACAAAGTCTGACATGCAGGACTTTTTTTTCCAGCGAAAAAACAGCTTCGCGGCACAGAGGGTGTAAGTGCACACCCGCACATTGCTTTAAAACCCCATTCAAGTGAAAGGGATTTTAAGCAACGCGTCACAAACCTTCCCCTATCCAGTTTTCTGACATTTAGGTCGGATTCGCGGCAGACAGAGAGCCTCTTAATAATTCAGGCACAATTAGCACCAGTTGAGGACTTCATTAAGACTAGTGTACAGACCACTTCATTAATTCCCCTCTGTGTCTATTTTTTTTTTTTTTTTTTTTTCTCCAGGGATCCACGTAGCCAAATTACTATGTATTTTTGGCTGCTAAAAGTATGGACCAGTAGCTGTAATATGCTGCCATTACATAGGTTGGGTTGTCTAGGCTTGGATTGGCCTACAGTTGAGCTCCCCTTGGCATAGCACATTATACTCATTGTACTTCATACAGATACTCATAATACACATCTCTTATAGTCTATATCATCTATGTTCTCTTTTTTTGCTAAAAATCAAGTGTTTTGAGTCCACTTATTTATCCTTACAGGAACCAGAAGCAGAAATGGTCACTCAGGAAGCAAAACTAACTCAGAGTTGGAACACCACTGTGATCGCAAGCAGGTCTTTGCAGGTACCATGAGGTTTATATTAAGCTAAGGACCCACACAGCAAAGCACTGCAAAAAACACTACTGAAAAGACAGCGGCAAAAACGTATCACATTTTTTTCTGCCTCTATTATACCGTGGCGTTTTTACAACGTGGGGCCCCGGCCTTAAGGAATCATCATCATCTTTACGAAAGAAAATACATACCCTCAGGGCCATATATTGATTAAACGGTCCTATATATATTTATTTATTTATTTTTTTGTAATTAACACATTCTACTGCTTGTTATGTCACTGGAAGGCCTATCATTGTATACTCTAAATCAGCGGTCTTAAACTTGGCTGGACCAATGGGCCACACATCACATAGAAAAAAATTAAATTGAAGCCCAACAGTGGTCCCATATAGTTTAGTGTCTCCAACCAGTCGCCCCTCATAGTTTAATGTCAACATCCCAATAGTAGCCCCAGTACTTAACTCGCTGCTCCCAATCACACTCTTTTCCCCTGCTCCAGGTGCACATACATCATACAGCCGTGTGCCCGGAGTAGGAGAAGAAAGCAGGAGGAGCCAGGGAGCGTAGAGGTAAGTATCTACACCAAAGCTGTCCCTAGCTTGTTGGCCGCAGATTTCCAGCCTACACACTCGGGAAGCTTTAGCACCACCTCTGTTCGGCCAATCCAGCTAGGGAGAAGGACATAGGCTGCAGATTGCAGCCTCATGGGCCACGTGTTTGAGACCCCTGCTCTAAATGAATAGACTTTTTAATTTCTTTTTGGGAAGAGTGCCAAGTAGGCATAAGGAGTCTTATAGGCCATACAATACTTTGGGACAACAGTATGCAAATTAACTATAGTGTCACCTGTTGGAAGTCCAGTTATCTTATAAGTCAATGTCAAGCTCTGTAACAGGCCTTTCTAACATGAGTAGGATTGTAAGCCAAAGACCCTCCTCTGCCTACAGCTGTTTTGGGTGCAGATAAGTGCCTGGTTTGCAAGGGTCAGATATTAACTTACAGGACAGCTGTGTGGCACCTGATGGACAGCTTTCTTTTCAGAAAGAGTTCATTCGCATACACTAAGGCCTATAAGACTCCTTATGCCTCCATGGCACTCATCCCAAGGAGAAACAATACCAGCACATATTCATTTAGGAAGGACAATTACACAGCTTGGAGTCCTATAGATATATATATTTTTTATTCCCAGAGAAATGGGGACATCTTCACTGTTTCTGTTTTTCTATTCCGTCAGAGAAACTGAAAAAACAGAGAAAAATGGTTTAATTTAAACACCCATTGAATTTAAGTGAGGCCGGCATAAAAACACTGCTTGTCTGTTTTTAGTAACAATTGACATTAAGGCTAAGACCCCACATAGTGAGATGCAGCCAAAAAGCGCTGCGGAAATGCATTACTGTTTTTTCAGCAACACTTTTCACTGAAAGTCTTTCTGCTTCTATTATAGCTATACCTAAATTGTTGTTTGTTTTTGCGCTAAAATTTGGTACTGTAATTTTTTTCCCTGCCTGCAACTTTTTCTAAATTTGGGCATATCTGGGTTCATCAGGAAGGGGTGTAGCCCAACAGATTTATTATAATTTACCCAAGAAACTGTTATGAATTATAAGATTCTGGCACAGAATTTGGCTTCATTAACCCTGAAATTAGATCTGGACCTAAAATGATCCAACTTAGCCAGGACAGAGGGAAGAGATATATAAGGGAGTGTTAATATTTGGCTTTAGCAGAAAACCGCCTACTAAGGCCTCAAGCACACAACCATGTGCAGTCTATTTTGACTCTTCAATTTAGCCTAGACGCACATCTGTAAAAACTACAGCTGTGTGTATGGGGCCATTGAAATTTATGGGTCTGTAGTTTTATCCTCAATTGCAGATAAAAAGTATGGTCGTGTGCATGTGATCTTATTGTATATTCCTTCCATCCTGTGGTAATGCCATGCACGACTTTACTTGTGCTTAAGTTTTCTATCATAAGAGATTGTGACTCATTATCTTTTAGATTATATTAATAAAGATAGTATTTTAGACTCACTCTTTTGGGAAGTGACACTTTCTATAGGTTTACTATTATATTTATGATTATTGGCATAGAATATGATATATATTTTTTATTTTTGTTTTCTGTATAGGTATAATTGAAGCCGAAAGTCCACAGAGAAGAACTCTGTGAACTTTCTGTGAAAACCATTGCAAGAAAAAACTCAATGCGTTTCTGACATGGTTTTTCCCACAGTGCTTTTTGGCTGTGGCTCACTACATGGGGCTGCAAGAAAACACTGCATTTTACAGTACCTGCCAGTGAATGGGATTCTGGCTAATCCCATCCACACATTGCAGAAAAAAAAAAAACGCTTCAGAAACGTTGGTGTTTTCCGTATAGGTTTAATAAGGGAAGAAAAACGCAATGAAAAACGTTGCGTTTCTGCTGCGTTTTTCTGCAGCGTTTCTTAGCATCATTCTGCAACGTAGGGCCTTAGCCTTAGGCCTCACATTGCAGAAATACAGGTTTATTTGCTGAAGATTTTGCTGCATTTTTTTCAGCCAAAGCCAGGAGCGACTTGAAAAGGAAGCTCTTAGATGTTTCTCTTCTGTTAAATCCACTCCTGTCTTTGGCTCAAAAATTAAAAAAAAACACAGCAAAATCTGCAACAAAAATAGCTGTGTTTCTGCAACGTGGGGCTTTAGCTGTAAGGCCGAGGCCGCACATTGCAGAAATATAGCAAAAACAAACGCTACATTTTATAGTCCCAGCAAAGTGAGTGAGATTTTATTTAATTGTTACATTGCAGGAAAAAAATGTTGCAGTAAAGCTTAACTTTTTCCCTTAGACTTATATGTAGGAGAGGCAAAAATGGAAAACACAGCAGAAAATGCAAATGTTTTTGCAGTGTTTTTTTTTTTTTTCAATGTGTTCTTTAGCTGCACATTGCTATGAGTAGCCTTAGCCTTAAATTGACAACCTCCAAAAGGCTATTTTGTCATTTCCACATGGCATGACTCCTGAAATGATTCACAAAATGTATCTGATCATGCTGGTTTTCTGATATGTCTCCAGGATCATGAGGCAATCGCATCTTTGCGGAATCAAAAGCATAAAATCCGTGTTTCAGACGCTGTGCTAACTGGATCGATCATTTTTCCTCTTTGTGGTATGTTACTATTGATAGGTGAAATTGTTGCATGTCATGTTACAGAGATTTAATTTATAGACCACAAAGTCTTCAAATACCGTTAAGAAACTGGACATAACATGTATTTGCTTACATAGAGAGGCCAGGGCCCCACGTGGTGGGGAAACAGCGGAAAATAAAATGCTGTGATTTACAGTCACAGCAAAGTGTATGAGATTCTAGCGAATCCCATCCCCACTTTGCGGAAAGATACGCGCAGCAGACACGCTGTGATTTCCAAAACCGGTTTTGGAAATTGCAGCATGTCACTTATACCTACGGAAACGCAGGCGGTTTCTCTATAGGTATAACGGAAGCAAAATGTTCACAGAGGAAGCTGCTGTGGGAAAAACCACGATGTGTTGCTACGTGGGGCCTTAGCCTAAATCTGTAAACTAAAGTGCTCTGCAACTTCCCCTTTTCCATGATAATTCTGTATATTTAGTATGTCTACACCCCAATGCTCATGGTTACACAGTATGTAGGCTAGTGGTTACTTTTCTCTTTATAAAAGGCATAGCATTTTTGCTGGAAAACGCTGAAGAGGTCCTTGGCAGTGAGAGAGAAGTAGTCTTTGACAGAATACAGCAATTTACATCTATTCATCGTAACAGCTTCTTAGTGATAGTGGCAGCCCTCCATGGACCAGAGGAGTGGGACTTAATGCTCAGTATTCAGGACAGGTATATCATTTACATTTCAATGACTCCAGCTATGGCACCGTTTACAAACATCTGTCAAACTGCTACACAAACCTAATATAACTTTATCCTTCTAGGTTATGTCTTGCTTTATATTACATTGTAATTGGTTGATAAAGCATTGTTTGTTCTGGGTTCCTTCAGTCTGTGGCACAAGTACTCCATCCGACACATGCCTTTATTTAGAGGGTACTTGATCTGTTTGCATGTACTGATTTTTAGAGTGTATTCACATATGGCAGATCCTTTGCAGAAATTTCTGCCTCTGAAAATCCATTCCATATAGGTCAAGAAATTTCTGATCAAATCTGATGTGTGTGAACATAGGTTTAAAGGGGAGGCCCACAAGTGTTCCATGTGCATGGAGCAGTAGTGTGCATGCATGGCCATCACGGCATTCACTTCCATGGGACTTCTATGTTGGGCTGTGTTGAGATAGATAGAAGTATCATAATAATTTGTGTGTAGTTTATATAAAACTCTCTCTGTTGGCTTCAACGTTCACACTTATTGTTTAGGTTTCTGGGAAGTAACTTAAAGATTATTCCTACCCATAATAGTGTGGAGATGGTTAAAAGCATTTTAACTATAGCTAAGGTAAGCCAGTTCACTTTCCTTATTGATCTAGAAAAGAAAAAAAAAAAAAAAGTGCAGGTGTGGAAGCTGTACAATAAAATGAACTGAAGCTACAGAAATGATGTTTTCTTTCAGAGACAGCACCACAACTGTACAATGGTTTTGTCTGGTATTGCAGCTCAACTGAACTGGAAAAATTGCCATGAGGTGCAGTACCAAATAAAACGTGTGGACAGATGTGGCACTGTCTTATGAAGAAGATAACCATGTATTTTCTAATCAGACAACCCACTTCACTATATATTTTTCCCAAAAAAAAATGTTAATATAGCTAGGAACAATTGTATATGAATTTGAAGTTTGTATTGCACAATGAATAACTAGTATATCAGGCCGAGGCTGGTCAACAGTTTTCTGGTACAGATGATGTTGCAAGGCTATGCTGACGCACATTATTGCTAAATGTGACCAGAGTCGCAAAATTACATCAATCAGTCAAGAGGAAAATACAGTGCAATTTATATTGTATACATAAATATGGCACAAGTGCACTATGCTGTTACAGCCTGCCAGACACAAAGCTATGCATATACTACCTGAAATTATGGTTTTTAAGCAGGTGTAGTAGGTCATGGAAGAAGCGTGCTATTTCAAGTAATTGGCACTGCAATTCCCTGGAACCACTGCTTTTACTACCTGAATAGGAGCACCCTGCACACTACTGCTGCTAACAGTCCACTACAGCAGCTGCCAGTGCCTGGAGCCTGCCAGAATAGGTGATCTGTGCAGGGTCCAGACCACCACACATTACATACTCATGACCTATTCTGCGGATAGGTCGTCAGTAGGTACTATCCATTGGGGCCAGAAAACCCCTTTAAGATTAAATGATGTACCAAATCATATAGATTCATTATTTAACACTTATGCTAGGCAAACGCAAAATGACAAGATTGGATGAATCTATATAGAGGAGACATGCTGAAAACATGTATAAAAATTGTATTTTATATTTTACAGGCTACCTCCAAACTTCACATTGAAACTATACGAGACAGACTCATCCAGGCTAAAACCTATATTGTTGCGAATAGCCCTGTGTGGAAAACACTGGACGAGATCTGACTGTGTGGTTGCCGCAACATGTCTTATAACAGGATACACTGATAATGATAACCACACAATTAATGTTAGAGATGATGAGCATTAGTATAGTTCATTCTAGTGTTATTTAATAGATATGTTATGGAAGACAATAGCTTGATGTGGCACTATAGGTTTTTGTATAATATACAGTAAATTAGATATCTATAATGTCTCTCTCCCTCTACTCAGTTAGCCTCTAAAAGGTATCGCCTGATTTCTTCACTCTCTCTCCCTCTACACACACAAGGTACAGTACAGACCAAATGTTTGGACACACCTTCTCATTCCAAGAGTTTTCTGTATTTTCATGACTATAAAAATTGTAGATTCACACTGAAGGCATCAAAACTATGAATTAACACATGTGGAATTATATACTTAACAAAAAAGTGTGAAACAACTGAAAATATGTCTTATATTCTAGGTTCTTCAAAGTAGCCACCTTTTGCTTTGATTATTGCTTTGCACACTCTTGATGAGCTTCAAGAGGTAGTCACCTGAAATGGTCTTCCAACAGTCTTGAAGGAGTTCCCAGAGATTCTTAGCACTTGTTGGCCCTTTTCCCTTCACTCTGCGGTCCAGCTCACCCCAAACCATCTCGATTGGGTTCAGGTCTGGTGACTATGGAGGCCAGGTCATCTGGCGTAGCACCCCATCACTCTCCTTCTTGGTCAAATAGCCCTTACACAGTCTGGAGGTGTGTTTGGGGTCATTGTCCTGTTGAAAAATAAATGATGGTCCAACTAAACGCAAACCGGATGAAATAGCATGCCGCTGCAAGATGGTGTGGTAACCATGCTGGTTCAGTATTCCTTCAATTTTGAATAAATCCCCAACAGTGTCACCAGCAAAGCACCCCCACACCATCACACCTCCTCCTCCATGCTTCACGGTGGGAACCAGGCATGTAGAGTCCATTCGTTCACCTTTTCTGCGTCGCACAAAGACACGGTGGTTGGAACCAAAGATCTCAAATTTGGACTCATCAGACCAAAGCACAGATTTCCACAGGTCTAATGTCCATTCCTTGTGTTCTTTAGCCCAAACAAGTCTCTTCTGCTTGTTGCCTGTCCTTAGCAGCTATTTTACCATGAAGGCCTGCTGCACACAGTCTCCTCTTAACAGTTGTTGTAGAGATGTGTCTGCTGCTAGAACTCTGTGTGGCATTGACCTGGTCTGTAATCTGAGCTGCTGTTAACCTGCGATTTCTGAGGCTGGTGACTCGGATGAACTTATCCTCCGCAGCAGAGGTGATTCTTGGTCTTCCTTTCCTGGGGCAGTCCTCATGTGAGCCAGTTTCTTTGTAGCGCTTGATGGTTTTGGCCACTGCAGTTGGGGACACTTTCAAAGTTTTCCCAATTTTTCGGACCGACTGACCTTCATTTCTTAAAGTAATGATGGCCAATCGTTTTTCTTTACTTAGCTGCTTTTTTTCTTGCCATAATACAAATTCTAACACTCCATTCAGTAGGACTATCAGCTGTGTATCCACCTGACTTCTGAACAACACAACTGATGGTCCCAACCCCATTTATAAGCCAAGAAATCCCACTTATTAAACCCGACAGGGCACACCTGTGAAGTGAAAACCATTTCAGGTGACTACCTCTTGAAGCTCATCAAGAGAATGCCAAGAGTGTGCAAAGCAGTAATCAAAGCAAAAGGTGGCTACTTTGAAGAACCTAGAATATAAGACATATTTTCAGTTGTTTCACACTTTTTTGTTAAGTATATAATTCCACATGTGTTAATTCATATTTTTGATGCCTTTCTTTGTGAATCTACAATTTTTATAGTCATGAAAATACAGAAAACTCTTGGAATGAGAAGGTGTGTCAAAACTTTTGGTCTGTACTGTATATATATATCTATATACAAATAGACCACAAATGAAATTGAGTAAGATTTCATTGGTGACAATCATAATTTTCATTGATGTTGTAATTGCTTCCCATCATTTTTGGTAGCCATTAATAAAATGTTAGCTTTAAGTCATCAGTGCCTGCAGAAAGTCAAAGGAAGAGCTGTGGGGTTTGAAGTGGTCTCTATAGTCATTACCTCACAATGATAGAAATCTTCAAGAGTGCTGAAAAAGGTCAGTCAAATTACTTAGGGGCAGTCTCTCACCTGAACACAACATACCAATTCAACCCAAAAACATATTTGAGTCAGCTGTATCAACCAGCGTTTGAGTCAGGTGACCAGACAGTCTAAAGATGAGGTAAACTTTTCCAAAAACCATGTTAACATGAATAACATGTTATTTTTCTATGCCGTTTTCACAGATCCCTCAGACTTGGGTTACCCGTGGGTTTACACTTGGCTGTGAAAAAGTGCACACCATAGTGCATATTTACATGAACAACATATAGACCAGGAGCTTAACAGCTACATACTCTAAGTGTAGTGAATCCAGCCATAAACATGCACACTCAGCACCAAGCACTCATATTTATTCAATAGAGGAGAGGGAGAGAGCACTGCCAGACAGCGACCCATCTCCTGGCAGAACAAAGGATGTTCAAATTCAATATATCTGATCTAGTTTTCCCCAATATCGCCCATGAATGGGCTCCATAAATATAAGTTTGTTACTGGATCCCTCCGAAAATCTGGTTCTGCTGACATTAAAGGGAGTCTATCACCTCCCTCAAACATATTCAACTGTCCCATACCTTTTGTTATGTATATCACTTTTGTAGATTTGGAGAAAAACAACTTTAAAAGTCTTATGCAAATTAGGCAGTTGGTGCGCTAGGGGCGGGGCTTCAGTCCTGGGAGCACCACTCAAGTAGGATGGATGCTGTCATACAGTGGAAGGATCAACTTTCACTGCACGGGGTAGTGCTGGTAGGCCCGCCCCCAGTGCACCAACTGCCTCTTTTTATAACACTTCCAATCTGTTTTTCTGTAAATCTACAAAAGTGACTCCCTTTAATGTGTATGAGAATAATAGACACTCTTAATAAAACAATGGGAATAAAGAAGGCAACAATTGTAGAGTGAAGAAAAACCAGAGGTGAGGAGACTTTTTCAGAAGATGAGATTTACTACAAAAAAAAAAAACAAAAAAACATGAATGTGTCTATTCATGGAAATTAAGTTTTATAGCTTGTAAAATATTTATTGCCAAAAACTTACTCATAAATACAGAACAGAAACACTAAACATCTTTACTTGACCCAATTTTCTCCTCTGGTGCAGATTTTAGCTTCACTTCAATGAGCTCTTCAACTCTGGCGAGGACACTTTCCATTAAATCAAATGTGAAAAGAGCTGACTGTAGAACCTAAAATGTCAAGAACGGTTACTGTTGTTTAGATAAGCGCAATGACATTACACAGTTCTGGGAAGAATCTAGACCACACTGATCACTCGGAGGTAAGAGCACAGTGCCGAAAAATATGGCTAATGCAGGGGAATAAACACAACCCACCTGAAGCTGCATTTCAGGAGTCATGTCAGGTAGCTTATTTCCCCCAGCGGTCACTGTACAAAGTGGCTTCGCAGAGTGGGACCCTGTGAGGGAAAATACTCATGTTAAATATGTAAGTCTGAATGTCAGGGGAGGTGATCTATTCTGTTCACTAAGTGGAAGCGGCTCACACACAAACCACACATCACACTCCGTTTTTGGAAATGATGGGAAAGCGCAGAATAAGTGACAACATGACTCATTTCTCACCTTTCTTTTTCTCATTTGTACTTTTTATTTCT
The DNA here is from genome assembly GCA_947044405.1 of Leptodactylus fallax. NCBI lineage: Eukaryota > Metazoa > Chordata > Amphibia > Anura > Leptodactylidae > Leptodactylus > Leptodactylus fallax. The sequence continues at coordinate 1,676,893 of CAMRHE010000049.1, forward strand.
GCCTCGTAATGCGCTCTGGACATATTCAGTCCCATGTGCAGCGGCTTTAGAAATTCTTGTTCAATTTTAGAAAGCTCTGACCATATTCCTGTCTACACAAAGCCAAAAAAAAGGTTAAAGGGATTGGCCACTTTCATACCAATATTGAGAGACAATTGTTATTTTTTGTATAATAAAAAGTTACACAATTTTCCAATATACTTTCTGTAACGATTCCTCACGGTTTTCTAGATCTCTGCTTGCTGTCATTCATTCTGCTTACTTCTAATGGATAAAATCAGTCCATGGCCATGTGATGGACACACAGGAGCACAGCTCATTATAGTCACAGCACAGTAGTCAGACATCTGCCTGGTAACGAGCTGTGCTCCTGTGTGTCCATCGCATGACCATGGACAGATTTTGATAGACTGCGAGTAAGCAGAATGAATGACAGCAAGCAGAGATCTAGAAAACTGTGATACACAAAGTATATTGGAAAACTGTACACCTTTTATTATACAAACAATAACATTTGTCTCTTGGTATAAAAGTGGCCAACGACTTATATAATATATCTATAATATAGAATTATTTTGTTGCATGGGAACTGCAATGCAAATCAGTTTCCTATGTGAATTCTCACCTAATCATACAGTATTGTCTGTCACGCTGTTTCTTCAGTATAGTTCACATCTGCATTACTTTTGTTGTTCTGTCATAGATAAATAACGATGACAGTAATGGCAGTCAGATCTATCAAATGAAGAACACCAATGGCACCTGCCGGATCCCATTAACAGAGTTGACCTGAACTTCTGCAGTTGGTTAAACTGCTGCAGTGTGATATCTTATCACAGAATACAACAAAAAACAATATTTTTCCAATTACTTTTTGTTGCCTTCTGGGATAAGCCATCACGCTACAGCAGTTTAACCAACTGCAGAAGTTGATGTTAAATATGCTAACATTTGGATATAATGCAATCCAATGGGTTTCTGTCATTTTACCAGACGCAATAGCTCAGCATGCTGCACAATTTTGTCCAGATTTTTTGATAGAATCTGACAGGGCCTATAACAGCCTCCAACACAGATGTGAACAAAACCTAAGTAAGAAAAGACAAGGCTCATTTATTAATGTTCTACACCAATACAGCACAAAGCTGTAATACAGTCAAAGCGCAACTTTACAACTTATTACAAGCTGTTTTGACAGTGCTCTCGCCACTATCCTGAAAGTGGGCATGTCATGCGCAGGAACACTGACCCAAACAGATTCCTGATCATTTATGCCAGTTTATTGCTGTAAAGGATGCCTAAAACCTATGCCTGCTATAAGCTGGTGTATATTTTAGTGCAGCAAAATAGCGCAGGGATTATCAAGATCTGTATATTAAATACCGGTCTAGATATATATATTCTCCTCATTGTGCCTAGGGTGCTGCACAGTAACAATTCAATAGTGCACTCTGTGACCACATTACATCTGCTTAGTCCTATGTATTCTGCTGGTATCACAGTTTCCTTTAGATTAAAGCCATTTCCTTTACATTATGTAAATCTATTGCCAGCAAATCACATCTGCCCAACCCTACGTACACTGGTTGTTGCTGCACTGTGGTCTGTAACTCCTCCTATATCATTTTCAGTGCTTTAGACCTATATAAATTTTGCTTCTGTGCAGAATCCGTGGTGGGGAGCCACATGCCAACCTAATTTTTAGCAGCAGGTACCTACAGTCTTACCACACATATGAAAAAAAGATCAATTTTTTGCAGATGACTTTCATACATCCATTTGAATAAGGTCTTATAGGTACTATAGTGATGCTTAACCCATAAGTGTATGTTCACACATGGCAGAAGACCTGGCTACTGCAGTCCACTGGATACATGTGATTGGAATGGTTTATGCAGCATGTTCATAGACCTTTTCTAGTCTTCTTCAGAATGAGTGGGAAGCTGCAGAAATTTCTGTAACAAATCTCCTGAGTGTAAATATACCCTGATAGACACCCTTGAAAATTTTCTACAGGATAGTCATGGACATGACCATTTCTTCATCAACTACACTATGTCCCTATGGCCATTTTTTAGTGGAAACACAACCACCCGCAACAAATGAATATAGTTTGTGGGTTTTCTGTTCCTTGCAGTTCACATTGGGGATTTCTTATTCCATAGACTTTTTTTTTTGGACAGGGGGATGAACAATCCTTGGAGACTGGACACTAATAAAGATGGATCTCCTAAGAGCATGGAGGAAAAGCAGAGCATGTTATCCTCTTCTAGTGATCCGTCTTCATTAGTCAGTGTGTGCACTGATGCTCTAGTGAGCTCTGAGTATCCATTTACTGTCTGCTCCCAGTCATATAAATATATAGGGGGGGGGCAGATCAGGAAACTAACGTGTGTGCTTACACTAGCCACAGCAAGGTACAAAGAAATACCTGGTATATAAACAATGCTTTACATACAAGATACTTACTTCATTGTCATTGTCTTTAATAACCAAGTACCTTAGAAGGTTTAGTGAAGCCATTATTCTGGGGAGAAAAACAGAATCTTACACACAAGCATCTAAGAAAGTATTTAAAGGGGTTATCCGGATTCTAAGATTGATGGCCTATCCTCAGGATAAGCCATCAATATCAGATCTGTAGGAGTCCAAAGTCTATGGGAAAGTGCTGCAGTATGTTCACTCGCCACTACAGTTTGTAAGTTAAGTGAGCAGTGCAGATCTCCTGCGCTGGCTCAGTACCAGTGATTTCCAGGGGTTTTGTGGGTTGGTCACCCACAGATCTAATATTGATGGCCTATCAAGCCATCAATCTTAGGAACCCAGATAACCCCTTTAAGTGAAATTCCAGACAACAGAAACTAAACTTTTTCTTTTCTTGTTACCTTTGAAGACATCTAAGCAATACATTGAGTGTCACAATATGTTCTATAACAGGGGTAGGCAACCTTTTTTGTTCGGCCCCTGCACACGGTATTATGTCCCATAGCGGCCCCTGCACACGGTATAATAGTCTAACTGTCCCCATGCACTACCTATAATTATACTGTGGAGTCTTTTCAGACCACAGAGTATAATAAGCGGAGGGCCAAGAGAGATGACAAACATAAAAAACAATGTTAACTCACCTTTTCCTGCGCTCCGCAGCCGCTGTGTTCTCTTTGGGCACTTCTGCCCATAGTCAGCGACCGCTGATTGAGTCTCAGGGGTCACATCGCGTCATTATGCGTAATGATGTCGGACGTGACCCCTGAGGTCCTGTCAGCTGTCTCTTACGTCAGGCAGAAGTGCCCAAAGAGAACACAGCGGCTGTGGAGCGCAGGAAAAGGTGAGTTAACATTGTTTTTTATGTTTGCTATCTCTCTTGGCCCTCCGCTATTATACTCTGGGGTCTGAAGAGACCCCAGAGTATAATAATAGCAGTTTCGTTTCGGCCATGTTTGGTCCGACTGAAACTGCTGGGAGAGGACTCAGGCTGCCCATGCCAGGTAAATAATCCTTGCGTGCCATGGGTTGCTGACCCCTGTTCTATTTGAAGCAGATGTATACATAGTGGTATACATCTCAACAGTGTCAGGAAACGTTGCACTATAAGATGAAAAAGTCCCTATGCCATGATAGACTGATGGCCCCAACCACATAGCATTGTGATATTGCTGCTGCCACATTACTATGTGATGACTTTTGTTTAGTTGGCAGTACTTGGACAGAGACAGCAGCAGAACGGTGTTATCTGCCTCCCAGGCCGGATTAATCCCTCTGCACAGGTTTTAAGTGTGGAGTCAGAAGCAGATTGGAGTCAGGCTTTGGCTGCTGACACAGATATGTAGAGTAACTAAGATTAAGAGAACCTAGAGGAGAATTTTCATGTGTTAAAACACATTTCGCTTCACATTTCTCACCGATCAGAGGTCTGAAGAAGATCAGTTTCTGCTCCTTCTGGAAGTGAAAGTGCTGAGTGCAGCAGTGGAGTAAGTCGCGTCCCTAGGAACCACCTGTTTTTTGGGTCTGCCTAATAAATTTTCACCAAAAAACAGAAAAAAAATAAAAACATTGAGTATTGTAACTTTGTTTCTGGTCAATTCTTCCTTCACTTGAGGAGAAAATGTTTGTAAGGAAGGTGCACCTCAATTATACAGATGTTTATCTAAATATATTGCAGAACAGATTCTGCATCCAAGTAGTCGCCTGGATCGGCTGTGGTTCGTGTCGTGGCCTGCTCATTTCTAGACAATAGGAGACAATGTATCCTACTCGGTCTCTTAGGCTCCTCTATCCAGTGGGGGAGCCATATTACACATTACACAGTTATACAGGGGTTCTACGCAAGCAAGAATTGGTACCTTGCTCTTCTAAAATCTCAAAAAAAAAAATAAAAAATTCAATATCACCATCTTCCCAACTACAGGATCCAAGGAGATGGCGCAGGATTTTCTGTTCACTAGTGCATAGACATAAGTAGCCAAGGGCATAAACCCTGCCATTCTGTGCTGCCATTTAAAAGCAGAATTGGATTTGAAATGTATTTAGGAAAACAATTCTAGTGCACGCTCCTGCAATTTTTCTGCATAATTGTAGCTCTATAAGATGCAGATATCGCAAATGTTAACTTGCATTACATTCCATTGAATTGAATGGTATGAAACGCGTTAAATGTCAATTTAATGCTTACAACATCTGTACGCTGCTTCTACAGAAACGCACAATAATCAAAGAGAATTTTTTGTAAAACATCAACCATGATTCTCCTGACTTTTACTGCTGGATGGGCCCAGAGGGAGCTTGGGTTTTTGAATATCTGTCTATAATTCTGTAGGATATTAATATTAATATGACTCACTCAGCAAGGATGGTAATGAAATGCGTACGCTAACAATGCTGCAGTCTGATTCATCTCACCTTTAGAGCAGAGTCTATCTGATTCTTAATGTTGTGTATGATGTAACCCTCCACTCCCGCATGACTGCTTATCTTCAAGAGACATCTGAACAAAAAGCAGCACATTATTACAGCATCAACCAAATCCAGCAGCAAATATGTTACTACATATAGGAGCAATAACTAATAGCCATCACATGTTAAACAGCGGTCACAATAGTTTACATTAGTATGTCTTGTTCTATAGGGCTAAGTCATAATAAATCTGGCCAGAGTAGGGCTTTAATAGCCATGTAAAGTGAATGAGGGACTCACCAGATGTATCAATCACTTTATTCAGCCTCTGAACAGCCCCCCCAACTGGTCATGTGATCAGCGGACTGACCTGCCGATTCACACACCTGCCAGAAGTCCCTGATTTCTATACAAGGCAATGATATTGTAATATCCAGGATCTACCAGAGTTACATAGATAAAGTTTCCAGTGTGTGAATCAGCAGGTCAGTCTGGTGATCACATGATAAGTCAGGGGACCGTTCTTAGCCACAGGGCTGAGACATAATAAATTTGGCCAGAGTGTGAATTATTTTGCATGAAGGCAGTGATAAAGTCAATCTATGCTGCCCCCTTTAAGCGCAGCACAATATGGAGACAGGTTAGCTGCAGTATCAGTCTAAATGGTACAAAAGTTTTGCACTTTTTTGTCTATTAAAAGCCTAGCTAAGCCTAGTTAAACATCCATGGTATTCATGAGGTGGGTGCTCCCCCCGCCTTCTGCTCCTCTCAGCAGTGATCAATGGCTGCCGCATTTCAATGCAGTGTATTCACTTCAATGTGACTGACAGAGATAGCAGAGTCCGTGTTTAGAAGTGAATGACATGGCACTCATGCATGTGCACACAGGACACTCAGAGACCCCTGTACTTATGATAAGTCGGACCCCCAAGCAATGATCCCCTATCCTGTGTTTAGGGTATAAGTGTTATTTGTGGGAAACCCCTTTACACAGTACACAGCAGACTGTATTGATTTCACATAAAAGCCGGTCTATGGTCTTACCTGAATAACTTGTATTTTCCTTCTACACAAAACTTGTCAATCAGTAATTGTAACATTGCCAGACTCTTCTTTCTCTATAAAAAGAGTTGGAGATTCACCAGAGAGATAATGACACTGTAATCTGACAGCGGGGTCATCTCAGTGTTTCCATAAGTCAGCATGTCTGACTTACCAGATGTTCAAAAGGACAAAGGGTCATCACCTTCACTAAATCCTGTAAGAAGAGCGGGATAAAGAAATGATGAAAAACCTCCATTAACAGATGGAAGTATAATCATAAACACTGAAAATCCACCGCAATACACTGCTCTAAAATTATTATAGAATACCCAGACAATACTATTGAAACATGTAAGAGATGGCAATAAACATGGATCCTTGTGTACAAGGAAAACTATTCGTAGGGGTTAAAGGATTTGCCTAAAATGGCAACTTATTCTCTATCCACAGCATAAGTTGTAGATCAGTGGGGGCTAAACCACTCAGATCCCCACTGATCTTGAGATGGGAAGTTCCTTGTATCTCTGAATGGACCAGCGGTTGCCCAGGCTCTGCATTAATGTTTATGGGATTGTTGGAGTACAGCATCCAAATATCTTTGGCAGTCCCACAGAGATGAATGGCGCAGTAGCACAACCATAGCTCCAATCAGAAAGAGATACAAGGGAGCCATGATCGGTATCCACCCAGGGGCTGAACCCCACAGATTTACAACTTATCTCCTGTCCACAGGATGGGGGCTATCTTCAGGAGCAAACCACTTATTATAATTATGGCCAAGTCTTTGGTCACTGTTAGGGTCAGCATTCCTAAAATCATTTGTGGTTTAAAAAAAAAAAAAAAAAAAAAAAAAAAAAAATATATATATATATATATATATATATATATATATATATATATATATATATATTCCCCATGAAACACACCAATCTGTAGCTGTGACATTTCTCTGTTATTGCTCCTGGAAATGTATGAGGTGACAACTGGGTGTTACCATTTCCCTTGTCAATGTGGCATTTACCTACATACCATACTCTGACTTTTTGCAGTCAGTCACTGTGTAGCAACACAACCTCTGGACTATGGAAATTTTGTTCATACATTTCCAGACACTATCATAAGAATGCTCAATGTAGAGTTTTGAAAAAAAGATGCCCCGGCTTTAATATTTCATGGGTAGTATTACAAGTCTAAGGCTTCATTCACATGGCAGAAAATGAAGAGGAATTTGAGGTGGACATCTGCCCCATCCTGCTCCCCACGGTGGAATGCTGAAGCAGAGGATCAGCTTACCACCGCCGATCAGTCCCAGATGAATGAATCTAATCAGCAGGTTTTCTCGAGCTGCAGACTCTGCAGCCGAATCAGCCATGGAATCCGCCGTAAGATCAAGCAGGACACTTATTTGTTTTCAGAAACCTGCCCTGATCTCTGCCTCCCATTGAAAACAATGGGAGGCTAAATCTGCCACTGATTTTGGGACAAAATCAGCCTCATAATCAGTGGCAGATTCTACCACGTGACCATACTCTTAAAAGTGGAATGTTCTGTGCAGAAAATGGGAATGTGTAGAATGATATTAGATGTGGTACAAAGTACTAGTGTATGATCACATGACAGAATTTGGTGTGGATTTCAAAATCCGCACAAAATTCTGCCCTGAATCTGCATACCAGTGAATAAAAGGGGGGGGGGGGGGAAAGATCGAAACAGGATGCTTAAAAAATAAGAATCATGCTCGACCTTACCACAGATTCCGTGGCTGATTTGGCCACAGGGGCAGGAGAATCTCAGCTGATCAGGCTCACTCATCAGGGACTTATCAGTGAGTGAAAGCCGCGGCGCAAAGTGGAGAAGCATTTGAGGCGGAAGTCTGCCTCAAATTTTTCTTCCATTTCTCCCATGAGAACAGACCCTTAGGATGTAAAGGCTGTGTCAGTATGTGTATATGATCCTTCATTAACTTTAGTAGCATACAGTAACCTGGCATTCTGCTCACCTGTAGCACTTGGTTGACTGCAATGACATCTAATACATCCTCAGGAAGACTCTCACTATCCACTCTTACTAAACTGTGTTCCAGTAAATCCTGAAACCATAAATCAATCTTGAGATCATGTCATTTGGTGATTGTTCAACTTTTCTAGATGTTTTTCAATTACCGTAACTTACCAACCCTTTAGACAACAAGGACTCTTCAGTTCTGAAATGGAAAGAAATTTCAGTGAAGGTTAAAAACAAAATTCAAGCTACATTATGCCAAAATTCTCAATTACAAAATTCCTAAAACCATAAAGCCACAAACTAAGAAAGAATGTGAAACGTCACATTTTGTGTAGTTTAACCCCACACCGACTGATCTCTGCCCTTGTATCAATTTACAATGAGCATTGATCACTTAAAGGGGTTTTCTAGTCCCTAATACATGTTTGATACTGCTGACCTATCCACAGTAAATGATAAATAGGGAACCGACACCTAGACCCTGCACAGATCAGCTGTTCAGCAGTGGTGCAGTCCCCTCAACTGCATAGTGGTGGCCCCGGGAAAGTGCAGCTCCGAAGAGGTCTTTGGCATCAGATCACTGCCCGATGACCTATCCCATCAATCAGTCATCAGATAGGGACTGAAAACCTCTTTGATACCATAACAGTTTACACTTTGTGCTGCGGCTTCATTTTTCATTTGGGGTTATAGTATCTCTTACAGCTGCCTGACAGAAATTTCAAGTTATCCTACTAATATATAACGGGGACAATAAAGTCTAACACTACTATACACTAGGTCTAATCTGCAAATGCTATCTTATTGACACTTTTAAAACATTCAAATAAAAATTCATAGTTAAAAATGTGCGAGAAATCCTTATTGGACGCCCCGGCCCTGACGCGATGGCAAACTAACATCCCAGCTCTCACAAATGAGATGTTTCAAGACATCCTTGAATCTCCTCAGCATGTGTCACCTTCAGCAAATAACAAACTGATTCAAACATATATTCTACACCAATGCTACTTGACACCTTCCCATCTTTACAAAATGGGACGACTACCCAACCCAGGTTGCCTTAGGTGTCCCTGTCCACAGTCAGATTTCTGGCATATGATTTGGGCCTGTCCGATCATACAGTGTTTTTGGAAAGGGGTCGTGGATCTCCTGGTGGAAGTTCTGGCCAAACCTATACCATTAACCCCAGAGGTATGCCTATTTGGCATATTAGAAGAAGAATTATGGCAACACCATGTTAGAATCTTCTTGCGGGAGTCTTTATTTTATGCCAGGAAAGCTATCGCACTGCGATGGATGGCTTCGAGACCCCCATCAGTATCTCAGTGGAGGAAACTTGTTAATACTGTTCTTCCTTTCAATCAGATTGTGTATAAAGGGAGAGAATGTCCTCAGAAATTCCATAAGGTGTGGGGAACATGGTGCAATTCTCCGGTAACCCAATATACGGCTCCCTCATTGCGTACTGCCATTCACTTATTTACGCCGTGAGGGGTGGGGGACGCCGGGAGTATCCACGACCTCTCATCTTGGATTGTATTCTTGCTGCTATCCTTGATTTATTGATTGCATGTTCTTGTATATGTATAATTGATTTATACGGTATTATATATGTTCTGCATATCTCTTTTCTGTACCGATCTACACTGTATTGTCCAAGTGGTGCGTGGGCGATAGACTGACGAGGTGGTGATGTAGTACTTTGAGTGACTCAAAATTTTTGATTTTCTTGTGCGCAACCTGTTATATATATGTATTTTGTTTCCTTTTCTTGTGTCTGGTACACAATTTTCAATAAAACGAGTTTAAAAAAAAAAAAAAAATGTGCGAGAACTTTTCAGTATACTACTCCTTGTAAAACAGTTTCACAGACACCTTTTATTGGAGATATAAATACCTAAAACTTCACTTTTATTAGTGTTTATCTAAAAATGAATATCCCACAAAAGACCCTATCAGGGCTAAATATATTAAAATCCGCTAATACCATCCAAACAGAGCAGATCCATAAATAACTATGCAGTCTAATCCATGCATTAACCATAGATCATTATATGTCAATGTGACCAAACCTCAATCTCCTATGCAGAGTGGTCTCATATATAACTTTACTTAGACCTGTGGGGTCTAACTAAACTGCCTAAATAATAATAAGAAGACAGTCTACAGGTTGAATCAATTGCTAGAATACTATCTCAGATGAACTACCAAACCCCGTGCTCCTCGTCTATCCAGAGGTTACTGGACTAATGCCACGCCAACAGGATATAGAGGGACTAGGTATACCAATAAAAGGCAAAATGTGTTTCAACACTTCAACTGGCTTAAATCTCTAGCTCCTCTAATCATAAATCAACTTTCCAACGCGTTTCCTCTACAAGATTCATCAGGGGCAAATAACAGATTCCTTTGTGAGCAGTTAAAACTGCTGTTCCAAAATGTTTTAGCAGAAATTTTCAGCGTGACCGCTCTGATGTTGGCGGACTTGTAAAACAGAAGCCAGCCTAGTAGCCAGTGGCCTCTAACCACAGATGATGAGGTACTATGCAAGGTGGAAGCTGTGACTGGACATACATTTTCCCTGAAGGCGACTGTGCAGACAGAACCAAATTTTAACCCACAAAATGGCTGGAATCTATGAAAGCAATAAAAGTAGTTTAACCTTGACAAGTTCTTACCTTTTTAACAGCACATCAACGTGTTCCATGTTAGACTTTACCAGAAACGATGGCCTAAAAAAAAAAAAAAAAAAAAAAAAAAAAATTTAAGATCATTTTTAGCTAAATTTAAGAAAGCGGGGCACATTTATCACTGGTGTCATACAAACAGCAATACCAAGCACAGCCCATGATCAAGGGCAGTGCTCTCCCTGGAGAAAAATGAAGGCTATCTTTTCTGAAATCATATGACTTTTATCATCACAAAATAAAAGTATGTGGGGACAGTGAGAATACTACGGTATGTGGGCGCTACCATGTGCGGGAAAAGAAAAATTAACACAAAATACCAACACAGACACAAGTAAAAGAAATAGTGCACAATCATAAATATTTTTTAGACTTTATTTTTCAATGCCCTTTAATTGTTAACTCTTTTCCAGCATCTGCAGTACATATCCTGTTACACAGCTGACACCAGCCAGCGGACACCAGAGGATTGGGGATAACTCGGATCTCAGATGAGTAAACCCTCACATGCTGCAGTCAGTAGGGAACTCCGCATCTGAATGGACTCCCTCCAACCTCTGATGGCCTCCCCACCCCCATGATAAGAATAAGATGCTCATTGGTTGCAACAGAAGCCAGCAGACCCTCATTATAGTCTATGGGGTCTGCCGGTGTCCTTCTGTAACCGCTAAATCGGAGCAGTTTTTCAAACACTTGATATGAAACGCTATTTAGTACCATTAAAAAATATGACTAACTTGTCCCATGAAAATCAAACCTTCATACGGCTAAGGGTAAAGAAGTTATGGCTCTTCGAAGATCGGTAGGGAAAAAAAATGGTTGTGTCAGAAAAGAATTAACCTAAAACATTAACTTTTTTCTTACCCAAACACAAAAGGGAAGTTGTCCATTCCAATATGGTGGACAAATAGGAGATAGGAGAGGCAGGCCAAAGACTCGGCTGTATCGTTCTCTTTCTCGGGAACTGATCCCTCAGAGTGACCACGCTGGACAAACATCCTGGGTAAAGACTCTCCCAAAGACACAAGGAAACCCTGAAAATGAAAGCATTAACCAAATTAAATGTATTACACTGATTGGAGCCATGTGGTCCAGTGAAAGTATCAGGGGTTTACAAACTGCTGCCCACAACGCCACTCTATGCGGCCCACAACCATCTGGACAATGTGGCCCTTGGAAAAGAAAAAACAAAACAAAAACTGTGCATCCCTATTCTGCAATATATTGTACTGAGGCTTCCTTTTTTTTCAGTTGGAAAAACTAACCTAGTCCTGCTCACACAACTGTCAAGCCTGGAATTAAAGGGGTTGTCCAGGGAGTAGTAATTTACTTACCTGGTCCCATGGGTTTCCGGCGACATCACAACCTCTGGGTCATGGAATGCGAGGCAGTGCTCAACCCCCCCAGGTCACTCCCCCCCCCCCTTCCCGATCACATAGGTAATTAATTACCTGTGCTATGGGGGCTGGCTTTACTGGGAGCGGTCAGATCACATGACCCAGAGGTCATGACGTCACCAGAACCAGGTCATCGGCAATCCCCCGGACCAGGTAATTGAATTACTACTCCCTGGACAACCCCTTTAAAAACAGGATACAGATTTCTTCTGCTACTGTGATTTGCTCATAGAGAATTCCCACCTTGAGTGATACATTATCATAAAGTCTAAGCTTTCAGCATCTGGATGTAAATAATACACATTTATTTCTATCCACTGAGAGTAAAATATATATTTAATTTTTATTTTTTGTATGGATTTCTTTTTCCAAAGTGACGGATGCCTGTTTAACATACACGTTAAAGAGGTTGTCCGGCATGAAATAAAAATTAACCCCTAAACCAAATCCCCTCCCCCCGCCTAACTTTTAATTTACATATATTTAAAAAAAAAAAAAAAAAAAAAAAATCTATAAAATTACCCAAAGGGACACTTTACTGATAATCCAGGGACGTTCTGTTTCCCCGTTTCCAAAATGGAACGTCACCATTACTCCCAACCTGAGTGAGTTAGTTGGGAAGGGCTAGTAGTGGGTGGGATAGCTAGGGAGTGAGAGAGGAGGGGGGGCAGTGAGAGGGAGGTAGCGTGGAAGGTACACAGGAAGCTACACCATGTAAACAAATGCAGAATATGCCAGGAGCTCCCACAGAAACCCAGAAATCACTCAAAAAACTGCTAAAGGTATTGGGTGTACTTATTAGCCCATTAATAGCACTAACAGATCTTTATTAAAAAAAAAAAAAAAAAAAAAAAAGATTTTTGCCCAGAAAACCCCTTTAACAGGAGGACATTAATGTGATGTGAACAGAGCCCAATATAGCAAATAAGAGGAATCAGCAGATATCTATAGTTTTCATTTCTCTCTGAGCGCTCTATTCAGCTCAGACATCATTCTAAGCCTGTCTTTTCTTCTGTTATCTCCTCTATTTCTTGCTCACTCCTCCCCCTTTAATAGACTTCTAAAGATATAAGTCATGTGACCTGCAGTCTGTCTTGAGACAGATGCACCAGTGTTTTTCACAGTGAAACTCATTTTAGCAGAAGGAAGGGAGCAGGGGAATAGCAAGAACAGCAGAAAGAACCATTTCTCTCTGATAAGATATATTACAAAGTTTCTTATAATCGTCTGTACTACTCATTTATGTAAAGTTTGTAGAAGTGATATTGTCTATAACTATCTGAAGGATAACTTGGCTTTTAGTCTTTGTTCTTATTACAGCTTGTTTTTCGTTGCTGCAGAAATACATGAAATGATCATTCTTTATCTACGCTGGATTTCACTCTATGGATGTCATTTAGCATAACAAAGTTTATCACACACAATTCTACTTCTGCATATCATTTACTTCAAGAATCAGGATTACCTAGGAAACAGAGTATAGAAGGAAAGATCAAAGCATAGTATTCTACTGTTTGCTGGTTTGCCTGGCCTTGAATTTAGAAATACACAGAAATGTATGCGGGCATAAAATCCTAATCTGTGCCATCTAATAAACTGAAGCAGAAGAACATTAACATGAAAGCAAAAGAGAAAATTCATGAAATAAGAAGTATTACATTTACTTTACAGAAGAGAAATAAAACTATGTATCTACTACTTACTATAATCTCCTTAGCAAATACACGGAAAGGATTATCATCCTCATCATCTGGTAATGTGTTTAGTTGTGCATTGAGCAGAGGAAACTTCAAACAACTGAAACAACTAACAGAACAGCAGATACAATATCAGTATATTAAGAAGGAGCTTTATGACTTGTTTAAAGGGGTTTTCCCATAAATGCAGGATAAACCATTTTGCTGTTATTATCATGGCAAAACCACGTTAGGCCGGGCCCCTAAATTGCGTATAGGACAGCATTTTGGCCGTGGCAAAAAACACTGCATATTACCATACCTGTAAAGTGGATGGGATTCTGGCTAATCCTATTCACACACTGAAGAAAAAAAATCTGCAGCGGAAAAGCTGCGATTTCAAAAATGCTCACTTTTTATAAACCGCAGCTTGTCAATTATACCTACGGAAATGCTGGCGGTTTCCATATAGGTATAATAAGGGCAGAAAGTCTGCAGAGGAAAACTGTGGACTTTCTGTGAAAAATAATGCCTGGGAAAAAAAACGCAATGTGTTTCCGCTGTGGTCTTTTCTGCAGTCTTTTTTGGCTGCGGCTTGCTACGTGGGGCCTTAACCTTTAACATGATTCTTATCAAATTGCAAGATGCTGCGGACTGCCCAGCTTCTAACATCCTGAACTGAGCAGGACAATCTTTCTGTCCCTGAAAATGAGGCTTTTGTCACAGCAGCGGTGATGCAGTGCTGTGCTAAAGTTTTAGGAAGGTGAGGAAAATGTTACAAAGTAAGAACGCTTTCTGAACTAGAAGTGTTAATAGTTTATTCTTGACAAGTAACAAAATGAAAAGTGAATGAACAAAAGAGTAATCTAAATCCCATCAATATTTGGTGTGATCTTTGCCCTTTGCCTTACATCAATTCTTCTAGGTACACTCGCAGACAGTTTTTGAAGGACCTCGGCAGGGAGGTTGTTCCCACCCTCTTGGAGAACTAAGCTCAGATCTTCTGTGGATGTAGGCCTGCGCCAATCCTTCTGTCTCTTCATGTAATCCCAAACATATTACTAAAAAAAAGACATAATATACAAAAAAACATATCACAGAAAAAAAGCCTGCACTTACCCAATACCAGATGGTGCAGGATACAGACAAGCCCTTGCAGTAGAGGACAGAAAAAGCACAGGTGTAAAATGCTAAAGAGCACCTACAATCCATGAGGGGGGTGGATGCTTTTATTTTAAATGCATCCTGCACAGCGCCATACTTATCTGATATTGGATGTAGCCAGGCCCTGGTACTTCTGCAGGGTGCTATTACTGTTGAGGTCCATGTATGGAGGTGCTGGACAGAGACATCACACCAAACATTAATTGTCTTTTCTTCATTCACTTAATTTTGTTAATTGTAAATCATTTAAACATCTATTCTTGAAAGCATTCTTACTTTGCAGCATTTCCTTCAAATCAGCCTAAAACTTTTGCACGGTACTGAATGTCACAGACTGCATCATCCGGTGCAGAAGTTACAAGTTTGCGGGACCGGAGCAGAAGAAGCAGGAACATAAAGACGTAAGGGTGGCCATACACAAGATACTTGTTCATAGACAAGTCATCCCCCTCCCATAGACATGTAGATCAGCCTCTGATCAGTTTAGGCTTGGTTCACACTTACACCAACTATTTTGCATTGCTGTTTGTTGTATTACAATTCTTTCAGTGCTAAACGAAATCTATACTTACAATGTCAGCAGTTCTTTTCGCATCTCCTGGACATCTGGTTCCTTAGAAATGTCTGTGCTTTGTGAGACAAAATCAATGAAAGGCTGAGCAAACTGGACCAAAGCCAGACAGCACTGACATAGCGAATGCCGGTCTTCCTGCATCTGTTCTCTGGTGTATGGCACCGGCAGACATGAGAGGCGGGAATGGATGGTGGACAGAGACAGACCCACAGAGAAGGATTTCTTGTTGCCAAGTTTCAGAAGGACTTTAAAAAAATAAAATAAATTACATATTTTTAAATTGGACCTCTACAAAAGACAAAGTTACAAACCCTTACGCCCACTCTAGTCTATGGGCTCTGCCACTAACCCTTTGTGGCACTAGGAGAGGAAAGTGGGGGTGGTGGAAATGTGGGTGCTAAAGAGGTGGCAGCGTATTATAGTACAGCCCAGCTGAAAGACAATATATACATACGATACTGATAAATGTTTGGCTTGTGACACTGATTGTAGTTATCCTTGAAGCATAAGTGGATAGTGACTTCATGGAGTTTCCCACCAAAGTGTTTTAAGATGTAGAAACGGAGCACAAAGTTCTGTCAATAACTCTCAGTTTCTAACCGTTAGTTAAAAACTTACAGACTGTCTTCCTATAAAAAAAATAATGTAACAAACTATACACCTAATGAATTAAACAATATTAATAATTGTATAATATAAAAGTCGGAGTCCATAACTTTTGTTCTGACTACACCCAAAATTGGCCCGGACTCCGACTCCTCAGCCCTGCTCATATTATAATTAAAACTGAGAAATATATAAAACAAATCTTTTCTATTTGCTCCAGGGTCCCCCATGTTTCACCTCCTCCGCACTGCCCCCTGTCTGTAAAAGTGACCATAAACAAGAGAAACTCGGCTGAAGTTTGATCTGTTTTTATTGCTGTCCAGACATGAATGACACACATAGCAAACTAATATGTACAAACATGCCAGTAAGGTATGGTATATTATAATATCTCACACTGAGGGGGTCCCTCAGATAATGCCGTAAGATCCTGATTATTCCACCCAAACTGGATCCACCGGAGCCCACTGGACGTTGTGCACATATAACATTTTTTGCCTTCATGCCAGAATCAGGGCTTCATGGCTCTTATTTCTCCTGAACTGATATCCTCCTGGGTGTGATTTCTGCACTGAAGTCACACCCAAGGAGGATGTCAACCAAGAGGGACTGGGTGTAATGTACATCCAAGACTCCTGACCTCTGCACAGTCTCCACACCATCCCAGTGACTCCAGTAAGCAATGCACCCCAGTCTCTCTCTTCCTCAGAAACAGCCCCAGGATCATGCAGGACATATATAGAGAAGTACTGTAATGTACTGATGTAAGTAAAGTGCTTTAGTTGTAATAGAAACCTTTTATTCATCTCCAGCATCAGTCTAAGCCTGGGTTTGTTCTGTTTTCTCCTCCTTTTCCTGCTCATTTCTCCCCACTCCCCTCTCCATAGACTTGTACAGAGGAAAGACATTGAGTCTTGTAACCTACAGTCTGTCTTGAGGCAGATAGAATGACATTCACTGTTAAAAATCTCTGTTCTATCAGAAAAAGGAAAAGCAGGGAAACACCTGATAAGAGCAGAGAGGCATGACCCCCAGATAAAATGCTTTACAACATCTGTGGTCTGGGTTAACTGGTGTAGATCTCAATTCTGGAGCACAGGCATGCCCCAGACTTATTAAGAGATCAGAGCCCCTTAATAATCCAGGCACATCTTGCACCAGCATACTAAACATCAGTGTTAATAAATGCCACCCAAAAACTCTGACACCCAATAAACAGGAGCTGATTTCTTTCCAGATGATGACAATGTGTCATTGGTCAACCAAAAACATTGTTGGCTAATTACTAAACTAAGGTCCCACCTCTGGGACCCGCACCTATCTAGTTCAACAGTGAATGAAGAGGCGGACATACATGTAGTTCCGTCCTTTCAATTTTATAGGAGTTCCGAGAAGAGCCAAGCAAAGCCACCTATGCATTCTCTGTGGCCACAGCAATAGAATGGCTCAACATTACCGGTCATATTGGGAACTGGCTTGTGACATACAATAGGCTGGTAACTTTTACTTTAAAGTTATAGCAGAAAGCCTGTTCTGGGTTATACCTTGAGAAGATAGAATTAGATGTACATGACCCAGCTATTGGTTTGGAAATGGAACATAATATCTACTCCACTGAAACAAACAACCCCTGAAGTTGGGCGAGAGGGAATTTTCATTAAAGGGGTTGTCCGGGATAATCTAAAACTTTAACACTAAGTTAAACCCCCTCCCTAACTTCTAATTTATTCCCTTTTAAAAAAAAAAAAAAAAAAAAAAAGGTATATTTACCCATATTCCTGGGGCAGTCAGGCACATTTTCTGATTTCCTGGTGACATTACGTTTTGCTGTTTCCGGAGATGGGAGGTCACCAGTACTCCTCTCTCTCCCACCCCTGTCCCCATCATACTCACCAATGCTCACGTCCTCCTTCTGCTGGGCGTCGCTTCCTTCAACCTGCGCAATAGAACGCCAGCAGAAGCGGAGAGAAGCAGCGTTCTATTGCACATGCGTACTTAATTTCTGCCGTCATTCTATTGCGCAGGTGCCAGCTCCCAGGTGCGGGCAGAAGATGGGACCACGGCACCAACGAAAGTCATCTCCAGGACGAGAAGACAGGTAAGTATGGGGTGGGGAGGGGGTTGGTGGACTGAGTTAGTTAGCTAGGTAGGTAGGGCTAGTAGTCCACGGGCTAGCTAGGAAAACGGGGGGGGTTGTGAGGGAGGATCTGAGTAAGCAGCAATGCATCATGATCGTTGTAGGCTAAGACAGCAGGAAGCTACCCATGTAAACAAATGCAGAGGATACCAGGAGCTCCCATAGAAAGCCAGAAATCACTTAAAACACTGCTAAAGGTATTTGGGTGCACTTATTAACCCATTGATAGAACTAACAGACCTTTTTTTAAAAATAATTTTTTTGCCCGGAAAACCCCTTGAAGCATTGAGCTACATATGTACAATAGATGTGACCCTAACCCATAAAAATACTGATTCTGTAATTATTATATTTTGGTGCCTAATGCTAATCATATACATAAAAGAATTCTGATGACCAATGTGAAGCAACAACTTCCCCAACAAGACAAGCCTGCATCATGTTTATATTAGCAGGGTGGGAAGAGATAAGCAGCTGGTAACACTGGTAGTACTCATCTCCCAGGGTAAAAAAGACTGGGCATGCTGAACTCCAGATAGCTGCCCCAACACATGAAATCCTCAAGATTGGTCTCTATTAATAATACACAATTTGTGAACCTAAACGGGCACCGTTGTTTCAACAAACGTTTGCAAGAATCAATAATACAGGAATTATTAGAAAATGTGTAATATACCTGGTCATAGAAATACAGATTAAGTGTAATGCTAGAGTTAAAGGGGTTGTCCAGGAATTACACGTTTTTTGTCAGTTAAAAAAAAAAAAAAAAAAAAAAAAAAGAAAGGAAAAAGAAAAAAAAACACACTCATCTGTCCCCGGCTCTCCGGTGTCCCCTGCCGCTGTCCGGTCTAGTGGCGCCCAGGGAATTGTTATGGCAGAAGTCATCAGCAGCCTAAGGAAAGGACCTGGGACCTCACTCACACACGTCACTTGTAATGTCCCAGTTCCTTTTCTTAGGCCACTGATTGGCCTCATCGGTCACGGGCGGCGAGGACTTCTGCTGGAAAATGGACTGGGGCACCTCTGGACTCAAGCGGGGACAGAGGAGTATGGTTTGGTTTTTTTTTTTTTTGGTTTGGATTTTTTAATTTTTCACCTTCCCCGGACTCCTCGCAAAAATCTGTAATTCCTGGAAACCTCTTTAAACAGGAGTTTTATCAAACCCAAAGTACTAAATTTACATCTGCACAGTTCTTTAAATTTCTATGCAAGTCCTGCATGGTCCTGGGGTGGTTTCTAAATGAGAGACAGTTGGAGAGAAGATAGTCCTCCTTACGCTAGGTTCACACCTGTAGAAACCTAATCCGCTTAAAAAGCGTTTACCTGTGGACCCCATAGACTATAATGGGGTCTTCCAGGTTTGTGCCCAAAAAATACAGAAAGAAAAGTCCTGATCCACATTTTTTATGCGGATTCGGAGACAGAAACCCATAATGGACTATAGGCGCAGGTGTGAACCTAGCCTTACTGTGTGCTGTGTATAGCAACTACTTTCCAATCAACAGCTCAGGGAGAACTGCAAACTACAGATAGAGCCTGCAGATGGGCAAAAGTGCTTAAAAATTGCACTATTCAAGTCATATAATGGCCAGATATTGTGTTCATGTTATGTACACATACATAGCAGTCCATCCTGAAAAGTCAAATAAAACCACAGGTAAAATATTTTATTCTGTACCAGTGCTCACAGCTGCAGTTGCTATAACAACCCAAGGATTCCCATTTAAATCTCTGCTGGTTAGAACAAATATAAGATGAAGTAACATTATGACCTTATATTACCTATTTGCAGTGGCTGAAGAAGTGGCAAGATGATAGCTATTGCACCTTCATCAATCTGCTCAAGGATTCCCAACAAGACCTCTTTAGGATTACACAACTGTAGGATAACAGAGATTAGCATGAGACCCCTCAATGGGGTTATATTATTCATCACATTGCACACTGCCCAATATAATAAATAAAGTATATATTGCACAAAATTTGATTAAATATATAAAGAACACAGCCTGACCTACACACAGCTAGTCTCTAGCATACAGCAGACCTGACACATCCCAGCATTGTCTCAAGGTGCGGCGTACATGTGCCACCACCTCATGCCTCACTGCCTAATAATTTCATGAGGGACATTCAAGGTAACCGAAGTGTCTGGAACCTGTGTACGCCAGATGGCACAGACTGTCAAAAGCAGCTCAGTCTTTACAATGTTCAGCCCAGTTTCTAATGATTTTCCTTATCAATGTGCATTTTATTCTTACAGTGGGGAAAAAAAAAGTATTTAGTCAGCCACCAATTGTGCAAGTTCTCCCACTTAAAAAGATGAGGCCAGCCTGTAATTGTCATCATAGGTAGACCTCAACTATGAGAGACAAAATGAGAAAACAAATCCAGAAAATCACATTGTCTGATTTTTAAAGAATTTATTTGCAAATTATGGTGGAAAATAAGTATTTGGTCAATAACAAAAGTTCATCTCAATACTTTGTTATACACACGTGGACAAAATTGTTGGTACCCTTCATTTAATGAAAGAAAAACCCACAATGGTCACAGAAATAACTTGAATCTGACAAAAGTAATAATATATAAACTACATGTTGACAAGCCACAAAGCTTCTAGGAGAATGTCCTATGGACAGATGAGACAAAAACCTAAATTTTTGGCAAGGCACATCAGCTCTATGTTCACAGACGGAAAAAATGAAGCATATCTTGAAAAGAACACTGTCCCTACTGTGAAACATGGAGGAGGATCTGTTATGTTATGGGGGCTGCTTTGCTGCATCTGGCACAGGGTGTCTTGAATCTGTGCAGGGTACAATGAAATCTTAAGATTATCAAGGGATTCTACAGAGAAATGTGCTGCCCAGTGTCAGAAAGCTTGGTCTCAGTCGCAGGTCATGGGTCTTGCAACAGGATAATGCCCCAAAACACACAGCTAAAAACACCCAAGAATGGCTAAGAGGAAAACATTGGACTATTCTGAAGTGGCCTTCTATGAGCCCTGACCTAAATCCTATTGAGCATCTTTGGAAGGAGCTGAAACATGCCATCTGGAAAAGGCACCCTTCAAACCTGAGACAACTGGAGCAGTTTGCTCATGAGGAGTGGCCAAAATACCTGTTTAGAGGTGCAGAAGTCTCATTGACATCTACAGGAATCGTTTGATTGCAGGGATTGCCTCAAAAGGTTGTGCAACAAAATATTAAAGTTAAGGGAACCATCATTTCTGTCCAGGCCTGTTTCATGAGTTTTTCTTTTTTTAAAAATTCTGTTGAAGCATGGTTGAAAAGCAATGTCTGACTTTCATTTGTTCATTTTCATAGAAATTTTATATATTACTACTTTTGTCAGATTCAAGTTATTTCTGTGACCATTATGGGTTTTTCTTTCATTAAACAAGGGGTACCAACAATTTTGTCCACGTGTGTACATCTTTTGTTGGCAATGACAGAGGTCAAACGTTTTCTGTAAGTCTTCACAAGGTTGGCACACGCTGTTGCTGGTATGTTGGCCCATTCCTCCATGCAGATCTCCTCTAGAGCAGTGATGTTTTGGGGCTGACGCTGGGCAACATGGACTTTCAACTCCCTCCAAAGGTTTTCTATGGGGTTGAGATCTGGGGACTGGCTATGCCACTCCAAGACCTTGAAATGCTTCTTACAAAGCCACTCCTTCGTTGCCCTGGCGGTGTGCTTTGGATCATTGGCATGCTGAAAGACCCAGCCACGTTTCATCTTCAATGCCCTTGCTGATGGAAGGAGGTTTGCACTCAAAATCTCACGATACATGGCCCCATTCATTCTTTCATGTACACGGATCGTCCTTGTCCCTTTGCAGAGAAACAGCCCCAAAGCATGATGTTGCCACCCCCCATGCTTCACAGTAGGTATGGTGTTCTTTGGATACAACTCAGCATTCACTTTCTCTCACACGACGAGTTGTGTTTCTACCAAACAGTTCTACTTTGGTTTCATCTGACCATATGACATTCTCCCATTACTCTTCTGGAACATCCAAATGCTCTCTAGCAAACTTCAGACGGGCCCGGATATGTACTGGCTTAAGCAGGGGGACACGTCTGGCACTGCAGGATCTGAATCCCTGGTGGTGTAGTGTATTACTGACGGTAGACTTTGTTACGTTAGTCCCAGCTTTCTGCAGGTCATTCACTAGGTCCCCCCGTGTGGTTCTGGGATTTTTTTCTCACCGTTCTTGTGATCATTTTGACCCCACGGGGTGAGATCTTGCGTGGAGCCCCTGATCGAGGGAGATTATCAGTGGTCTTGTATGTCTTCCATTTTCTAATTATTGCTCCCACAGTTGATTTCTTCACACTAAGCTGCTTGCCTATTGCAGATTCAGTCTTCCCAGCCTGGTGCAGGTCTACAATTTTGTTTCTGGTGTCCTTCCACAGCTCTTTGGTCTTCACCATAGTGGAGTTTGGAGTGTGACTGTTTGAGGTTGTGGACAGGTGTCTTTTATACTGATAACAATGTCAAACAGGAGCCATTACTACAGGTAATGAGTGGAGGACAGAGGAGCCTCTTAAAGAAGAAGTTACAGGTCTGTGAGAGCCAGAAATCTTCCTTGTTTGTAGGTGACCAAATACTTATTTTCCACCATAATTTGCAAATAAATTCTTTAAAAATCAGACAATGTGATTTTCTGGATTTGTTTTCTCATTTTGTGTCTCATAGTTGAGGTCTACCTATGATGACAATTACAGGCCGGCCTCATCTTTTTAAGTGGGAGAACTTGCACAATTGGTGGCTGACTAAATACTTTTTTCCCCCCACTGTACTTGACCATTTCCAACTACAGTATAAGGCAATACAACCAGTAAAGTTACAATACAAGGAGTGAAAGGAACCAACAACCTAAAAATACTAAGCTACAGCCCAGTCTTCTAAAATGATGGTATTCAGATGACATTAGATCTAACATAAGAGTCACAGCTTGTGTAGGGGCTCTCTCTATGATACGGTAATGCATATTATATTTTTTGAGCCAAAGCTAAGAATGGCTACAAAAGGAATGGGAAATATATAGGAAGTTCTTATACTTCTAGTTTCTGCACAATCCAATCCTGTCTTTCCCTCTGTTACCGAGAGATCACGGTTTTGTCAATATGCAAATGAGCTCTTTGGAGCAAAGAGGGTGTTACCGAGTGATATCGCCCTCATTGGTGCAAAGAGCTCATTTGCATATTGACAAACCACTGATATCTCAGTAACAGGCACCAAGTCATAAGGGGAAAACACTGTTTGATTCAGGTGACCCTAACCTATCTATCTGCAGCGCTGGATTGATATGCTGGGTCGTGGTGACAGACTCCCTTTAAGAGACCACCATATCAATGTAGGGAGACTTAGAACCTATACAGGGTCTCTTAGGAATGCTGGGAAGGGGTATGCAAATTTATTTTCTGCAAACTCCATAGTGCTGTTCTGGGCACAACTGCAAAGAGGAATGTGTTGCATGTCTCTGACACCATCCTAAAGTGCTAAAAACCTCTAGTTTTGGTAACAAAGGAAACAAACAGGCTCCGTTTAAGGTCACGCTGCATATCAGAACTATAGTTCCCAAAATATACTGTATGATGTTGATGGAAATGGAGACCTAACCCTCACCTGTATCAATCCATTGAGCATTTGTAAGCAGCCCTTCTCTTTCTCACTTCCGAGCGCACAGCTCTGCATACACTTAGTAATGGGGCCAACGAGATTCCACCCCATATTCCTAATGAGGACCTGAAACAAGGCACAAGTGGTTATTTTTGTTCTCCAGATCTTCCTCCAAATGTACATTAGATGGAATTATCACAATGGACTTGAAGACTTCCATAAGCATCTACTGTGATCTATGTAGGGTATATGCTATGTGATTGTAAGACAGTGTATCGCTGCTGTTTATTATCAATGTGGTGAAGTTTACAGCATTTCTATTGTAATAGGTTGTATCACTTTCTGGTGGTCTACAGGGTACCCATTGGGCTGCCTCCTAGGGGTGAACTCAGAGGAGACAGGTGACTAAAATTCATATTATGCATCTAAGACGCTATGGTAGTGACTATTTCTGGTCATGCATGGTCCTGGTATGTTCCCTGTAGTGTGCCCTGAAGAGATGGGTATACAGGGAAACGTGCAGTTTGTGTTAAAGGAGGTAATTTAAGTTAAATTTGAGGTCATTTTAAGTTATCCCATCCTCTGGATAGGGGATGAACTGTCTGACTAGTGGGGGCTTGATCAATGTGACCCCATGATATCCTACCCCAAAAACTAGGACCCCAATTGATCAGCTGGTTTAAGAAGCTTTTCACTGAATACCATGCACAGCGCCATACATTGTGTTGCAGCTGCTCTTGGTAGTGCACTTTATTCCTTTTCACTTGAATGGGACTGAGCTGCAAAAAAGAACATGGGTTGATGAAATGTGACATGACTAGCACAGATGCTCCTTTCAGCAGCTGATCTGTTGGGGTCATATATAAAATATGATGGGATTAATGTCAATTGGTGCACAGTAGGCGGATCAATGGTTTTTGATGGGGAATTAAAGATACAATCACTCAGGGGATATATAGTTGCATTGTCGCACTATTTTAACTGCTTGAGAAAGTCTCCTTTGGTGCCAAGACCCCAATAGGTGTAAATTGCAGGGTAGAATAAAGATTTTCCTGGCATCTACTTGCTGACGTCCTGGCTTTCCTATGCACTTCTAGTCAGAGGCTAACTTCACTAATCACTGGGCTGCTGTACATATTGCAATGATCCATATATTGTAATAAATGTTTGGATCATTTATGAATGAAATTATAAGCCAGATCCAATAACTGGAAATGTTTCTAGAGTTTGTCAATGTCAAAGAAGGTTTCTCTTCCTCACTCTGAGCATGCTCATGACAGTGTGTGTTTAGTCCAGATCTCCCAAGCAGTCACTGGCTCATTGACTTGCTATATATACGCTGTGATACCACGATTATCTGGGCGCCTTAGAGGAAACAGCTGTGCTTTAGTCATACAATCTGTTCTATGGATCCATGCATATGATGATCAGAAAAAGAGAACAAATGCCACCTAGTGGCAGCAAAGAGATATGAGAAATGCTCCGATCAAGATAGTTGCATTAAATAACTATACATTATAATACAATATACTGTATATGTGTGATATATTTGCACCTTAACATTTTAACACAACAACCACAATATACAATAGCAGCTCTAGTAACCAGGGAGGTCAATCTTTTGACATTATATAGGCCTAGGACTGTAAGTACGGCAGTACTGTGTCTCACAGCACTGGGGTCCTGGGTCTGAATCTGACCAAGGAGAAAATCTGCATAACGTTTGGATGTTCTACATTATTTTTTGTGGGTTTCCTCCCACACTCCAAATATATACTAAGGGGGAATTTAGGCTGTGACCCCCTACTTGGGACAGCGACTGATAATGTCTGGAAAGTCCTGCAGAATATTTTGGTGCTGTATAAGCAAGAGAAATAAATAATAGATTTCAGCAGCGTCAGAATTTTACTGGGAACACAAGTGAAATGACTAATGTAACCCGTGGCTCCCTGGCTTTAGTTTAAAAGGGGTAATTCAGGGGAAAATATTTTATATTATTGTATTTGTATATTGTACAGGACATTGTAGTTTGGAATTGTATTTATTTATTACCGGTAATTGTCTAGTTGTCGATTTATGTCTTTTTTTATGTAAGTGCAATTGTGTGTTGTTGTCATAGTGCAATTTCCCTTTTGGATTAAAGTTTACAGTTATCTATCTATCCATCTATCTGTCTGTCTTATTTGATATAAAATTGTCTTCAAACAAGTGAGAAATGACTGTGTGGTATTTTCCTCTCATCTTCTCCTCTGGATCCAGAATGTCAACTCTAGACAGATAATCGGATTCTCAAGGCATGAAGAGCAGATCTGCACATATGTCTGTGCCACAGGATTATAGCTAAGCTCTTCATGTCTCAAACTGAACTGAAGATGAAGAGTGAACTGAAACCTGTTACTGGTGGTTAAAATCATCGTATCCATCATGTCCGTACACTTTATCACAATGTCAGCACCCACCAGGCCAGTAACAACAATTCAATGCCATCTTCACCTACACCGAGCTTCATGGCATGCATATGCTTTACCATTAGCTGTCTCTTGTATTCTTTAAAGAGGACCTTTCACCACCTCTACCAACTCCAGTTTGTAGTATCTGTTAATAGGCGCTCCGCTGATTCCCCGACCTATCAATACTGTTAGTATTGGTGCATGATATACTATATAGTCTCTGTACTGTCAGGAGGGCGGTGTCAGGCAGGAACAGACAAGGGGTGTGATTCTGAGCTCTGACACTGGCTGCCTCTGACTGGAGCTCTGAACCACACCCCCTTGCCTGCTCTTGCCTGACACCGCCCATTTGACAATAGAGAGTATAAATAGCATTTCAGACATGAAACTAAAAGCACTTATTGTTCAGGAATGGTGGGGATTAGAGAAGAAAATCCAACTGAGCTGGAATCGGTGGAGCAGGGCTGGACTTGGCAGAGGTGGTGAAAGGATTTTATTATGCATATGTCCTGTTACACCTCCTTGAGAGCTGCCTGCCCCTCATACTATGACCCTCATTCCTACTCTTGCTGATACTGAAACATATCTAGAACTCAAAGAATCCCCATCCACTAACAAACTGATCCAGGTTTATATATTGCATCACAGCTATTTAACCCCTGCTCTTTTGCATAAAATGGGACGCTTGCAGCCTCCAAGGTGTCTAAGATGTTCTTGCTATCTATTCTGATTTTTGGCACATGATATGGAAATATCCTATCAAAGCCTTTTGGATGGAGGTTGCGGGTCTCCAGTCAGAAATACTAGGTCACCTGCTCCATTCACCCCTGAGATATGCCTATTTAGTATCCTAGACAAATAGATATAGCTACACTCTCAGAATCTTTTTGCAGGAATCACTATTCTTAGCTAGGAAGGATATCGCCTTGAGATGGATGGCTCCTGCATGTCAATGTGGAGAAAACTGGGTATTTCTATTTTACCATACAATGCAATGGTGTATAAGGGAAGAGGCTGGCCACAGAACTTTCATAAGGTTTGGGGCCCCTGGTGTAATTCACCATTGACATTATACACTACTCTGTCTTTCCGTACAGACCTTAACTCATTTATTGCTTAGACGGGGAATGATGCCGGGAGTACCCATGACCTCTATTACACTCCGACCTCTGTGGCATCCCTGTAACCGTCGAATACTATATTGTATTGTTTGGTTGAAATTGCAATATTGTTTTGTATGCTCTCCCTGTTTATACCCTATACATGTCAAAAGGGATATTCTCTCCTCTTGGAATCTCCTGCCTGGACTTCCTCTTGGGATATCACTATGGCATCGATATAGATTTTGCAGCGTTATTTTGTTTGGTTTTATTTTGTTTTTGTATTTGTTGTATAGCATATGGTTTGGGATCATTATGATATCTATTTACCACTACTTATATGTATTGTATACCATGTTGTACAACTTTTCAAAAACAAGTTAAAAAAATTAAATTTGACTACTTCTGTGTATGCATCTACTGTTTATAGACCTAAATGATGATGGGTAATGGCAGGACTACCCATTCACGCTGCATAAAATGTGTGACTGATTGTATTTATATAGTCGCTTCTGTTCATGTGTGGCTGTACTCTGGAAGGATTGAAAAATGACCTATGGATACAAAATTCAACAACAAAGACCCAAAATAGCATTACTCATTGATGAAATGGGATGTCCCATCAGAATAACCACTGTCCATATACCAGGGCTCCTTATGTGAGCCACAGTGTAGAGCCGCTAGCAAGCCAGAGCTCCCAGGTATTATAGGATGAGAGCAACGGACTTTAATGGCAACAGAGTGACAGATGTAGACAGAGCCGCTTCCAACTTTCCATCCATTACCATTTACAATAACATACCTCCCAACTTTCAAAGGACAGAAAGAAGGACAAAATGTGCGGCGCGCTATGCACACTGTGGCAAATTTAGCTCCACCCACTTCTACGTTGACCCCGCCCATACTCATCTATTTTCCCATGTGCCCCCACACAGTATAACGCTCCTACAGTCACCCTAACATTATAATGTTCCCCTCCAATTGTCCCACAGTATTAAGTCCCTCTCCTCGTGCCTCAGTTTAAACTGGCGGAAACTAGAGGGGGACATTAAACTTGGGCAGCTGGAGGGTGACATTAAACAGTGGGGGTAGTTGGAGGGGGACATTAAATGTCCCCCTTCATCTGCCACCAGCTTAATGTCCCCCCTTCATCTGCCACCAATTTAATGTCTCCCCTTCATCTGTCACCAGCTTAATTCCCCCTTCATCTGCCCCCAGTTTAATGTCCCCCTTTATCTGCCACCAATTTAATGTCCTCCTTTATCTGCCACTAGCTTAATGTCCACCTTTATCTGCCACCAGTTTTAATTGCCCTTTTAATCTGCTTTCAATTTAATTGCCCGTTGATCTGCCCCTAGTTTAATTGCCCCCTACATCTGCCCCCAGTTCCTCCCTCTTGCTATCTGTTCAATCACTCTAGTTCCCAGCAGCTTTCTGTGTAACATCACAGTCTGTCCCGCAGTATCCAGAACAGCTCCGCCCACACAAGTCTGATCACATGGTCATGACGTCATCAAAGGTCCTTTAGCCCACTAGGATTTAGCATCTACCATTTAGCCTTTGCTCTCCCCTAATAAAGTTTGTTAACAGCAAAACACTTCAGGGGCATAGCGGGACAACCTGTAAGCTATGCGGGACTGCGGGACAGCAGTGTGAAATCAGGACTGTCCCGCCAGATGCAAGACAGTTGGGAGCTGTGCAATAATGTAGAAAACATGATGGAAGCTTTCTTCTTCTGCATGCATGAGTTTTACAGTGCTCCGTCTGCATCAGTCACTCTATTGTCATTTATGTCTGTTGCTCTCGTCTTAAAGGCAGCACGGTGGCTTAATGGTTAGCACTGTTACCTTGCAACGCTGCAGTCCTGGGTCCAAATCTGACCAAGGACAACATCTGCAAGGAGTTTGTATGTTTTACCCATGTTTGCCTGGGTTCCCCTCCCACACTCCAAAGCCATAATGATAGGGAACTTAGATTGTGAGCCACATATGGGACAGTGACTGACAAGGTCTGTAAAGTGCTGCACTGCATCTAATGCTGCACTGCAGATTTTTGGGACACAGACCTGTGGTAACCAGCTGATCACCATGGGATCTCCTATACAGAAGTGGTGATTGTTCCTCTACCTTTCCAACCAGCGTTTTTTTCCTGACACATTTCCAGTACATTAATTTGGGTGCATATTCACAGATACTTTGCATTTCCAGTGTTCAATCCTTACCTGGTTTTTCTCATCTTTGATTATATCTAATAAGACTTCTGGTTGCTCTTCCTCCAAACACTTCTGACAGGACACAAGGAACACGTTGGTGTCTTCCTCTTTAAATTCTTCTTCTGAAAGTTTTTGCTGAATAAAATATAATAAAATCTGTCAAACTCCAAACAACGATTATAATATCTATTAACCGCCAAGTTTAATGATAAGTAAGTTATAAATAAACAAATAGATAGTAAATTACCTGGAGTGTATTAAAGTGATGGTCAAGCTTCCCTTACCACTGACTTTACAGCTTGCAAATATAAAACGTATCATCTGTGTCATAGATCTTAATAACCTTCCCACAGATAGGGGATAAGTGTCACATCACTGGGTGTCCGACCACTGGTTCCCCCAGCGATCAGAAGAATGAGGGACTTCGAGTCTCCCATGCTTCCTCCATGTGAATGAAGCACCAGTTTGCATGACCGGCACTCCATTCACTGCTATGGGCCTCCCGGAGACGAACAGAAGTGTTTTATCACAACCAAAACACTTTCCTCACTTCTCTATATACAGTTGTGCTAAAAAGTTTACATACCCCAGCAGATATTTTTGTTTTTTTGACCTTTTTTCAGAGAATATGAATGATAATACAAAAATGCTTTCTCCACTCATGGTTAGTGGTTGGTTGAAGCCATTTACTGTCAAACTTCTGTGTTTTCTCTTTTTAAATCATAATGACAACCAAAAACATCAAAATGACCCTTTTCAAAAGTTCACATACCCTGGTGATTTGGGCCTGATAACATGGCCAGAAGTTGACACAAAGGGGTTTGAATGGCTACTAAAGGTAACATCCTTACCTGTGACCTGTTTGCTTGTAATCAATGTGTGTGTGCATAAAAGCTGAGTGAGTTTCTGGGATCCAGACAGACTGTTGCAGCTTTCCTCCAGCCACTGACGTTTCTGGATTGTGAGTCATGGGGAAAGCAAAAGAATTATCCACGGATTTACAGGAAAAGGTAGTTGAACTGTATAAAACAGGAAAGGGATACAAAAAGATATCCAAGGAACTGATAATACCAGTCAGCAATGTTCAAATTGTGAACAAATGGAAACTCAGGGGCTCTGTAAAAACCAAACCACGGTCAGGTAGACCAACCAAAATTTCAGCCACAACTGCCCGGAAAATTGTTCGGGATGCAAAGAAAAACCCACACATAGCATCAGGACTCTCTGAAAACTATCGGTGTGGCTGTTTCAAGATGCACAATAAGGAGGCACTTGAAGAAAAATGGGCTGCAAGGTCAAGTTGCCAGAAGAAAGCCATGTGGGGATGTGCGAGCTTCAAAGGCACAGGAAACTTGGTCAAAGTTGAAGGACAGATGAATGCAGCACGTTATCAGCAAATACTGGAGGCAAATTTGCACTCATCAGCCAGGAAGCTGCGCATGGGACGTACTTGGACGTTACAACATGACAACGATCCAAAACGCAAGGCCAAGTCGACCTGTCATTGGCTACAGCAGAAGAAACTGAAGGTTCTGGAGTGGCCATCTCAGTCTCCTGACCTCAATATCATTGAGCCACTCTGGGGAGATCTCAAGCGCGCAGTACATGCAAGACAGCCCAGGAATTTACAGGAATTGGAGACTTTTTGCCAAGAAGAATGGGCAGTTTTACCATCTGAGAAAATAAAGAGCCTCATCCACAACTACCACAAAAGACTTCAAGCTGTCATTGATGTTAGAGGGGGCGATACACGGTATTAAGAACTGGGGTATGGGAACTTTTGAACAGGGTCATTTTGATGTTTTTGGTTGTCATTATGATTTAAAAAGAGAAAACACAGAAGTTTGACAATAAATGGCTTCAACCAACCACTAACCATGAGTGGAGAAAAAGTGTTTGTGTTATCATTCATATTCTCTGAAAAAAGGCCAAAAAAAAAAATCTGCGGGGTATGTAAACTTTTTAGCACAACTGTATGTACAGCACAGTCCTGGGGCAGTTTCTGAGTGAGAGAGAGGCAGTTCTTGAGCAGATTCCCCTCTACCTATTGTGCACAATGTATGGCGGCTAGTCTCTTCCAACCAGTTCAATGTGGACTACAACTTCCAGGTATGGCTTGCAAAGGGGGGTAAAATGCTAAAAACTGCAGAATAAGTGTCATTTGATGTGTTACTCCTCATGTACACATACATAATAGCCTATCTTTAAAATTCAGTTGAAATGACAAGTACACTTTCGCATCCTCCTAGATGTGCGGTATTACAAACCGCTAGAAAGCAGACAGTGTGTGGAATTCAGCGAACTGTCGGCTTTCTTAGTATGAGCCCCAGTGCAGATATCGGTGCTGTTAATTTCGATGACGCTGAGTTGTAAGGCCTGCCTTTCGGACAAATTAACGGCACAGATATCTCCAGCATCAGGGCTTATCCCGGGAAAGTCAACACTACGCTGAATTCAGTGCACTGTCGGTTTTCTAGTAGTATATAATACCGCGCATCCACAAGGACGTAGAAGGTCCTCTTTAAGTATTTCATGTATCTACCCTATATGCACACATGAGAAAAGAGTTTATTAACATATGAACACCTAGTACTTGGAAATATTCATGTTATTTCTCCTGATATGTCTGTTTTAGTAAATACTTGTATTTCTCCCAAAATTACAATTCTGTATAATCTTTTCTTAGAACACCGTGTTGTGCTATTACACGGTTATGCTTCCTAGAAATTCATAAAGAAATTGACCATTTGGGAGTGTAACCCTACACAGCTGGACATGGTCTGTTTAGAGATACGTCTCTTTGAGGAGGGGAATGGTAACACCGGGTTGTTAATTTATTCAGTGGAATAACAGAGGAACAGCATGAGAGTTCTAGGGTACAATCTGTTTTATTAGCTTTTACGGCAGAGACACATACATGGTATCCACTTAGTAAATATAGAAAATAAACAGAGTATCAACATAAGGAAAATACAAACATGTCTCAGCATCTTAATAAGAATATGAATCTCAATATCAACAAGGGATGGCGTCCTGCCAATATACCATAAAATGCAATAAGGTGGTACGCATAGGATGATAAGGAGAAAACAATAAAAGGGAAAGGATCACAAATACAATATGGGAAAAGAAAATGGGAACTAGAGTTCTAGGAAAAGAGGCTCAAGACTTTCATGGTGAATACAAGTACATACTGAAATCAGACATGTGAGGCGAGACATGTCCTCCTTGAAATGTACACATAATAACAGATCCATTAACAGCATCATGTTTTTTGTACACATTATACTCGTATGCGAGGTTTGTCTGCTGTCAGTCAGGGAAGAAAGATTCACTGGGACAGATTTATTATGCCTTGGATGCCAGTTGTATGGTGTATAAGACATAAAAAGTCACACTTTTTGTGCAAAGCGTGATTTTGTGCAAACAACTGAGACTTTTTTCAACTCTGCACTGCCTTCGCCACATTCCTGAAAAGGGGGTGTGACAAGGGTGGGCAGAGGTTTGTGGCCATTAAACCTGCCAATTTATCATCATTTACACCAGAAATTATTCTATGTGATGTACCCTCTGCCAGCTCAGAGGCAATGACGACTAGCATGAGTAACACCAGTCTTCATAATTCTGCCCCACTGTTCACAGAAATCTTGAGCGCAAGACAGCTTCTATAGAAACAGCACATGCAATGCATTTCATTGCCTTACTGGGCTCTTTATTAGGCAGTCAGTGCCTGCTTCTGCCCTTACTGACAGCAGTGCCCAAGGATACAGGAGCCATTCTCCCTCATCCTACACATCCATACTTTAGTTCCTGGAAGAGATGTATGTGGTGCTCCATAACGCAGCAAGCGCCATTTTCCTAAACAGGAATTTCCATGCATACAATATCACCAAAGAGTTGTGCCTATTCTTAGCAAAACTCTGTAATGTTAGTACATCTAACTTGTTCCCATTTAAAGAACTGCTATACCAAACAATACTGGCCTAGGGAGAGCCTGGGCTTTTTTTTCTGAATAACCAATGTTACTAACATACCAATTTCTCATACATCCAGATTTATATTTAAAATATTTCTAATAAGCATACAGAATAGATTATTAAAGAGGTTTTCCAGCCCTTAAATACTGATGACCAACTGTTATAATAGACACCCCCAAAGAACTGCTGCTTAGAAAGGACACAGCATTCGGACAAAGCCTGTTCACTGCATACCAAGAACAGCACCACATATTGTATAGGAGCTGTGTCTGACATTGCAGGACAGTGAAGCAGAAGCGATGCTCTGCCGAGCAACACAGCCATGTCAAACAGTGGGGGCCATAAGGACAGGCCATCAGGATTTTAGCCCTAGAACCCCTACCCTATTAGATTTCATGGAAGAAATAACTAGATATATAAACTTACAAATTTATGTATGAGTGCTTGGAGGTCTGCCCCCGCCATTGCTCTTGGGAGGTGTATAGAGGTGAACGGTATCCAGGAAAACTATTCAGTAATCATAGTAATAAAATAAAATAGAAGAGTTAACATTGTGTATGATAGCACTACTGACTAACTTAGAAACAAAAACCTAAATAATAAAGACACAGAAAGAATGAAAAATGTAGGCGGTACCAAACTGAATTTCTAGTTAACAACTCTAAACATATAAATATAATATATATATATATATATATATATATATATATATATATACACACACACACACACACACACATATATATATATATATAAAAACATAAAGTTGTAGCAGCACAGGAATCCAACAGGAAGGGTGCTAGCCCAAGTCATTCACAGATATCCAAAAACAAACTTCAGGCAGCCCTCTACAAACAGGTGTACAAAAGAGGGGGGTACTTTATTCACCAATTTAAGGTTTAAGCCCTAAAGTACCCCTCTTTTTTTCTACACCTATTTGTGGGGTGCTGCCTGAAGTTTTGTTTTCCATGTATATATAGAGATATATATATATTTTTTTTTTTTATTACATACATACATATTGTGGGGAACATTTATCATTCTACTTGCCCTTTTTTATTGTTTTTTGGTCACAATATTCACTATTCATTTGTGCTTTTTTTCTATTGACAAAAATCCCACCCTCTCATCATTTAGGAATTGTCAGGAAAAGGAGGTGTGGTTTATTTTGAGTCACACTGACAACATGCACATTTTGTAACTACAGCTGAAAACACATCTGAAAAGGTGCATGAGTTTTTCTATTTAAAAATGCAGCAGCGCACAATGAAAGACAAAAAACGTGTGAATTGTGGCATTGTGAGCAGCTTGGATTGTTTCTACATTTCCTGATACGTTTATCGGCTGTATTTACAAAACACAAGAAAAAAAAAACGTAAACAAAACCTGTGAGAACTACATATGACATCACACAACCAAAGATGTGTCACCAACAACTAAGCACTCAATGTGACCCCATTCACTTATATTACATGCAATGATAAGGAATAAACATTTTTATAGCTATCAGGGGAGATTTATTATGCCTTACAAGCATAAAAAAAAAAAAAAAAAGTCACAAATTTTTGCACAAGTTTTTTTCCTGTTTTACAAAGCCTTCGCCACCACTCTCTGGACAGGGGCATGACCTGAGCAGAGCCACAAGCCCCATCAGATTTGTTATTATTTATACCATAATGATGTTAATGATGCCTGAAATCTACACCAGCTAGAACCCTGTCCACTACAGTAGCTTCCAGCACCCAGATTCTGCTAGAACAGCTGATCTGTGTGGGGTCCAAGTGTCAGACCCCCACAGATCAGACCTATTCTGTGACCTATTTAAAATGCATTTGGGGATGGAAAAACCTATCCTTAGGATAGGTTATCAATATCTGATCTGTATGGGCTCAACACACGGGACCTCCATATATTGGCTGCTCAAAGTAGCACTTGGGCGATTGCTGCTTCTGCTTCACAGGTCAGTGACATCATGTCCACTCATCAGCTGGACTGTTTGCATCTCAGTTCCATTTAAGGGAATTATTTTTACGATGTTCCCATGCAGAGATAGAGTAGTCCTGTAATATACTGTAGTATCTCACCAGCTGAAGTCTTCTATTGTGTGCACCTCATAGATGAAGCCTCGTGTACATATAGCCCTATGGAGGAACGAGAAAAAACACATCATAAAGGCTACAATATGTCACAAATCTTACAAAGCCCCATCTATGCTTTTACATGGTCATGGATCCCCTTGGAGACTTGCAACATTCCTACAATTTACAGCAGGGGACGCTATCCCACACTATAACATGGGTTATATATAACAGGTGTCAACAACATTCTACAGAATTTTATTTTACTGAAGAAAGACTTAGTAAAACTAAGATATCAGTGTAAAATATAGAAATGTTACTACACAAAGCAGGAAATAAAACTTGTAGGAATTACCTAAGACTCTGACTTGCAACCTGAAGAAGCAGAGTGGATGATACAAGAGGTTCAGAATCAGCTGTTCCTCATTGCTGTACCAGGTGAAAACACGGCAGCACCTGAGATGACATGCAGCTTATCAGCTAGGAAAGGATGGATCACTTTGCGTTCCAAATCTCACATGGTTAACCTGACTAACCATAAAGAGGCTTGGAACGCAGATAAAGTTTATAACCGAGTCATGAAACGCAATCTTCTGTAACTGAGGCTTGAAACGCAGATAATGTACGATTCCGAGGCTTGATAAGCAACACAAACATAATTGAGACGTGGAACGCATATGGATACTTAATTGAGGTTTGAAACGCAGATAGCTTTGTAATTGAGTAGTGGAACGCACGTAATGGAGGCGTGGCACGCGGAAGTGGGTGTAAGAGAGGCGTGGAACGCACAACTAGGAAGTCAGTCTGTGATCAGCATGGCGGAAAAAAAGGAGTACGGGAAAATCACGCAAGTGTCCTAGAAAGAGTGCAGGTAAGGTAAAATACATACTTAAGTTTTCTGTAAGTGTCTGTTTTCTGTAATTTTAGTGGTCGTGCAGTAGTTGGGTGTACTGTAGATGACACTCTGCAGTGGTAAGACGTGGGGATGATGCATTGTGTGTGTTCTCTTGGATGCTTGCCTTTATATTGCTGTACTTGCATTTATTCCATACACATACACCCAGCTGTGAAGGTTTTTCACTATTAGGTCAGCCATAGAAATGAGAAAACTTAATGTGATCAGAGTGTTTCATAAATTGGGAGGAATATTTATCTGACTTGCAAAAAAAAAAAAAAAAAAATATATATATATATATATATATATATATATATATATATATATCTTCCATTGTTAGTCCGTTATCTTTAAGTTTGTGAAGCTTGCTTTGTAAATAAGGTTTTGGACGCTGGCTGTCTGCCCCAACTTCCTATAAACATGCATGCTCAGTCGACCTGGCATCTATGTATGCTGCCATACAGAGAGGGGATGAGCTGCTGCCGCACACACCGCAGACTCCTCTGGCAGTAGTGATCACCTGGGGTAAACAAAGGATCAGATAGGTTCCCTCCAACAGCAGATGGAAGATCGTTACAATCTCGTTCTGACTGCATTCAGTACATTGTATTGTCTCGTATATTCGCGTCTCACAGTACAGCTCTTCCATGATGACATGGATAAATAACCGCTAATGTTTCAACAAACTACATAAATGAAGCATGCAGGCGAATATAAGAAACCTTGTCATATATCTTATTAAAGAAAAAGGCATTTTTCTTTAATCTCAGGCTCCTTTTCTTATTTCCTCAATTCCTAAACTGCTTACTCCTTGTGAAATTTTTGCTGAATCTGTCTTGAGACAAGACAGACTTCCAGCTCAGTGATGGATTAGGTTACTTTCTGCTCATAGAAGGACAGAAGGATACTGTCCGTGGTGAGCTCCATGCAGAAGAAGAAGTCCCATCCCATGCATGAGACTGTGATCGCGCTGAGCAGTACTGTCAGTGACCGACTGCTCCACCCTAGGTGTGAGAAGGAGCGCTATCGGAAGTCTTTCCTCCCCACCGCGGCTAGGCTGTACAACCAACACCGACCTAAGCGGAGATCATTACACACAGAGAACTGAAATATCTCTCTGCCTGTTAAATTCCCCCCCCCCCCCTCTGCTACGTCCTATCTGTCTGTCTGCTATTAATGTAATGCCTCTCACCTTGGAACATTCCTGTACATGTTGTATTTGTATTTGTATCTGCTTATCTTTGCTGCTGTAACACACTGAATTTCCCCATTGTGGGACTATTAAAGGACTATTATTATTATTATTATTATTATTATTATAGAAGGCTGAGGAGAGGAGCAGAAGGAGATTTTGAGGAAGAGCAATACAGCCACTGATTGTTCTGCAGCTTTTAGTGGATGTTGTACCTCCCTACAGTCCTATATTAGCAGATACTTGCATATTCCAAGCTACTGCATCCCTTTGTTTGTGTTAGACCGAAATAAAAGAAAAGGATCTCCTGTTCATTATGTGTGCTGTGTATGTTCAGCCAAAACTGGGAATAAGAGAGGGAGCCTTCAGAGGGGTAAACAGGTCATAACACCATAAAGAGTCATATATTGGTCATATATAGACTTACTCATCCTGTACATGCACAACAGCTCAATCTGAATGGTCCTTTGAAACATCAGGTACACTTTAAGAGCACTTGGTGATATGCTGAGGCACTTTTGGCTCAGAACCTGCTGTGAATTTATTGCAATGCATAGGATGAAATCTTTGGCCCAGAGATTATCATGAAATTGCAAGTTAATAATAATAATACATTTTATTTATAAAGCGCCAACATATTCCGCAGCACTGTATATTTTGTAGGGTTCATGTACAGACAAAAGATACATTACAAAGAAAAAGTCAATTCACACACTGGGACTGAGGGCCCTGCTCGCAAGAGCTTACAGTCTATGAGGTAGAAGGGGTGACACAGGAGGTAGCAGGGGCAGCATCGGAGGTAGCATTGTTTATACGATGGTCAGACAATTCTGTAATAGAGGTTACTGTCATTATACATATATAAAGCTGTATGAGCCATCATCAGTCGTGTCCTTTAACGTGCAGATGGTGCCTGGACATATAAAGTTAGTCTGATACGGCATCATATCCTGTGAGGTAATGCGGGAGCGTGAACAGAGGAGGGTATGTTTTAGGGATTCTAACTACGGAAGGGTTTACATTAGGAGTTGTGATAGGCCTGTCTGAAAAGATATGTCTTTAGTTTACGCTTGAAGCTGTGGAAATTGGGGGTTAATCTAATAGTCCGGGATAGAGCATTCCAGAGAAGTGGTGCAACTCGGGAGAAGTCTTGTATACGAGCGTGGGAGGTTCTGATAATAGAGGATGTTAG
The DNA here is from genome assembly GCA_947044405.1 of Leptodactylus fallax. Taxonomy (NCBI): domain Eukaryota; kingdom Metazoa; phylum Chordata; class Amphibia; order Anura; family Leptodactylidae; genus Leptodactylus; species Leptodactylus fallax. Next base: position 1,715,804 of record CAMRHE010000049.1, read on the forward strand.
TCTTAGGTCATTGAGTGAACGGAGAGTAAGGGTTGGGCGATAGACAGAGATGAGGGAAGAAATGTAGGGAGGTGCAGCGTTATGGAGAGTCTTGTGGATGAGGGTGATAAGTTTATATTGTATTCTGTAATCTCTGAGGCACAAAACTTCAAGTGTCTTTAAGCCTTGTCCAATATCAATTGTGTTTGGAATTGCTGCTTAGCCAAGGTTCACTGGATTGCTGGATTAGAGGCTTGGTTAGAAAAAAGTAGCGCAGCAAGCAATGCTAACTTCTTTTTTTTTTATATATTTTGGAAAATGACAACACCATGATGGAAACCAGTCAGGACCCATTAGGGTCAATACGGTCTTTTAAATATTGTTGGTGTCATGTGATAGATCCAGCACTGCACTTATTGTTATCTTATCTTGTTTCATTATTGGAACAATATGAGCACAATTGTAAACTTGGCCGTAAAGGAGGTTACTTATCTCATTGAGACAACCCATCTCCAGACATTGGATGTAATAGCAGTTTGGTCCCCTGATCTGAACCTCAGAATGGAGTGCCACTCTAACAGCTTCCTAAAGATATTCCGCTGATCTCAGGGGGATAGTGTAGTGGCTTCCAGGTAAATAGGGATGTCTTTATGAAACAACCCATTTAAAGCAGATCACTTTTTATAAAATATCAAAAGGACGAATAGCTGTATTCACTACTGAAACTTCTATTAAAATTCATTATTTTGGTTATAAGTATTATTGCATTATTTTCCGTTTCCTTATATTTTTGCTAATCATTTCTTTTTCTACTTTGTATTAGGTAAAGTACAGTTCAGCGACTTAAATACTGAAGATGCTACAAAAAGGTAAGGTACATGCAATATTGAGCAACTTTATAAATAGGCTTGATTGTAGGGTTATGTAAATCAAATTAAAAATATATTCCTAATATATAATATACAGCGCAAAAATGATATATCTCATCTGTATGATCCCACAGGAGAGCAGCATTGGAGAATGCTATTCGGAAGAAGATTGAAAGTGAGAAAAGGGCACTTCAAATTGTCGAACGACTCCTTGAGAACAACATCACAGAGGATTTCCTGATGGACTGTGTACGTTTTAAAGGGTTGGGGGGAGGTCAAAATAAAACTTCTATAAAAACATATAGTTGTATGGCTCCTTAAAGGTTACAGGCAAAAAATATTGATGACCTATTCAAAGTATATGTCCTCAATATCAACACCTAGCACACCTACCAATCCCATCTGATATACAGAGAATGGAGCAGGAAGCAGACAGCTATGTTCTATGTTTTATGGCTGACCTGAGACACTGAAGCTTAGTTCCCATGCAAGTAAATGAAAGTTGATCTGCAATACCTGGTCTGGGCACTACACAGAGAACAGAGCTGTCTGCTTCCTGCTCCATTCTCTGTGCATCAGCTGCAAAGAACAACTGATCAATGGGGGTGCTGAATGTTGGACAGTTACCAATCTGATATTGATGACTTTGGATAGGTCATCAATATTTTTTTGCTGGAGAACTCCTCTATTCATTGCTATAGAGAGTGATGGGCCTGCAGTTCCCCTCCATTTAAAACCAGAAGAAACCTAAACCTCTCTAACATGTAGAATTTACATGTTCTAAAAAAAATTCTTGGCCCATTGTAGAAATCTTCAGGTCAGGGGCTCAATGGATAAAATGTTACACTTGTATATTCCTTTCTATTTTTTCATACTTGTTTTAAACTTCTGTCTCAGTATTTTGAATTATTGATCATTCTTTTGACTTCCTCCTAAGGGTATGTTCACACGGAGTTTTTTGCAGGCAAATTTTGAGGTGGAATCTGCCTCTAATTCCACCTCAAAAAAACTTCTCCCAACTCTCCCATTGATTTCAGTGGGAGTCAGGAGCAGAAAATTTTCTGCTCTAGCTGATTTTTTATTTATTTATTTATTTTTTTCTGCTTGAGGAAATAAAGGACCATGACCAATCTTCAGACAGAATCTGCCTCCCATTAATTTCAGTGGGCTTTGCAAGACGGATTCTGACTGAAGATGGGTCATGACGCTTTTTTTTCCCTCTAGCTGAAAAAATCTGCCTGACTCCCATTGAAATGAATGGTAGAGTTGGCTTTTTTGAGGTGGACCTGCCTCAAAAATCCGCCTTAAAAATCTCCATGTGAACTTAACTTAAGAGTCTTCAAGGGGTTGTGCCAATAAAGAGGACCTTTCACGTCATCATGCACATGCAGTTTTATATACCGCTAGAAAGCGACAGTGCGCTGAATTCGGCTTTCCCATTATGTGCCCTGGGCTGGAGATATCGATGCCATTAGTTTCAGCACTGATCTGTGTCCACTGTCAGAAGGGCGTTCCTGACAATCTAGCTGGGCTGTAAGGAATGCCCCCCCTCCACCCGACAGTATTCTTCCACAGCCCTGTACTGTCAGAGGGGGTGTTCCTTACCGCCCTGCGATGATGCTTAGCTATAAGGAACACTCCTCCAGTACAAGTCTGAGTACACACATACCCTGTGGACAAACCCTTTAAGTCTTGATTTAAACCATTAATGTTCTTTCTATTTTCTCTACAGGCCAGATTTATTTCCCCTTCGCACTATAAGGATGTAGTTGAGGAACGATCCATTATAAAGATATGTGGCTATCCCATCTGTAACGCTAAGCTTGAAAATGTAGGTAAAAAAACAAATGTGTTTATTCTTCTAGAAAGTCATCTTTGTCTGAATAATTACATGTAGAGGCAGCCTCATGCGGTGGTTAAGGGTTGCACAATTTTGTGGATCACGCTGAGGTATTCGCTTCAAATTGTTTGGCCAGTGCAAAATAGCCCATGGTTTCACAGCAATTTGCAGTGGCCTTTGGCAGAATTTGTAAAGGTGAAGCGCATTTCAACCACGTGCTTCACTTGTACAAGCTACACTTGAGAACTTGCTCTAAGGCTGGATTCACACAGCTCTTATACATTTATATAATATGGCCTGTATTACAGCTGCAAATCTGATCTGAACTAGCTGCAACATAGGGATCTGTGATGCTCTAAGTGCAGGTCTTTAGACCCATGGTCTGGTATTCAGGAGCAGCGTTTCAGAGGGAATAAGGTGTTAATCCGACTGCCAAGTTTATACCATAATACGCCCAGTTGGAGTAGATTTAGTAAAACAATCTAAAGGCAAAACTGTCTTACTTGCCCATAGCAGCCAATCACAATGCAGCTATTACTTTGTATTCTTCTCCTTAAAAATATAGAAGATATTTTGTTAATTGTGATTTTACATAATTTCACACTGTTTATCTATTTTACACTTTGAATCCCTGATATATTATAACCTTAATCTCTTTTTTTTCTCCTTTTCCCTCCAAAGGTACCAAAGCAAAAGTATAAAATATCTACCAAAACGAATAAAGTATATGACATTACAGAAAGAAAGGTGAGTGTCACATGCTGATAGACGCAGTGACTGTCCAGTCTTAATAAATTCTCCCCAGTGTATTACACATGTGGTTTCACTGGTGCTCTGCACAGGTCCTCTCTTTGTACTGGCTACACCTCTAGCTATACAGCCGATCATCCGACTTGCTTTCCTTGCAGCACTGTGCACTAATCTTAAGCTGTCAGAAATCTCTTACAAAATGAGGTTGTCTTTGCTGACAAACTTGTACATGGCACTTGGGGTGTTGGCTTATGGAATAACCTGTATGTCTTTTAGTAGTGAATCTAAATAAAATACCCTTTGTGTTTCAGTGTTTCTGTAGCAATTTTTGCTATCGGGCATCAAAGTATTATGAAGTACAGATCCCCAAAACCCCACTGTGGGGCAGAGAAGAAGAAAGGTAATTTCAATGTTGTTTTCATGTTTCATCCTGAATTGTGATAAAAACACTACTGAGATGTTTAGTTTACCTAGTGGAAGCATTCCTGCTACTTTTAAAGGTATGTTACCTAAAATCTTGTTTTAAGTTCCCATTAGGTCGACTGTATTGTTCTTTATCAGCCATTTTAATAGGATTGCTCACAAAAATTTCATAAGAATGTTTCCTACTATTTACACTACCTTATATTCTCCAACTCTTACTACCTCCTGAAGAATAAATCCATAGATTTCATTAGCGCCATTTGGCAAGAAGTAATGTAGGCCATACAGGAAATCATTTTCCAAAGTACCTTAGATAAAGTCATAGGGAATGGGGGTAACGGGTGACCTTTACTGAGCAATGGGGTAGAGGGATAAAGATGACTCCATAAATTGTTAGCTGACATTCTTCCATTTAGGCTTCATGCACACAACCGTTTGCAGTCTGCGGGTCAGGGAAAACCGCTCGGATGACACATGGATTGGTGTTCGTGTATCATCCGTGGTTTTCACTGACCCATACATTCAAATGATGGGCAGCACGGTGGCTCAGTGGTTAGCACTGCAGCCTTGCAGCGCTGGAGTCCTGGGTTCGAATCCTGCCAAGGACAACATCTGCAAGGAGTTTGTATGTTCTTCCCATGTTTGTGTGGGCTTCCTCCAGGTACTCCGGTTTCCTCCCACACTCCAAAGACATACTGGTAGGGAATGTAGATTGTGAGCCCTATATGGGACAGTGACTGTCAATGTCTGTAAAGCACTGAGGAATATGATGGCGCTATATAAGTAAGCATAATAAATAAATAAATAATTGACAGAGCCACAAGTATGCACAGGTATAGGACCTGCTCCATAATTTGTGGCTCTTCATTTCAGTCCGGACACATCAGTAGTTTTGCCCATTGAAATGTATGTGTCCGTAGTTTTATCTGCAATTGCTGACCATTAGCAATCTGTTAAGGTTTAGTAACTATAATGCAGACAACATTTCCATTTCATTTGCTTATTCTGTATTCTTGTGGTTCTCTGTGAAACGGCTTCTATGCACACAGATTGTTTAACCCTTGCATGATACAGAGGTTCATTCTAAAGTGAAAGGTCAAGGCACATAAAAAAATAAAGACACATTTTGTTTACAGTGATAGCACTTCCATGTGCCACCGCAAGGTGGTGCTAGTTATTGAAATTTTGTATGTTTATTCATTATTTTTTTTTAGGAGTATATGGGATGTAATAATAAAGTGAAGAAAGTCAAAATAATGAGACTTTCACATGTTTGACATTGTGATCTTTTCGTTATGTTATTACGATTATTATTGTTAATATTATCAGTATTATCATTATTATTCTACAGTTATGATATGATTTTTATTGTCTCCCTTGCAGTCCCCCCATCATCAAACTTCTCAAGGAAGGAAAAAGGTACATTTATGCATATATTATATCTATACAACTTATGTAAGTTATGTTTTATATAGTTGTAACGTGTATATACAATTCATTATATTGTTCAAGTTCTCACAATGTAAAGCACTTCCACAAATTGCATGTTATACAATTCAAGTTTTTTTCCAGAACTTAAGTATTAGTGGCCTATCTTATACGTATGGCATTGGAAAACATAGCTGTTTTTTTCCAGAAATGTGACCACTCTTATCCAACGGTTATATGGCATCGCAGCTAAGCCCTCTTCACTTAAATGGAGCTGAGCTGTAATACCATATATAATCCATGGACAGGTGTGGCGCAGTTTCTTGGAGGATGTAGTATAATGTTGTACCGTGTTAGCCATTGAAAGTAGTGGAAGAGTGAAGAAATCAGGCGATACCTTTTAGAGACTAACTGATGGTATATTTGATGGTAAGCTTTCGGGAGTACTAGTTCCCTTCATCAGACCTGGTATTATACAAGAAACTGAAAATTCACAGATTTTTTTTATATCCTAAAGACATCGAACTTCAAAGGATCTTTAGAATTCTTAGTTTCTCGTATAACACCTTGTCTGATGAAGAGAGCTAGTACTCCCGAAAGCTTACCATCAATTATACTCAATTAGCCTCTAAAAGGTATCGCCTGATTACTTCACTCTTCCACTACTTGGAGAAGGTAGTCATGTTTTTCCAGTCTCTACAAAATAGATCATATAAATATACAGTATGTAGGTTTAACCTCCAAAATTCCCCTCTGATCCACTATGAGCATTGCATGACTTTGTGTCTTTGTAAAAAGCAAAGGGAATTCTTCACTGATCATGTATTGGTGATATCTCGAGGTCCCTGAAAACACCTTCAGGCCAGGGCCCTACCTGGAGTAAACGCTGATGCAAAAACCGCAGTATTTTACAGTTACTGCAAGATGGATGGGATTCTATCAAATCCCATCAACACATTGCGGAAAAATATGCACAGCGGACACGCTTCAATTTCCAAAACCATTACGGTTTTGAAAATCGCAGCATGTCAATTATACCTACGGAAACGCCAGCGGTTTCCATATAGGTATAATGGAAGCAGAAAGTCCGCAGAGGAAACCTCTGTGGACTTTCTGTGGAAAACGCTGCGGGAAAAACCGCGATCAGTTGCCTCAGCAGTTTTTTCTGCAGTGCATTTTTGCTTCGGCTCGCTATGTGGGGCCTTAGCCTCAAACAGTAAAAGACTGGGTTAAAAGGACATGTAGATATCAATAGATGTTACATTTACCTTGAGCAACCAATGAGTGGCAAGCAAGCTCATGAGATACATGAAAGAGGTCTAGAAACACAGATATGACAGGTAAATATAGATTAGCTTTAAACATACTGCCTGTCAGAGGGTACAGTGAATATTCGTGAAGATACAGTATATAAGAATTATGGCCAAAATCAAGTAATCTGATCATTATCTCATTTATTTTTGGCCCTTTCTGAAATGAAATCAGGTATATGATGCTATGGGCATATCTCCCTTTGTGCACAGTGTGGGCACCGGACAATGAGGAAGACATGGAGTAGGTTTAGAAGCAGGCAAACCAAGTAGTTAAAGGCGTTGTAAAAAAATATATATATATAAAAATGTAATAATTTTTAAAAACATAAATGTAATAAAATAATTAAAATAAGCTTTAGTAGCTTAATGCATAATTTGAAGCGTTGCTAAAGAAAATACTTGTGACAAATCGCCGTGTTCCGATGCATTTGCTACTTGTTTTTGTGACTGGTAGTGGTGCATTTTCATGTTACACCATTACTATGTCAGATGTACCCAAATCAAGAAGAAAATAATAATAAGAAAGAAGGCTATGGCCTACAGGAACATTTGACTATTTGGGACCCAGATCAATAGTTGGTAGCCCTTCACCACATTTAGATGTTGATGTCCATCATGGAATACCTTAAGTCGGGGCATCTTTCTGTACATGTAAGTCACGGTAATCTCAGGAGCTTTGCTCTCGCTACCACCACAGGACCCATCAGTGACTGACAGCCAGGCTGTTGCTACAATGCCCAAAATCTTGCAGTCAATAGCAAGAGTAACATTTAAATAAAAGTTTTTGACCTACAAAAAAACCCCATATTTAGTAGCAATGCAACGGTGATAACTCTTACAATAAAATAATTTGTTATTTTTGCTATATTGTAAACAAAAAGATGTTTGCAGAATGGCAAAAAAAAGGGTAAACGGCAATCAAAAGCTTATCTGCTCACCAAAAGGGCACCACTGAAAGATATAATTCAATATTAAAAAAAACTGCCCCCTTATACAGCTACTGGGTCGTGGAGTCAGGGTCAGGACCAATTTTGGGGGGAGTTGGAAAAAAACTTACCAACTCTGACTACTTATAAAGGGGTTTTCTGACACCAAATGGAATTTCATACTGATGATCTGTGTGGGGGCCTGACACCCGTACAACACACTGATCAACTGTGTCAACAATCTCCAGGGGCCGGGAGCTGGTGCAGTGGACGGCATACACTCCCTGTCCATTGCGCCAGCTTCTGGAGGCTGATACAGCTGATGCATGTGAGGGGTTCAGGTGTCGGACCCCCACAGATAACATACTCATGACCTATCCACAGGATAGGTGATCAGTATAAAACTCCATTTGGGGCCAGAAAATCCTATTAATTATTTTCATTAGAGTACTCTGTTTCTCGTTTTGTTTTTTTTTTTTTAAGTAACATTCTATTGAAGAATATTGGAGAAATTCCCTTAAAATTGTAACAATTTGCTTTAAACGCTTAAAAAAAAGTGCAGTTTAAATATCATTTATTTGACATCCAAACACTGCTTTTTTCTACTGTCAAAATTACAATGGAAAATCTTTAGTGAAATACAACCCCATAGATGAGACACGTTCAGTCGCCCTTAAATTTTTTTCTTGTCAGTTCTATGTTATTTCTATTATTCTATTTTTGTATAATACAAACATACAGTTTACAATTTGTAGAATTATACAGTTATACTGTCACATTGTATAAAAAAAAAATCTGATTTTAAGGATTTATTTTACTCTTGCAGCTTTTAGTAATTAGATCTGCATTGCTTTTTGGTCTTTCCGGTGACGCTACTCTGTTTGATCTGTATGATTTACTGTACAGCTGCAGGTAACAAAGCCTGTTGATATAATATACACATACACTCTATGTACACAGGCCGCACACAATATTGCCGGCAGTACCAAAAGTCCTAGTCATTAAATCTGTTGACAGTTCAATGCCAGATTTATTTGTGTTGATCGAGGCCCCCGCCGCATCATTCAATACCTTTTATATCCTTGCGCTAGATATAAAGCAAAAAAGGGCCACTAAATCTGTATCTTGTATTGATACATTTATTCTTACTGTGATTTCTGTCACATCCTCAATTATGAATAAATAATGGAGTTCTTGAAAGGTTATTGCTGGGGATACAGTCTCTATGTTCACTCTCGTTGTCGTTGAGCAGGCGAAACGTTTCAGGGGATTTTTCCTTCATTTGCAAATTGCTACTTAATTTGATAGTTTCATTTCCTTATCAGATGTGTATCTTAATTCTCCAGTAAACCCTCTTGATACTGTTTTTTTCCAAGTTACTTCCTCTCTGCCTCATGAATTATTTTCGTAGAATTAATCAGCGGTACAATGTCTCTTATACTATTGATACGTCTGTGTGGGTTCAGCTAATGAAGTTTCTTTTAGTATTTCTGTCCTGTGTATTTTTGGTAATATAATGCGAGAGTTTTGATTGTTTGAGAATTATTGTGCAAATCTTGTACATAAATGAGTACTCCGATGTTTAGTGATCCGCCAGTCCATGCAATACAATGTGAGAAATGACTCATCGATTCCTACCAGATTAGCTGAAAGGTAAAGAGTCGTTCCAGTTATGAGTGTGTCTCCCACTAGTAGCTGAAGCATGGTAGTGGGGGACTTATCCAGGAGAAAAGGTGGTCAAGTCATCTAGGAAAGCTTTTACAGGAGAGGCTTCCGCCATTGTAAATTGCCTTAAAGGGGTTGTCGGGGTTAAACTTTTTATGGCCTATCCTCAGGAGCCGCTTCAGGCACCCATCTATACACTATACAGGGCCAGAAGAAGAAAGCTCTGTCCCCTGTATAATGGCTGGGTGCCCATCTTACTTATCCCCCCACCACTCCTGTTCCAAAACTACCTCAGTCTACTGCTGCTTTATGTTTCCTGGTCCTTCTCAATCTCTCAGTGTTGAGATGACCCATCTGTGTGTCAAGAAGGACCAGGAAGCAGAGGTCAGATATCTTTAGATCAGGAGCGGTGGATTCTGCCTTAAAATGGGCGCCAAATTCTGCCTGGAATCTGCGTCCCATTGTATTCAAGGAGGACACTTATGTTTTTTCAACGTCCTGCTTCAATCTCTTGCTTCCATTGAATAAATAGCATTCTGGTTGATCTTGTCACGGATTCTACAGTTGATTTCACCCAAAGAAGCGCTTCGCTGAGTAGGCCCATTCATCTGAGCCAAAACAATGAGTGAAAACCACAGCGGAAAGTGAAGTCCACCTCAATTTTCTCTTACAATTCCACCATGTCAGCAGGCCCTATGACTCTGTAATGTTTTTACAGCATAACATGAATAAATATCAGCTGGACAAGCCTTTAATATTACAGTTATTACGCTTAAAGTCTAAATCCAAGTTATTTTCCTTGTTTTAGTGGCAGATCCGGAGAGGAAATCCAATTAACCGAGAGACGCATTACAGCTTCAGAGATCGAGAAACCCAGACTTACAACAGAAAGTTCTGCTAACAGTGATGAAGAGGGTGAACACGAACAGGCCTTTGTCTCCTCTGTTATTCCAGTTCCAGAACAGAGCCATAAGGACAGTGAATTACTACAGGACAGTGATAAAGTTACTCAGGAGAAGACTCCAGACGTGGTGGACAAAGGCCAGAATTTGGAAGACATGACAGCTAGATTAAGTCACTGTGGATTAAAAGACCATGAAAAGACTTCTGATCCACAAGAAGAGACTGCTGCTCAGTTTTCTCAAGATGTCAGGCAAATGTCAAAGGTGGCCGAGTCTTCAGAGGTAGTTACTGGAGTGACTCGGAGAGCAGTAAGCAAAAGTGGTGCAGAGCATCTACGGAAACTACTCTGCAAATCCAAGAGTTATCAGGCAACCCAACAAGCTAATGTTTCTCCTGTAGTAGTTAAAAGTGGCATGCTACAAATCCTCACACGCACCTTGAATGAATGGAAATCAGAGGATACCTTGAGATATCTCTTTGGTACAGATTATGTAGTGGAACATAAAAAAGACTTTCTAGTCAGCACCACCAAGGAGCAGGATCTGGATGAAGATGATATAGCCTTGGACAATGATGACCTTGAGGACTCTTCTGTTAGTTCTACAACCTTGAACGAGTCTTTGCCTTTTAAAAATGAGAATAGGGTTTCAAAGCCGCTTCCGAATTATGCAAAGCTTAGAAAAGAAACAGAAATTTTAGATGTTCGAGTCAGGGATTTCTTCAAAGGAAATTACATTTTACCTGAAGAGGTGGAACACAAGGAAAATAAACACAAGGAAGAACCTCAGGTGGGTGAGAACAATGCTAGTATCTGAAGTCAATTACTATATTCTACAGCATTTATTAAAGGGAGTGTATCACCAGGAAACTCTATATGAAACCAGCCATAGTGCATTGTAGGGGACATTATGCTGAGTACCATCATAGCTTTAGAGAGTCCAATAGATGCGCCATTTCTATAACAAATCTGTTTTATGTAAATATGCTGATAAGGCTCAAGTAGAAAGGGCTGTGCCAGAGCCTCCATGGGATTTGTATTCAGGTTTGAAATCTGAGGCTCATGCACGCCCCCATTGCACTTAAACCTCATTTACATATTTATAAAATCCATTTTTTCAAGGGAATCTAAAGGTATGATGGCGCTCAGCCCAGAATGTCCCCAGAACGCACTGTGGCTAATTCTGATATAGAGTTTCCAGGTGACTTGCTCACTTTACAGAGAAAATCTGGTGAGGAACATATCTATATAGCTAGATATATATATATATACTGTATATATAAGAGAGAGAGAGAAAATGAAAATGAATGAATGAATATGTTGCTGATTTAAAGTAATATATGAGCGGGATTTATATATTTTTTTAATTAATTTGGACAATTTGCCAGTAATGAATTAACCCTTTTATGTGCTACTTTTTATTTTTTTTATTCAGGAAGCAACGTCTTGGGCCCCGCCTCTTCCTCTTGTGGATTCTTGTTCCCAGCAACAAATCCGCAAACGAATTGTAATGGAAAAACTGAAAAAAGTGTAAGTATTTTTTTTTTTCTGTAACATTAAATTGGCAAGTCCCACTAAGCTTTAGGACAGGGGATAATTTGCACATCAGTGGTCCGACCACTCAGACCCCCACTGATCAGGAGAACAGGGGGACAAAATGGATTGGGGATGGGACAACGCACACACCGCTCCATTCATTTCAATGAAAGCTAGTTATGGATAGGGGAGAACTTACTTTCATGGGAACACACCTTTAAAGTAAACTATGATCTGTCTATAATAAACTATATCCTTGTGGACAGCTAAAAGAACTGACCACCGCCAGCAGTTGTATGCTGTTGGGGTGTATTGGTGGCATAGTGAACATAGCTTTCTTGTGTGCAATCTTGCTGCTTTCAGCTTTTATTCCATATGCAAATGAGCTGTTCAGTGCATTCAGGGCGGGGCTACACCTGCTGGAGCATTCATGTTTTTTTGTGATCCCCACCCAATACAGCCCCAAAACAGAAAGTCCGACATGTCCCATACACAGTGATTTGCAACAACCACAAAAGATGGTGCTTCTGCAGGTTTGACCCTGCACAAGTGCACCAAGTAGCTCAGTTGCATGTGGAATAAAAGTTCATTTTTTCAGCAACAAGATTGCCCCAAGAAAGGTAAGTTCAATATATCACAACTAACAGGCCCTACAACCGCATATAAGTGGTTTAGAAGTAATTTGGGTGGTGGTAGACTCCCGTTAATGCTGCCCTCTGGTTCACAGTAAACAATTCCAGAATAAATTCATAATGCCTGGGTAACATACTTGGTCCACTTTTGGAAGCTTTGTGTTGTAATTCTCTGATTCCTAGTCCTCTCATTACTGTTTCTCAGACCCTGCCATACACTTGGGGGCAGATTTATTATGCCTTGTATGCCAGTTTTTTGTAGTAGCAATTTTTGTGCAAATTGTCTTTTTTCGCAAAAAAAAATTGCTACTTTTATTTACATCTTCGCTACTTCCCCGAAAAGGGGACATGACAAGGGCGGGGCCATCGGCCAGGTTTGTCATCGTCTGTGGCAGAAATATGGCATAAACGATGTTGGAAATGTATGCCATGTATGAACTCGCTTTACATTTCCCCTCTAGGCTGAGGGTGCGTGACGTTTATAAGGAGGTGCACCCTCTGCTGACTCCAGGGTGCCCCTTTGTGCTTCAGTAGTCTGAGATAGTCCTTTGTGCCCTGAGCTGGTCCATCCAAGAGCAGTAGGGAGTGTCTTAGACTACTACTACGAAGCACAGTGTGCACATAGTCTGAGCAGCTGGTGGCCGTTTTACAGATATAAAGTAGGAACAAACACATGAAAAATTAAAAATGAGGAGACCGGAAAATTTTAACTATGAGTTATTAATTTACTGTGAACTTTTTATTCATAAACCGAAGGTCACTTTGAATATAATTTTTGATTTCCCACTTATATGAACTCATATAATGCCATAGATACCGGATCTTATTTCTGTCCGCCTTCTAGCATTAGTCATGTTTTGTTAGTTTGTCTTTATTACCGAACTTGTCTTGGTACATCCGGCCACGTAAATCAACATATGTATTATTTTAAGCACGTAAAGTGTGCCCCATTTTTTGTCACCTTCCCCTGCCCAGCTTGAGTAGGAAACTGGCTTCTTTTTTGTGAAGTGTGAAAAGTTGCACTGTTGATATTATACAAACTATTTTTTTGTGTTTATTTGCAAGAAAAAACCTGGGTTACTTGAAATTGTTTCTGTAAGATCTAAGGGTATCTCAAACATATGATTTTCTGTAGGTAGTGGTAATGGTGGTGTTTGGGAAACCCATTATTTGCTGAGAAGCTGGACCCTGAAGAAGGATGACCACATATTTTCGTTGTACTTATAGGCTTGGTGACATTTTTCCAGATAGAGTATCGACCATTAGATATTAGAATCCAGTAAAGTGGTACTCTGAAGACGTCTTGGTAGAGATACATTTTTAATTCAGAGACGCCCCCCCCCCCCTCCATCTTTTAAAGGGTTTTTCCGGTCTCTAATGTTGATGGGCTATTTTTAGGGTGAGTCATCAATATTAGATCTGTAGGGGTCCGAAAACCGAGACTTGCTGTACCGAGACAGCACAGCTCTCAGTGATGTTTACATACCGCGTACTGTGCTGCTCACTCACCAGCACTGTAGCAGCGAGAGTAGGTACTGCAGCACTGTCCCATTTAAGTCTATGGAGCAACGCTGCAGTCCATTCACTTGCTGCTACAGTTTGTGTGGCGAGTGAGTAGCGAGGCTCCACAGTATCTAAAAAATTACCAAGCATTGCGCTGTCACCAAACCTCCCCAAATAGAAGCTGTGTCCCCCCGAGAATAGTCTTAGCTGGGTCCATCCGTCCTTGTCAGACAAAATACATTGAACTTGTGTGTTGTATCTGCATTCACCATCAAGATGTCAGCTTAGTCTGACCCTATGTGGCTCTGCAATAAAGCCGGAATATTGCTGGCAAACTCAGGACACAATAAGTGGATTGGACACCTTCTTCTCTGTCCATATTCATAATGTACCAAAAGAGCACACCATTGGCATCTCTGCTGGAATTAGTGGTGGTAGTAAAGCTGGTGAACCCCTTTAACCTGTAGGTGTCACTGTTGTTTCTGCAGATACCACTGAGGTTCTGTATATAGAAAATGACGACAACACCCAAAAATTTTACCCATTATTAACTGTTTTTTTTTTTTTTTTGTCCTATATGCCTTACACACCACAGATGTCTATGATTATGGCACCCCAAACCCCACTGACCCATGAAATGATACATGATCACTTTCTGTTATAAAAAAGAAGGATGGCTCAGAACTGTAAACTTTTCAAGAGGATTTTCATTTATTTATTTATTTATTTTTTTCCTGTGAAACACAAAAAAAATGATAAAATAGATGTGTAATGTTTTTTGTTTCTTTTAATGGATTTTTGTGATTCATCCTTTTACTACAAAATTGCCGTTCTGCCCAAGGTAGAAATTTTTTTAACATTAATATGCCCTTGGTATACTAGTAAGTTATTGGTTATTTGCTAATGCATTAAAATGGGTTTGTAGGGAGGTGTTCAGTATAGTGGCAACAACTTGTACTGAGAGGAAGGAGAGTTGGCGGAGAGGCTGCCTCGTGGCGTATGTGAAAAGAAAAATCTCATGACTCATGAGCTTGAAAAGAAGCAATGTTTGTAATGCGAACCTGATTTCTAATGTGTATCACTTTTAAAGGCATCCTATATAAACAGTGAGTGAATATACTGAAGAGCAGCCAGCACTGCCCACCATAAAATATGTGGCGTATTCACACACAAGTCCTCAGCACACATGAGAGTGCGAGTTGAGTGCAGTATCTTCATTGTAGATTGTATCAGGGCTCATCCCGATAACATCCGTCTTCAGTAATTCCAAGGCCAAGACTAAAAAAGAAAGCCGAGTGTCTCTCACCATTATGAGAATTGCCCTTTATTGGTAGAAATTCACAGGACCGAACAGGGAGCCCAGTACACGATGGACCATTTTGTGCAAACGGGTGTCCTCAGGTTTTCCAAGGAAGTGCACCTTCACAAAACAGTCAGTCGTGTACCAGCCTCCCTGTTTTTTACCGCTAAGGGATACTTTACATATTAGCAAGCACAACCCAGCTTTTTTTCTTCTTGGATTTGGAACAACCAGAGGATCCCCCCCACTCTATTACCTTCATATGCTCTAATAGGACATCTGGAAATAGGTTGTCTACTGTGAAAAAACATACTTTATATTAGGCTTTTAAAGGAGCCTATCCAATCTACCATTAACATGTTACAGAGAAGGAGAAGCTGTGTAGACTTATATATAGTTATTCAGATAAACATTTAGTATAATTAGTATTTTATTGATCGATATCCGTGTACTTAGAGTGGGCGGTCTCGCTCAGTGATTGGCAGTCTTCTAGCCCCCACCATTCCTTCATCTTCAGCACCGAATATGCGGTTTAGGCTCTATACTGTCAGGTGGGCGTTTCCAGCTCAGAACCGCCCACCTGACACCAGGGGTCCCAATTAGCATATTTGGTGCTGAAACTAACAGAAATGATTGCATAGGACCACTAGGAGCCACAGAAAAAATTCCAAATGTGCCAGAATTGGTGGAGTAGGCCTGTCAAAGAATGCAAAGAGGTGGAAGTGGTGAATGGTCCCCTTTTAAAGAGCACCTTTCACCACCACCACCAATTCAAGTTCTTTACATCTGTTGATAGGCGCTGCTCCACTGATTCTGGCACAATTGGATTTTTTTTTCTCTAGCCCCACCCTTCCTGAGCATTCAGTGCTGCCTGACACCCCCCTTCTGACATTACAGAGCTTAAACAGCACATCAGGCACCAAAACTAACTGCACTTGTTACTCTGGAATGGTGGAGGCTAGAGAGAAAATTCCAACTGTGCTGGAAACAGTGGAGGGGGGTGGCTATTAACAGATGCTAAGAACCTGAATAGGTGGAGGTGGTGAAAGGTCCCCTTTAAGTGCATATTCAGGCAAGTATGTCCAACTGAAGTCAGGGTGAAGTATTAGGGCTCTGTACAATAAAAATTCATAATACACCTGAGTGCATGGGCATAAGTCTGCTGTAAGTTGTCAGTTTGTGGTGACGTTGGAGGTTTTCTATCTAAAACTTGTCAATTCATGTCAACGTTCTGAGATTTGCTGAACTATTTCATTGTTTTCTTCTTTTTAGTCTTCCAGCTATATTGATACCACTTCATATCACATACAGTGATGTTTCCAAAGAGTTACATGATCTGGTCAAAACCTTCAGGTGAGTTCTAAATGGAGAATTCTAGGATATATTTTTACAAAAGATTGTTATACATTATATACATTACGTTGTGGGGTTTTTTTTGCAGCGTTATTTAATGGCATTATTTCTTGGAAATGTTCTTATTTCATTAGCTTGCAATTTTTCTAGAGTTTGTTCAGGTTTTTATTTTCTCCAGTGTTTCTTTTACCTCTTCTATTTCTGATTGACATTGATACAATTATATCTCATTTTATCAGATAATAGATTGATACAAAACCGATCATCTATATGTGACTTGTGAGTTTTTTAGTGCCCTCTAACATACACTGAAAACACCCATAATGTGTCAAAAGCTCTTGATGAATTCTGATCTTGAGAATTATTACCTCTTATTAGAAAAATCTCTGTATGTTTTGATGTAGAATTCTATAGCGATGTGTCATGTGACCTGCAGTCCGTCTCGAGGCAGACAGAGCAGAGATTTTCATAGTGAAAATTACTTTAGCAGAGAGACGAGGAGCAGAAATCAGTCTGATGAGAGCACAAAAAGGCAATCGGCTACGATAAGATATATTGCAAAGTTTTCCTGCGATTGCATGTACTGTCTATTGATGGAAAGTTTGTTGAAATGACAGTGCCTAGGTAAAGCGCCAAGATAAAAGACAGAACATTGCGGTGTTTAACACCTTCTTCAACCTTTATGTTATCCCTTTGGTGGTTGTCACTCCCACCACACTGTAATCGCCTCATTCATACAGTATACACACTGCACGCGCAGTAGTGTCCTAGGGTGGCCTATATTCAAAGGCCTAGTGAGCCTATTGGTAAATCCAGCTCGGCTAGTAGTATGTCACATGATGGGAGGCCCTGTTATAGATTTTGAGTTGAGACCCATTTGCCGCAGGTTAAAGGGGTTTCCAGGAATTTAACAACTCACAGAGGAGGCAGGGGAAGGGGAAACATGAAAAAAATACTTGCCTGTGCCCGAGACACTGGTGTCCGCCGCCACTGTCCATCTCTGAATGCCGTGAAGTCGCCACCAGAAGTCTTGTGCCGCACAATCAGTGGCCTTGGCAGTCATGTGCAGCACATGACTTGACTTCTAATGGAAATTTGACCATGCACGGCAGTGGACACCAGGGACAGGTACATATGGGGTCCTTCTGACTCTACCCCAATGCCAGGGAAGAAGAGGATAGATATTAACTGCCTTATCCTTTGGTCTTGGGTTGGTGAGAGGAGTCTGGCAATGGCTTACTCCCAACTCTCAGCCCAACATATGTGTCTGGCGGAGTCGGGCCAGATGAGGGTTGTGCTAAGCGGTGTTTAAACCATATGTCCAGCTTTAGTTTGTTATACCTCTTGAGCAGGTTTACATTAGGTAATAGGGACAGCTTTCTCCTCTGCCTCACTACAAGAAACGCCTAGTGATTTTAGTATTAAAAGGCAGCAGTGATGATATCAGTAACCTCTGCCCTCTCTATGTCTTGAGAGAAATGACAGTCTGTTGTCACAAAGTCCAATAGAGGGGACAAACCGAGACAGGGGGACTTATCACAGAGCTGCAATTTTCCCCTCCACTGACTCCTTCAGAAACACTTCTAGTTCATTCTATTTGCTGCAACGTTTTAGTCCACTCTGTACAGATGATAAAAAGCTCTAAGGAGATCTCAGAAGACATTTTAGTACAGTTATAGTTCATTCTCAGCAATGTCCCAGCGTGCCTGTACGCTTTAGTTACCAAAACTGAGATGTCACATTATTCTCAAGGGAATGTCTGTCTGTCGGGCCGCTAAGCAAGCTAAAAGGTAAATTATTTGCTTCACTTGGGTTATCAGATCTTGTACCTGGCAGACTATTCTGTGGCTTTAGAGCGAAGCTCCACCTTAGATTATAATGGTTTAGTACGGAAGCTAATATAGGTTACACTGATTCAGTACATCAAGTAATATACTGTAAAAGTAGCGTAAACCATGGAATTAATAATAAAATAAATAAGAATAGCTTCAGATTTTACAAGGTAGCAAGGAGCTGTCCATGTGGGAAGTTCTGCATTGCCTTGGCTGTGTGTGGAGCCTAGAGGAGTGTTCCAGCCTGAAGAACTTATCCATTAGATAGCTGATAAATGGCAGATTGGTGGAGCCCAGCAACTAGATGGCCGTTTCCCTAGTACAAGTTCATGGCTAGGTAATGCTGAGTGGAGCAACCATCAAGCATTTGTCCTCCCGCTCCACTCGGGAACATTCAAAGAGAGCGCACAACTTGACCGTCTTGCTCTAGATTTTGAATAGAACAACAGGGAACTTGCTTGACTGACCCCATGATCCTGTGGATAGGTGATGATTGGCGTGGGCTGGAAACCCCTTTTAGTAAAGGGTCTAATAGTTTGTGTGTTTTGGAGTTTTTTTTTTGTATATTTTTTTAATTTTAAACGTTTCTTACATACAGTAGCAAAGTAACAAGAGTCCTGCATACAGCTCCTAATAATGCTGAGTAGTGCCATAGAAGAAACCTGAGCTAACAAAGATAGTTCATTAGCAAATTAGAAATGTTATTAAAGAGGACCTATCACCAGGTCTGAAAATCCCAAAGATATACCGTATCATCTGATAGGCGCAGTCATTCTGAGCATTGTGGCGTTTATCCCAATCCATTCTTCTTTTCCAAAGATATAAGCCCTTTTAGTGTTGATGCAAATTGGGGTATCCTAGCCAAGTGGGCAGTGACACTGCCATGATATTCAGCACACAGAGACCAGTGTTACCGCCCACTTGACTAGTATACCCTAATTTGCATCAGCTTCTGAAGATGGTCAAACAAATGTTTATCTAAATAACCTATGGAACTATGGGAATTTCAATTGCAGACATGGCTATCAAAAGAATACAGGTGCTGAATATCCTGCCCTGTACTCTAGTATATGAACTGCTCACAGCCCGTTTCACTGGTATTGCATTGAAGCCCCCCTACAAAGATGCCTGCCCTCTCTTTAACTGTAAGGCAACTGTCTGTGGTCAAAGCCCTCCGCCACTGCTTTGTTTGTAGTATGATTCCATGCATGATAAACCCTATACCTTATCAAAGACCACCATTTGCCAACTGAAGATTTCTTAAAGACTGTCTGCTTGCAGAAAAATGTGCAGACTGCCAAATACTGCAGGCAAGTAATTCTCTTTTACACTCTTACTATTCATCTTGAGGTTTACTGTTCCTTTAAGTGCCCTAGAGAACTTTTTTTTTTTCTGGAAACCAATGGTCTACGATCAGCAACTTCACTTTTATGTGATCTTTTCACCTGTATCTATATCAGTAGATAATTTGCACTGGGATTCCCCTCTAAACTCACTTAAGGGAATCTTTTGCTCAGAACAGAGTTTTGTACTGCATGTCACTTAATATGTAGTGTTATGGGTTATTTTTAGGTTTCCTGTAAATCTCAAGTTTTAGATTTTTTTTTTTTTTTTTTTTCCTTTCATCTTTCAAGTATTGCTTTATCACATTCGATGCAGTCCTTTTGATAATTCAAATATAAAATTACTTGTATAGATGTAGAAGATATAAGTCCAGGTTTATGCACAAATGGGGAGACCTACAATTGCTGTTATGTTGTTAAATGGTCACTTTCAACAAATGTGTGTACATTAGGAGCAACACTATGCCTGGCCATTATATGACTTGTGATCTGCATTTTTACATTTTCCCCTCTGTAGGCATGCTGTATCTCAATTATTTGTTCTCCTTTAGCTGGTGGATTGACTGGTTGCTATGAAATCTCCCGTAGATAGTATGTCAAGGGAATGGGAGATTCTGCTTCTCAACTTTCTCTACTCACTCAGAAGCAGCAGCAGATCATATAGGACATTATAGAGAATAGAGCTAGAAACGTTTTATTTAGCTTTAGCAACATTTGTCTGTATCTCTCATTCTACTCATGCTTATTTCTTGCCCTCCCCTCTCCATAGACTTCTATGGTCAGATGTAATTTGATGCTTCTGAAAGCTGCAGTCCATCTTGGGAGACCAAGAAGGATTCAGCACAGATTTCTGTGACAAGATGTTTCTTTTTATTCCTCTTTACTCTTGATTTAAGCAAAGTTTAGTAAAAAAAGTACTTTTGGCTAACTCAAATGGTCGTTTTGTTTTGATGAATAGTAATGTATTCCAGTGATCAAAACAAGTGTAAAACTCAAGTATAATAATAAATAGTATAATAAAGTTTATGATCTGCTATGCTGAAATGAGAAAACTGTGTGGCAGTTCATGTGCAAATGTTTGCTCACACATATGCCAAAGCTTCTATGTTACAATCTGCCATTATAAATATTCTACTGTTTTGTGTACACAGCTCCTATGCAAACCTGCATTAATGTGCAAAAGTTGTAGGCAGGTAATGCTTAAAAAAATAGAAGTGTTTATTTTTGTCAATTAACAAAATGAAGTGAATGACCAAAAGAGAAACCTAAATCCCATCAATATTTGATGTGACTGCTCTTTGGAGGAAGAGTCCTGGAAGCGATGATACGGCCCCCACAGAGCCCTGATCTCAGCATCATCCAGTCTGTCTGGGAATACATGAAGACACAGAAGGATTGGAGCAAGCCTACATCCACAGAAGATCTGGGCTTACTTCTCCAAGATGTTGGGAACAACCTCCCTGCTGAGTTCCTTCGAAAACTGTGTGCAAGTGTACTGAGAAGAATTGTTGTAAAGGGCGGTCACACCAAATAGTGATGGGATTTCGTTTTTTGTTCATTCACTTCATTTTGTTTGACAAAATAAACTATTAACACTTCTATTTTTGAAAGCTTTCTTACTCTGCAGAGGTTTGATAAAGTGGCACAGAGGCTTCAGAAAATATTGGCACAAATCCATGAGTAAATCTCCCCCAAATCATAATCAGGATCAATAAGATTGCCACCTCTGACCTCAAAGTGAATGAGAGCGCGCATGTGTCCCGTCCAGCAGGGACACACCTACATCCATTCTGCCTGCAGTCAGACTGAATTCACAGTGCAGTTAAAACACCCCTGTTCTCAGCATCGGTGGGGCTCTCTATGGTCAGTCCCCCACCCATCAGCTAAGGACGGAGGATAAATATTCTTGGCATAACCCCTTTAAAGCAGTGTTTTGTTTTTTATCTCTGTTCTGAAAGCCGATATCACAGAATGACATTGCCCCTTCCAGGTGGGTCCTTTGTATCTGCCATCCCTCTCGATATCACACTCCAGCAGCATATTAATGGCAGGACCAGTGTTAGGAGCTTGCCAATCAATAAGAACATTGACTAGAAGTTAATAGACACAAATATCTGCAGCTACTCCTGTTTGTGTACATGGACACGGCCTCCCCACGCTTCAATCAATAGTGCGACACATTGCACAGCACTCGTGCTCCTTAGCCTGTTTGTTGGCATGTCCCCAGATGAATCAGGCCTGTCTCTATCACTTATCTTCAGCCTAGCAGATTCACAGCAGTGTCACATGAGCTCAGACTGTCAGCATGATTTCTGCAAGGATGTCACAGCACACATATCCTTCTCACCACTGCAAGCCTTCATTGATGGCTTTCTCTCTATTCTCACCATGAAGTTGATCCTATACTTCACCCTGATCACCTTGTTGGTGGTGGTATAGATAGAACGAGCAACTTCACCTTAATATGACATGCAATTTAAAGAATATTTATAGAACAAGGCATCTTTCTTGTAATTCTGCATTGTGCCATTCTTCTTTAGGAGTTTAAAGCCTATTGTTATCTGGTCATTGGAGTGTGGGGGGAGGAACAACTGGACACCATACTGATCAGCTGTACAGGGCACTTCGGACACCCATAGTATACACAACACAGGGCCGGAATCAGATAGCTCCGATCCCTTAATAGTGGCTGTGCGCCAGGTAGATAAACTCCTATTGTCTTAAAACTAAATCCTGAACATCTCCTTTAAGAATCGTATTCCCCCATAGAATAACAATTCTAGACCATATTCTCTTATTACTTTGGCTTGTGCTGTTCCTTAGTTATTCCTACTAGAATAACTTGACAACCAGGAGGTTCTAGTTGGGGGTGTCCCTGCATACTCTTACTGTTAGTGTGCTCCAGTGTCAGACAGTGTCATGCCCCCAGTGATCCCCGCATACTCTCAGAATGCCCCCAGTGATCCCCGCATACTCTCAGAATGCCCCCAGTGATCCCCGCATACTCTCAGAATGCCCCCCAGTGACCCCCGCATACTCTCAGAATGCCCCCCAGTGACCCCCGCATACTCTCAGAATGCCCCCCAGTGACCCCCGCATACTCTCAGAATGCCCCCCAGTGACCCCCGCATACTCTCAGAATTCCCCCCAGTAACCCCCGCATACTCTCAGAATTCCCCCCAGTAACCCCCGCATACTCTCAGAATGCCCCCCAGTGACCCCCGCATACTCTCAGAATGCCCACAGTGACCCCCGCATACTCTCAGAATGCCCCCCAGTGACCCCCGCATACTCTCAGAATGCCCCCCAGTGACCCCCGCATACTCTCACAATGCCCACAGTGACCCCCGCATACTCTCAGAATGCCCCCCAGTGACCCCCGCATACTCTCAGAATGCCCCCCAGTGACCCCCGCATACTCTCAGAATGCCGCCAGTGACCCCCGCATACTCTCAGAATGCCGCCAGTGACCCCCGCATACTCTCAGAATGCCGTCAGTGACCCCCGCATTCTCTCAGAATGCCCCCCAGTGACCCCCGCATACTCTCAGAATGCCCCCCAGTGACCCCCGCATACTCTCAGAATGCCCCCAGTGACCCCCGCATACTCTCAGTATGCCCCCAGTGACCCCCGCATACTCTCAGAATGCCGCCAGTGACAGCCAGTTATCATTTAAGTTTTCTTTGTAATTTCAAAAAATGGAGTACTTTTTTTTTTTTTTTTTTTTTTTAGTTCAGTGTTCTCTTTGCTTCTTTATGTTCTACTTCATTATGTACATATAAGGGCTTGTAATTCAGACTAGAGGCCGTGTGTTAATATGAACTGTGTGACTGTCACATTTCTCGGACAGACAGCAGCTTGACTGAACTGAACGCCTATTAGTATGATGTTGTGAGTTCCAGCCCAACCACAGGTCTATTGTCCTGAACTCGCAGCATCATCTGAATACAGGACAGTACATCTACGGTGGGGCCGGAATTCATAACATTATAGATCACTATGAGGCAGTGATTTCAGTTCAGCAAAGCTGCTGTCGACGATCACACAGATCATATTACTCAGACCACACGAGGCTTCCTGAATTTGCCCAAAAAGGTTTTGTTCCTACATAAATTTGTCCCTCATTTTCCTATAGACTAACGCAAGTGACATCATAATGCGTAGTACGTTTTAGCACTAATGGGCTACACGTTCCTTTATAGAGTATCACCTATGTATCTTTAGCCTATTTATGATATAGTATATGCATCCATACAGTCACTTTATTTTCTGTTTATTTCGTTTGTGTTTTAGGTTTACAAATACGAATATAATTCACACAGTCCCTGAATGGTCAATCATTGCCATAGTCCTGCTATCTGTGTAAGTATACATGATTCTGTTACAATGTACTAAGCTCTTTATACTCCATGTATAGTATGACAGCAGATAAAAGTGAAGACCCAGTTTATGTAACTGCAAATGCAGTATATGCAAATCAAAGCATCCGGGTATCCATAGAATAAGAATGATCACCCGTAATGTCTGTCCTATAACCTTTGTGCTTTTTTTGTGTACTATATTTCATTGACATGGTGGGAGCAACATTTGCAACCTTTTTTAGCCCTCCAAATAAACAGATGAGGCAGCTTTGCAAATACTCAATTAAAAGTAACTTACAGCTCTAATGTAAACCTTTGGTGACCGACTAGGCACAAATCTATGTTGCTAGACTGCAGAATATCTGTAGTGAGAATTAGGTGATGATTGGAAGAGAGTATGACGACAAGATCCAACTACATGGGATTTGTTTGTAGTCTGTAACCATGGAAACACACAGGTCTTCATAGAGTCTTGTAAATAGTATATATTTATCGTGTGCAAAGATTAAAAAACAAAACAAAACTGTGATTGTGTTCTGATTCCAATATACTAAACAAGGCCCAAACATATACAGTAAAAGTGCCAGGAATCCTTTTTTTTTGGCATATGTCGTACATGAGATGAGAGTGTTTTCTTTCCTTGTTAATAACCCTTAAAGAGAGTGTTTTACCACAGATAATCCCTTTAGCGTTTTAGAATATGAAAGTGGATGTGGCTCCCAAGATGTCCAGGAAACATTCGACCATTTTCCTGTAGCTGCCAGAGTGAGAGCCACAGGTTGATAGTGGTTCTCTGATGTGGTAATGGTGATGTTTGGGGGGCTGTAGTGCCATGTGTGACACCTCCTCTATGATCTTTATATGCCCAAGTACATCATTTAGATGGGTATGCCTGATGTGACAACCCCTTTTTAAAGGAGAACTGAACACTAAAATGTACAAATTCCAAGTATTTCCTCCCTTCATCCTCTCCTTTTCTTTGTTCCAATTTAGTATTTATATATTTATTTTATATTTAATATTAAAACTGAGAAAAATTTGTAAAGTAAAAGAACCTTCTTTGTCCCTGGAGCTCAACCCTCCTCCTCCTCCTCACTCCTGTCTTCTTGTAAGACCACTGTCTGCAGCAGGAGCCACCCTTGTCTGCAGTAGGACAAAATATTGAACTGCCTCCTTTACTAAACTCTGCCCCCTATAGTCAGCTATCAGCCAAAGATGTAAGTGATCAACAGAGGATTAACCCAGAAATACAGAAAATGTAGAAGACTGGCATGGGGATAACTATTTTTGTTCTGTTTCTAGTTTACTTTAATCATTTATTTTTAGATTTGGTGTTCCTTTAAAAACTGGAAAAATTGAATTCCGTTTTTTCCTAATTATTGAAAATATATTTTATTTTATTCAATTATTTTATGTAATCTGACATTGTTCTTTAATTTTGTCAGTGCCTGGTCAATACATAATCTTATATAATAGAGCCTTTAATATTTTATATAGATATTACTTTTGCAGGGGGAATATTTATGCTCTATAAGTAACGTCTACAGCTTGTTTATTTTTCTGTGTGAAAAAGGAAAAATCACACAAAAACATATTGTACTAAAACATTTAACTGCAATTTTCACAAAACTAGATAAACAATATCCATATCTTCAATTACAGTCGTTTCCAGTAACTACCGGTGTTACTTTTTGCCTCTTGTTGTGGGTTTTATGAGTCATTTGAGCCTCTAGGGCAAGGAAGTACTTTGGAGACTTTCACAGGTCAAGGAACGTTGTGGTCCAACATTGTAGCATCCTTGGCACAGCACTTAATATCTTTTGATATTGCTTCAGTCTGACACATTGTTCTATATTCACTGTCCCAAGGAAGTCCATACTAGTAGGTATTAGCGTAGGCTTCAACGAGCCCTACATCTGTGTCACTCCGTCAGATACTGCTCAAAATGATTCATTAAATCAGAACACAGAAAGTAACTTTACTTGAATGCTTTGGCATCAATATTTTATTAGCTATAAGAACAAATCTTTTGTCATTTTTATTATATGCTTTTTTTTGGTTGAATTGGTGATTTGTGAAACAGATCTTATGAATTTTTTAGTCTTTCTATGCAATTTATTAAAAAAAAAAAACAAAATTAGTAGTTATGGCAAAACAGTTTACAACGCCGGTACATGCTTATATCCTAGTATAATGGAGGACATATCCATGAAAAGTCCAGTTATTAAAACTGCAAATATATATATTTTTGTTTGCAAATTTTTGCATTAAATTCTCTATTGATTACTGCAGCGGGCTTCATACAAGACTAGCATATTAAACACTTGTTGTATATTGGTCCCATTAGGTTTCTTGAGTTCTCTTTTAAGGATAATAAAGGGCCCCCTTACTTTTTTGTCCCCCCCCCCCCCCCCTGGGGGGCGCCCCCCGCCCCCCCCGCCCCCCCGCCCCCCCCCCCCCCCCCCCCCGCCCCCCCCCCCCCCCCCCCCCCATATAATCTGCTTTTCCATCCTTTTTTTGGTGCTATAAATATATCTGCACTTTGCAAATAGCCTCAATTTTTAAAATTTTCATCTTTTGTGTTTAGTATCTCCGTGGCTACAGATCTAAAACTACCTGCGTAGTCTGTGTTTTTCGTGATTGTATCTTTTATTAGTCTACAAAGAGTAGGATGAAGGGAGTAAAACGTGACTGCAGGATCTGACTACACACACAGTTGTAGTCTGTAACCATGTTGACAAATAGGTAGGCAAAAAGCTGTATACACAGTGTTATTTTTTAATCAGGGCTGAAATTTCTATATAATTTTTTTTTATTCTGAATGCATTGGTGCAAAAAAGTGCTTGTAACAGTGTTCTATCTATCTATCTATCCTATTTCATCTTTCTTAGAATAGCTCCCGATGTGCTCTAGATGTTGTTGTTAAAGGGGTTGTCCAGGAAAAACATTTTTTTTCTCTGGAGGTCAGGGAAGGTGAAAAACACTCACCTGTCCCTTCTGTCCAGTCCCGCGGCACCCCGGGGCTTGTTCTGGCTGAAGTCCTTGTTGCAGCTGACTACTGAGGTCAAACAGTGGCCTAAGGAAAGGACCTGGGACATCTCGTGGTCCTTTCCTTAGGCTGTTGATTGGTCTCAGTGGTCATGTGTGGACTTCCGCATGGTGCCATGAGACCAAACAGCAGCCTGGGACACCAGAGCACTGAGGATGGGTGGCTGTTGTTGGGGGTGTGTGTGTGTGTTTTCTTCTTTTTTTGCTTTTACCTTCCCCAGCCTTCAGAGACAAAAAGAGTTTTTCCCCGACAACCCCTTTTTAATGGTTATTGGTTTTTGTACTCTGGGAAATCTTATCAATGTTAATTTTGGGTGACCCATCCAGTTATTAACAAATTGAAAATCTCATACATAAAACTAAATAGGGTTGGAGTGGATAGAGCATTAAGAATTGGCAAGATGGCATCAAAATCCTAGACTCCTATTGATGTTGGAGAGACTATAGTTATGTATAAAGGGGACCCACAACTTTGGGAAGTTGAGGATTGTGCAAAAGGGAAGCATTCAGGTCTGTATCACGTACAGGCACATATTGACAGTGACTGCGTAATATTCAGTTCTGATTATTAAGCTAACCACAGCCACTGAGATGCCCACACTTCCCAGCAGATCTCAACAAGTACTGTTTGCGGTAAGTCAACTTTGTAAAACTGAATGTTTAGAAACAACATCTTATTTATCATGTAATTTTTTTTTTAAAAGGAATTTATCAGAAAACTCAATGAATGAGAATACAGTTTTTGCTGAGCTGTACTGCCAGGATGTTGATAGCGAGTGATCATCAGTATCATCTTTATTTGATATGGCCTACAGTATCTATGACAGTTTCCAAAACTGGAGCTGGTATATTTGTGTAATTTGGTATATTATTAAGTAATTCTGCCAGGAGTAACTGTACCCAAGAAAAGCCCAACTAACCATAATATGGGAGATCCAGGAACACTGAACTGCAAATATAGGGTAGATATATGCAGGTACGCACTCCATTCTAGCATCTACCATGCAGGCGTGACACAGGAAAATAGTAATCTATGAGCACTGTCAGGAAAAGCTGCTTGCTGTCTGTAAATAATATCCAAGTACATATACTTTTCTTACATTGTAAGCTGCGAGATGTGCACAATGTTCAGTGCTTGTAGTTTGCAGACATATGTAAGACTGTGAGGAGAATCAGCCCATCCCATCTGCATTCAGTATGTGAAGAGAGAAAAACCCTCTCCCATAATCTCATTGTTTTGTTTTTCTTTTCATGCTTCTAGGGATGTATTTCCCTGGTAACAAAGCAGTCAACTGTAATAATTATCTAGAAGGGAAACACCTAGTGGCAGGAACTTTAGGGAGGTTTTACAGACAAAAAACAGCAACTTCTTTTTTTTTTTTTTTTTTTTTTTTTTCAACTGTTTATTTTCAAAGTTTTTGTCATACAGAGAGAATAACAATATACGAGAAACATAAGAGAACTGAAGGTAACTGAAACATAGGACAGACGGGGATTACCCAGCATTCTCAATAAATTACAAAGCTTTAACCAAACTGGCCAGAAATGACCCCGAAAAGGCGAAGGAATCTGACAACAAACAGGGGCAGACAAGACAGGAGGACAAAAGGGTGACAGAAGGACATCCAGGAAGTAAGGGGCCACACAGCAGCCGGATCAGAGAGGCCGGACCGCCCCCAAAACTCATCGCATGGTTTCCAGATCAGGCAGAACCTCTCCTCCTCATTATTAAGAAGGGCAACATTTTTAATTAATGTGCATTACATCTTGGTAGAATCACAAGCTCTATGAAATGATATTAAGTTGTTTGAAAATTAGTGACCATTTAAAACAAGACTAGGATTTTGCTGAAATTACAATTTGAGTTTAAAGGCTCTTTCATATGTCGGATATTGACATACAGGGCAGCTACCTACAGATGGCATTGGAAAAAAACAAAAATATGTAAAGCAGCATGTGATGATTCTGCTTAAATATGGCTATAATGCAGAGCTGTATTTTGGTCCCTGGGTAGCGTATTTCTCTCTAGTTCCATTTACTCATAATGTGCGCAGCTATAAGCCTAGTTGTATGTTATCAGTAGGGTAACCTTGTAACAATAGGGCTTTGTATCAATCACAGCAGGGCTCCATTGTATTCCTATACAGTCCTGAGTGATCAAAGAAACATGCATGGTGCAGTCTGCACTGGTTGATCAGATATGGCTGATAACATTGTATCATTTCACTTGGATCAGCCATATACAAAGAATCTGGACTTGATTGCATTATTCAATCAGACTTGCTGCCGCTGGTGACCTCATTCTGGGAGGTGGCATAAAGGGTATAAAAGATGAGGTAAGAGGTTATGCTATGGAGATTGGGCTGAGACCATCACAGACTACAGAGTTGTTACAGACATACCATGAGGAGATTATGCTATGGAGATTGGGCTGAGACCATCACAGATTACAGAGAGTTGTTACAGACAGACCATGAGGAGATTTTGTGTTGGGACTACAAGAAAACACCATGAGGAGATTTTTATGATGAGACTACTGGACTAATGCTGAGAGACTGTGATGAGAGCATGCAGGCTGGATTATTGTATTAATGCCACATGCTAGGAGTTAATGCCACATGCTAAACAGCCTCCACTGGTGATCTCACACATACCAGAGCATGTGTGAGGGTTGGACTACAGAACCACATCAAGGAGATGTGTGGTAAAGTAATCATTTCACCTTTATCCCTTTTATTTTATTTGTACTGTATCTTGTAACTAGTAACTGTTAATGCTTGCATATATCTGCATATCTGTTCTGAACTGTATATGTTAGATGTTAATACCGACCCATTTAGAGGTTAATAAATATCTAAAATTTAGAATGCTTGTCTTGTATTTATCTTGTGGACCCGACACTCACTGGCGGTGAGTGTGGTTTTATATGAAAGAAGACTCAGGTGGGGCCACAGCGGTGTTGGCGCACTGAGGATCTTTCACATTGGTGGCAGAGCAGTGGGATCTTAGGATAAACGGCGTGTGTTGGTGACCTTTATCACTCAAACGCTGGGGATTGTAGTAATCCTATGAGACAAGCTCGGTATTAAAGCAAGCATTAAGATACAGTGAAAGTTTGATACAGTGCTGATCCCCTCCCTTACTCTTTGTATTCTATCCTGTCTTTTATTTGGCAAATACCAGTGGATGGCTAGTGGGCTCAGAAGCAGAGCCCCAGAACTGCTGAACCAGGCTTTTGGAGATCCTGAGCGTATGGCTGAAATGGAGGCAGCCACAGCCATGCAGAGAAGCGAGCAGAGTCCTGATTTTGGGGCTAGGCCAGGAAGTGCAGCAAGCAGCCCGGTCCTAAGGATTACTTCACCAGGAGAGGCCAGTAGCCCCAGCCTTGTGGGAGGAATGGCTTCAGTCTGGCAAATGGCCCTGCAGCAAACAGGCACCAGTGATCCTAACCTATACCTGCAAGTGTTGTGCCGCTTTCAGGAAGCCGTAGAACGGCAGAGAGAGAGAGGAAGGCTGCTGAGCGACAGGCAGAGAGAGAGTATCAACTTGATCTGAAGAGGCGGGAAATCTCCCAGCAGGCGCAAACTCCAACAACCCTGCAGAGACCCTCAAGTTGGAAGGAGAAGCCAGGCCGGAGTTCACCACAGCCGTCTGTCGTCAGGTCGGGTGAGACAAACTATGCCCCGGGTGGTCCCTCCCCTGTCCCAAGAACTCTGGGCGCCCGGGTGACCTTTCCCAAACCCCAAGGGGAGGTGCGGCGGGGCCATGCCTGTCACCAGACAGGACATTTCAAGGAGGAGTGCCCCAACCACCCTGAGAACTTCCCTGCTTCCCAAGCCACAGCAGGTGGCCCATCTGTGTATCTGGACAGGGGTGCAGGAAAAGGAATGCGGACTGTGGGACTATTGACTGATTTGCCTGCCAATGTATTGTTGGGAACTGATTTAGGACCTATGATGTCCCAATATGGGGTGGGGAGCACCCCAATTTACTGTGATAAACTGCCACATGCCAAGAAGCCTCCACTGGTGGACTCCACATGCATGTGTGAGTGTTGTTCTATAGAGCCACATCCAGGAGATGTGTGATAAAGTAATTATTTCACCTTTATCCCTTTTATTTTATTTGTACTGTATCTTGTAACTAGTAACTGTTAATGCTTGCATATACAGTCATATGAAAAAGTTTGGGCACCCCTATTAATCTTAATCATTTTTAGTTCTAAATATTTGGATGTTTACAACAGCCATTTCAATTTGATATATTTAATAACTGATGGACACAGTAATATTTCAGGATTGAAATGAGGTTTATTGTACTAACAGAAAATGTGCAATATGCATTAAACCAAAATTTGACCGGTGCAAAAGTATGGGCACCTCAACAGAAAAGTGACATTAATATTTAGTAGATCCTCCTTTTGCAAAAATAACAGCCTCTAGTCGCTTCCTGTAGCTTTTAATCAGTTCCTGGATCCTGGATGAAGGTATTTTTGACCATTCCTCTTTACAAAACAATTCCAGTTCAGTTAAGTTTGATGGTCGCCAAGCATGGACAGCCCGCTTCAAATTATCCCATTATGTTCAATGATATTCAGGTCTGGGGACTGGGATGGCCATTCCAGAACATTGTAATTGTTCCTCTGCATGAATGCCTGAGTAGATTTGGAGCTGTGTTTTGGATCATTGTCTTGCTGAAATATCCATCCCCGGTGTAACTTCAAATTTGTCACTGATTCTTGTACATTATTCTCAAGAATCTGCTGATACTGAGTTGAATCCATGCGACCCTCAACTTTAACAAGATTCCCAGTGCCGGCATTGGCCACACAGCCCCAAAGCATGATGGAACCTCCACCAAATTTTACAGTGGGTAGCAAGTGTTTTTCTTGGAGTGCTGTGTTTTTTTGACGCCATGCATAACGCCTTTTTGTATGACCAAACAACTCAATCTTTGTTTCATCAGTCCACAGGACCTTCTTCCAAAATGAAGCTGGCTTGTCCAAATGTGCTTTTGCATACCTCAGGCGACTCTGTTTGTGGCGTGCTTTCAGAAACAGCTTCTTTCGCATCACTCTCCTATACAGCTTCTCCTTGTGCAAAGTGTGCTGTATTGTTGACCGATGCACAGTGACACCATCTGCAGCAAGATGATGCTGCAGCTCTTTGGAGGTGGTCTGTGGATTGTCCTTGACTGTTCTCACCATTCTTCTTCTCTGCCTTTCTGATATTTTTCTTGGCCTGCCACTTCTGGGCTTAACAAGAACTGTCCCTGTGGTCTTCCATTTCCTTACTGTGTTCCTCACAGTGGAAACTGACAGGTTAAATCTCTGAGACAACTTTTTGTATCCTTCCCCTGAACAACTATGTTGAACAATCTTTGTTTTCAGATCATTTGAGAGTTGTTTTGAGGAGCCCATGATGCCACTCTTCAGAGGAGATTCAAATAGGAGAACAACTTGCAATTGGCCACCTTAAATACCTTTTCTCATGATTGGATACACCTGGCTATGAAGTTCAAAGCTCAGTGAGGTTACAAAACCAATTTTGTGCTTCAGTAAGTCAGTAAAAAGTAGTTAGGAGTATTCAAATCAATAAAATGATAAGGGTACCCAAATTTTTGCACCGGTCAAATTTTGGTTTAATGCATATTGCACATTTTCTGTTAGTACAATAAACCTCATTTCAATCCTGAAATATTACTGTGTCCATCAGTTATTAGATATATCAAATTGAAATGGCTGTTGCAAACACCCAAATATTTAGAACTAAAAATGATTAAGATTAATAGGGGTGCCCAAACTTTTTCATATGACTGTATCTGCATATCTGTTCTGAACTGTATGTGTTAGATGTTAATACCGACCCATTTAGGGGTTAATAAATATATAAAATTTAGAAAGCTTGTCTTGTATTTATCTGGTGAACCCGACATACACTGGCGGTGAGTGTGGTTTTTATATGAAAGAAGACTCAGGGGTGGCCCCCGGGTGTTGGCGCACTGAGGATCTTTCACACAGCAGAAAACTGCCTTTGAGTCCTTGGCTATGTAAAGACTTATCCAGTTTGCACAGCATTCAAGCAACTTTTGTCACATGTATATGATAGGATGTAGCGGAGATTCTTCTACTATGTGAAGGAGAAGAAAGCTGAAAAACATACATGGTTCTGATAGGGATTGTTCAGAAATTCCCTTTACAGTGACCAGCTCCATACAGAAGATTGTCATTGTAAGACTGGCCATGCCACCATAGGGATGTCCAATTGATTGAGATAATTCTTACGAACAACTCCACCATCAACATTAACAACTAAACTTGCCCAATTGGGGGCAGTTAATTATTTAACAAAAAAAAAATAGTGCAGTAAGTCTGCGCAAATTGGCTGATGATCAGCTAAAAGCGGCCAAACATGCCAAACAATGATATTTTCGGCCAACAGCCAGCCAAAAATATCCATCATGGCAGATTTTTTATTTTTTTTTCAACAGACTAAAGTTTGCCATTGGCCAGTTGGGACATCTACATGTCAGCTAGTCGGCCATTCATTGGCCATTTTGACCATAGAAAATCTAATGTGTATGGTTACAAGAATGTGTAGCCAGGGCTTTGCTGTGAATTTTTGGGGTTTTTTTGCCCAATGGCTAGTAAGAACCAATCCAGGGATTCACCCCTTTCAGACTTTACTGGGTTAGGCTGCCTACACTAGTCTTCTCTCCTACAATTCATGGAATTGAGTTGGATGGAGATTGAGAAGTATTTTGCTCTTGTCCCTGGATGAAGAACGGTAAACTTTAGT
The DNA here is from genome assembly GCA_947044405.1 of Leptodactylus fallax. NCBI lineage: Eukaryota > Metazoa > Chordata > Amphibia > Anura > Leptodactylidae > Leptodactylus > Leptodactylus fallax. The sequence goes on from CAMRHE010000049.1 coordinate 1,749,603, forward strand.
TCTATGAACCTTTTTGATTTTACTGTAGTTTTTCTCGCATCTGTTTTATCACTTCATGTTGAGTATGTATATTTATAGATGGTGTGGTTGATGTTGTTTCATTATGCTGTAATGTTAAACATGTGGTTTAGTGGTTCCTCTATTATTTTCTCTCTTGTATTTTCTGTGCTATTTACTAGGCATCTATTGCATTTTTTTTGTAAGTTCATTTTTGAATACACATCCCTAAAGCTAGGTTTGATGATATTGTTACTTAAAGCTGGAATACCACGTAGTCCACAGCAGTGTGGACATGAGCCTTCTTTAGGGTATACCCCAGATGTAGGCTAATGGAAGCTTTCAGCATTTTCCCAAAGAAATGTCTTGTTAGATTCTATTTATCCGAACTGGCTGCTGCCAGTGAACTGTGGTCAGTCATTCCTGCAGTAACAGCAGGGCAGGTAACGCTGGCTCTTCTAAAAGCTTGTGAGAGCATTTCCTAATGTTCGGGGAGCAAAAGCATCAGCTCTGGGAGTCGCTATTTAAACAGTCAGAAAATGAGCATAATCGCTTGTCAATCGTGCAACCATTCGAAAGTAAATATGTCATGCCAAGATACTCTAGGGTGCAAATATGGCAGGCAGCAGCTAAATGGGGTCTCATGTTAAACACTTCTTAGATGTAGTAACCTGTATATTACTATTGAAAGAATGGCGTCACGAATGGTTGTAGATGTCACACCACTCCTCTGCTTTCCCAGTACTGATCATGAGATTCCTTACTAATAAGAGCACAAACTGGGTCAGATAAACTAATAAATGTGCATCAGATTCCTGGCATAATTTTCATCAAAAAACTCAGTACATGTTTTACACCTCCGTGTGGAGAACCTTTCACCACCTCTATCAACTCCAGTTCTTAGCATCTGAATAGCTGCTGCTCCACTTATTCTGGTGCAGTTGGAATTTTTAGTCTAGTCCTCATCTGAGCAATCAGTGCTGTTAGTTTTGGTCCCTGATATACTATATAGTCTCTGTACTGTCAGGAGGGCGGTGTCAGGCAGGAGCAGACAAGGGGTGTGATTCTGAGCTCTGACACTGGCTGCCTCTGATTGGAGTTCTAAATCATGCCCCCTGCCTGACACCGCCCACCTGACATTACAGAGCTTAAATAGCACATCAGGCACCAAAACTGACCGTGCTTGTTGCTTGTAAACCATGGGGACTAGAAAAAAAAATCCCAACTGTGCTGAAATCAGTGGAGCGGCAGCTATTAACAGTTACTAAGAACTAGAATTGGTGAAAAGTCCTTTTTAAACCCTTTATAACCGTTTGTGCACCAACATGTGGGTGTGGCTTAACTGTGAGCTAGAAATTGCACCAAAATTCATATTCTATTTCTGCAAATTAATAATTGGTGTAAAGTTAGAGTAGACACTGTAAAAGTACGCAAGATTATCAAACCGCATAAAACATTGGAAAATCTGATGCGGTTTAACCCTTTCCTGACATCCGTTGTGATAGTATGGCAGATGACTGCTAATTAAATATGGCGAGAACTGGCAGCAATGTACACAATTAGTGCCCACACTGATCATGGGTATTAACTTCCAATTCCCCCCCCCCCCCAGTGCCTTGATCAAAGCTCTGTGCAGCCTCTAATGCAACTGCCGCCATTTTGCAATGCATTGTAGTGGTGATCAGACCCCTGGGGGTCTATAAAAATTACTGTAAAAATAAATTTAAAAATAAATTAAAAATAAATAAATAAATATATATGAAACAAAAATTCAAATCACCCTCCCTTCATTGGCCCTCATACAGTATACTGTCACCATAACAGACCCCCATTATACACCCCCCCATACAATACAGGCCCCCACAGAAGTACTTTAGGCCACTGCCACTACTTACTGGGTTACTCCAGCAGGTAATGGTCAACTCAAAAAAGCAATGGGGGTGCTGACTGTGCCCCCTAAGTTCACAGGCCCCATAATAGCTTCTATGGCAATAGTTACGTCCCTCACCCCTCCCCCACCACCACCCAACAGTGCCCTAATGCTCTCACACACAGTGTTATTGTTTCAATCTCATGAAGGCTTTATATTTACAGCCATTTAATAGATCTCCATCATCGCCTATATATCATGGTTTGCCTTCTGTAGTTAATTCACACATTATCTCTGTGCTAGGCAGCTGTTGTCTATTACAGGAAGGTACAAGTGGAAGGCATTGGCGGGCAGGTGCAAATAATCTAGAGGGCAATTCACCATCATTAATGTGCAAAGAGCAAAAACTCTGATTAACATTACTGGCCTTTTATATAGAAGTGCAAACTGTTATATACACACAGTGCATGTATGTAGGTATACTGTGTATGTGTGCATAGACAGATATCTTATAGATTTGTATTTTATTTTATTTTTAAAGATTCAAATGCAGATTTAGATTGAAGAAATTTTTCTTTATTTAGATATTTTTAGTGTATGATATACTTTTTATAAATATATATAAAAATAATCCTGTAATAGGGTAGTTTGCATATTTTTCCTATAGAATTTGTTGGTGCACCACATGTTTATTTTTAGTAAGATTTTACTATCCCCTAGGAAATATTAGTTAATCTCTGTTTATAATTCCGAATAATACATTAACCCTAGTTACAAATATTTCGCTAGTAGCATTTTAGCCGACACATGTCAATGCCTCTAAGATAGGGTTTGGATCTGTACATTAAATATTAATGTCATGTAATGGAAAAGGCAGCTCTCCAGAGGTTGTGTTTTTACATCATGATAGCATTTGCTGGATTGCAGAGAGTTACGGTGTCAGAGGGAGAAGCAAGTCTTCGAGTAGGTACATTTTTGCGATATGGTTGTTATCACATTGTGGCCTCAGATATCAGTGTTTATACCCATAACTCCAAGTTTCAGAAATAGGGTTAGGTTCTGTATATAGTCATGTAGTGAGGACTATCTAAAGGCTTGTAAGTGCCTTGTCCTGTTGTATCAGTGTTCAAAAGATTATACATCTGCATATACACTTGTTAAACAACATGTTCAGTCCTATGTAAATATTTCTTAAAGCATACCTCCAGTTATAAAGAACTTTTAGGCTGACGCCCCACGTAGCGTGCCGCAGCAAAAAAATGCTGCGGTTAAAATCGCGACAGAAGCGCATCGCTGTTTCTCCCGCAGCTCTTTTCACAGACTGTCCACAGAATTCTCCTCAGCAGTCTTTCTGCTTTAATTATACCTATAGGAAAACCACCAGCATTTCCATAGGTATAGTTGACATGCTGCAATTTCCAAAAACGCAATGCTTTTGGAAATCTCAGCATATCTGCTGCGGGTGTTCTCCTGCTATGTGTTGGGACTGTACAATGGCATGGCCAGATCATTGCATTTTTGCCACATGGGGCCCTGGCCTTACAGTACAGGTTGATATATGAAACTTGAAATATATATGAAATGTTTTCTTCTCCACAGGTGGGTTACTTCCTATATATTATTCTATGAAGAGGGGAGGGAGATAGAAAAGACCCTCAAATAAGTGCTGCATCAATCTGTTATTCTGAACTCTTAACCCTGCTAGGTTTTAGATAAGAAGCTATTAGTGCACAGAATGAGACAATAAATCAATTAACTAGCTGGCAGAAGAATCCTGCTCCATCCCTCCCTCTCCATAGAGCTCTGTGTGTGAGGCTGAATACAGAGAGGCATATAATGTAAACAAGCTTCCTGGACACCCATAGATCAGCTGATTGAGGGGGCTGCTGCATTTGGACAAGTGCTGTGGCCTCTTGACTGCCTTTACTAAGCAGTGTAGTGGCTGTGCTTGGTATTACAGCTCTGCCCCATTTGGTACTGAGCTGAAACCTGACCATGTGACCAATGGACATGATCACATCACTGGCCTGAGAAGAAGAAGTGGAGCTCACCCAAGCGCTGCAAGCTCTTTGAGCAGCTGATCAGTGCGGCTTCTGAGTGTCAGACTTTCCCAATCTAATATTGCTATCCTAAGGATAGATCATCAAGATCATAGTCTTGGAAACTTTTTTTTTAAATAACATGATAATTTTATACTTTGGGTCGTTTATAGATGCCTATTGTCTAATTTTTAACATATATACAGTATATACTGTATAATAGTACTACACTGCCATACTAGGTGTGCTAAGACGGCAGACCTGGAAACAGTGTTAAGCCCCCAACTAGCATATCGATGCAACTCTACCGTTGTACCTCCACAGACTACAGCAGTTGGTTGGACGCCAACACATCCCGAGGGACCCCATTGACTATAATGGGTCCATGGGATGTTCTTTTTAACTGAAATCGCCAGATGAAAAAGTGGGCTTGCAGGACTATATCGTCCACCCATTTTAGAAGGACACTGACAGTCTCTCCAAATGGAGATTCCAGTGCCGATGTGAATGCAGCCTTAGAAGCCATATTTCACTTAAATGTTTCATTAATAAATGTCGTAATATACTTTTATTAACAAATGCTATCTCCTTTCTGTGAAATCCTGCAGTTCTTTTATTCTATCCCTTGTTTCTCTATTGTACACTGCTTTCACTAGGTATAGGGAGGAGTGGGCTCTTGTATAATATAGGGAGGCTGAGCTTGGAGGTTCACTTCAGATATGTATAAATGACATCTTAAAACCTAAAGCAGTCAGGATTGGGAGCAGCTATGCACTTTACATATAAATATACATACATAATTCTGTATATATGTATACTACTGCATGTAGAACATTCCGCAAATGGTCTGTTTCACACCTTCGTCTACTTGTATGGTAGAAAATGGTCTCCTCTTTGTGATGTGGTGATAGCAGGCATTTGTAGGCATGCTGCTGTGTGCTATTGTGCACATTACAGTTCCTTATCTGTTAGTCCAATGCACTATTGTAAGACTCATTTGTGTATGTTATTACTTCCCTGCAGGCAGCTCTTGGTCAAGGATCTGCTAAGCCCAAACCTGTGATTCCATTGGTTGTAGCAGCGTCATCAATGCACATGAACAATATTTGCATTCAATTGCTTTTCAATGGGGAAATCATTTAAATGATCATATCTTGCAGTTTTTCTCCCTGTTTTATGACCAGTATTTAAAGGGATTTTCCTCAGAAGAGGTCATCAATTAAAGATTGCCCTGGGCCTCAACTGTTTGACAAGGCCACAGTGTTCAAGTGAGCGCTGAAGGCAATACAGTACTTGCGAAGCACAGTACAGTACATTTGTGCTCAGTATTGCAGCTCATGGTATGGCACTGAGCTGCGATCAGGCCATGTTACTGATACATGTGATGTCACATGGCCTGTGAGGCAGAAGCGTCACTCAGGGAGCACCACTGCTGTTTCGAACAGTTGATCCGCAGGGTCGGACCCCCACAGATCTTCTATTGATGGCCTATCCTAAGGATAGTTTGTCAAGTTAAAGTCTCAGAAAACCCTTTAATGTAGAAAGAAGGGTTGGAACATACTATGAAGGGGGTGGTGTATGGTGATTTTGAAGGGGTTTCTATATGGTGACACCTCCTGTCCATATAGTGCATTTGGACATTGTGTTGGTGATCCCTGCTTGTGACCTACTTCTGTGAGCCAAAATAAAGAGCTGCTTTGGTAGATCTGATCATCCATTCATTATTTTTGCTTTTTATTTATAGCTGTCTGCTGAACACTTGTTTGACCAATCACTATTTATTACTCCATTTTCAACATGCCTGATCAGATGAGCCGAGCCTGCATGTTTAGCGCAAGGGAAAGAGGGGAATAATCCACTTCCAGACACCTGTAGCGGCAGATTATTTACTACACAGACAAACAATTGGTCTTGCTATATGCGCCATTAAGGCTGCTTTCACACGGTCAGTGTTTGGTCAGTGATTTTGTTCAGTGATTGTGAGCCAAAATTAGGAGTGGAGACTACACAGAGATCAGGTATAATAGAAATATTTGTACCTGTTCTGTTTTATTAATCCACTCCTAGTTTTGGCACGCAATCACTGATGAAAATCACTGACCAAACACTGACCATGTGAAAGCAGCCTAAGGGGCTATTACATGGCCCAATAATTGGGAGTGAGTATTCCTAGGAACACTCATTCCCGCTTATTGGCATATGTAAGGGTCTTGACACATGGTGCTATACCGAGCCACCAGAGTTTTCAATAAACGCAGCTAAATTTAGGTTGTGAGCCCTACTTGGGACTGTGAGTGATGACAAGATCTGTAAAGCACTGCAGATATGTTAGCACTATATAAGCCAATAAGACCAGTAATAAGCACAGTGAAACACTTATTGATTATGGTCACAACTGACTCTGTGAATTGGCAGTCATCGACAGAAGAAGGTACCCAAATGGACCTCATAACTGAGGAATTGCGGGGCACTAAAAGTAGGTAAAGCGCATACATTGCACCCAGGGAAAAGATACATTTCCTTGGAGTGTCTATTTAATTGTATCGCAGAATCATTTCAGATATGCAAAAAAAAAAAAAAACACAATTGTCTGTGTCAAAATAAGTCAAATTTCATCCAACTTATCTTTGATTTATCAATTCTCTTTATCTGTCTAAACAGAATTTACGTTATGCAAATGATGCTCTAAAGCAGTTTACAAATTGTTATCACAGAACAGATAAGTTGATATAGAAATAAACCAGAGCTTTTGGTGAGCACAGGAATCTTAAATCTTTTTAAATTTATACTGTTGGGTTTTTTTTTTGGTTTTTTTTATGTTTTTATCACAGACTGAACTACTTTACTTTGTAAGCAAGGAAGTTGGTCATACACATTGGATAAATATTGGCAGGACAGATCCACCATGTAATGTGTAAGGAAAGGTGTCCCGACTTTCTCCCCTTAGCAGGTGTTGTAAAAGATAATATTGGTAGTTGATTTTAACTGCCCAGCCTGTTTCAACCCGTTCTTGGGGGAGATATGTAAATGGGTAGCGCTTCTGCCAGGCGAGCATGCATACGTATGGGTGTTGTCGGAAGACACAGCTATCTAATGTGTATGGCCAGCCTTAAAGACAAACTAGGTAAAGGAAAGAGACAAGTTCAGTCTGGAATGTAGGCAACATGTCCAAGTTATGGTGATAGTAGTGGTGAAGATGTGTAGACCTCTACTGTAGAGGGCAGCTCCCAACTATGGAAGGAAGGAAAAGCTAATCCAGGGATACTGGGGAGTGAACCAGCTGATATATGTCTAATTTGTATGGAGTGCTTAAAGGGTTTTTTCATCTCCAAACTGGTTTTTCATACTGATGGACCCCCACAGAGCACATGCAGGTATAAAGCATAAAACACAGCGACTTATACCTGATGTCTGTAAGACGCTGGTAGTCAGATATCTGTCTCTGATCTCAGAAGCAGGGTATAAATAAATAAAAATTGCGGGGTTGATATTATTTTTTTATTTTTAATGGACTGTAGCTGGTCAGAGGCACTTTAAGAAAATATTTTTCGACTTCTCAAAATAGCATTGTATTAGGAAACCATTCCAAATGCAAAGCCTCACCTGACAGAGAAATTTGTTCTCCTTGTCAGAAAAATTTAAGAGTCGTTTAAGGTTAGTAAAACGGTTTGCTTCTTTCCTGAAGCAGCTCCACCCTTGCTCATGGTCAGTGCCTGTTACTGCGACTGCAGGAATGGTGCTGTTACTGGAAAGAAAGTAGTCCCTTATTGCTAATGCTTGACATCACTGGAAGCTATCAGTCAGTGATGGAGGTCTCTGTGAGTAGGTGATCTATTTTACAGTGCAACAAATAATTTTTTGCATTAAAAAAAAAAAAAAAAAAAAAAAAGGGCCACATGACAGGAGCAGATTGACTTGCAGGTGTTGACCTAGAATGCACTGTCAACATCTGGATTGTCCTCATTAAGAGTGCACATGGCTCCTAACAGCACAGTCAGAGTTAAAGGAACACCTATCCTCCAAACTGTTATTGTGGTGAGCAGATTCGGGTAATAAAGCCACCAAAATCGTAAAAGTGCCAACAGTATCACGTTAATATCCGTTTGCCTTCTGCACTTACGCCATATGTTCATCCTTGGGGTTTTCCGATTAAACAACTTTGGAAATGTTTCACATTTTAGATAATGCCGCAATGTTATTTTATAATCTACAATATTCTAAAAAGTCATCATTTATGGAAAAGAGAAAACTTGCTCTAGCACCACCTTTTGTGAGAGAGCTCTCAGTAGATAAGTGCCTGGTTATCCAGAAATCTTGTGGCAAGATCTGGGATTAACGCCAAGCCAGAACATCTCCAAATGGAAGAGAGACCCATACCCATCTCCTCCTTTTGGAGGATGTATTCTGGCATGGCTTTAATCTCAGATTTTGCCACTAGGTTTCTGGAAAACCAGGCATTGATCTGTAGGGAGTTACAGAACTTGGCACTAAAGCTAGTTTCCCTTTTACCATCAAGAAGGGTTTATTGGCATATTCTTTTACCAGAATCCTTAGCAAGATACTTGTGTTCTAGAAGTCCCTGCACACTGAAAGGTGACCTAGAGGGGTTGTCCAGTCATTTAAAAAAATGTAAACTGGTTAGAATTGTGTACAATAATAAAATAAGCTATTTCCATACTTCCCAGTGTCCCTAAACTGTTCTTCCTACCGCAATAATGACATCCCGACATGGACATGTGACTGCTACAGCCGGTCACTGACTTTAGAGGGTTTGCTAATCTCTTGATGACAGACTAGGTTTGGACTTGCAAAGAAAGAATATGGGGGTGGCACTGAGCTGCCCACACTGAAATATAGTCCAATAGAGTCCGGAGGTGTATAGATATAAACCTCCTCACTTTCTTAGGCTGTGCAGTGGTTGGCAACAGCCTATATCCGTATAGTACCTTCTCAACCAAGCCGGAGAGGGTAGAAGCAGCTAGAGTCACAATCGCACGTCACTTAGGCGACATCCGAGATGAGATAGAGGGATACCAGTAGCGATCCTGTATCTGAATCCACACCAAGGGACAAGGAACAGGAAAGCTTGTAGAAAGACACAGCGCTTCACCACGGATGGTACGTCAAAATCACACTTTAATCCAGACACGAATAAAAAACACACGACGCCGGGATTGGCGTTTCGGGGCAATACCCCTTTTTCAAGAGTATGACCGTGTCAGTAGACAGAGAGACATGTGGTTGGGTCTAATTTGCTGGGTAATATACCCTCTGAGTGGCGTCTAGAAATCTGCACAGTGTCAGTAGACAGCGAGACAGAGATGTCTCTAAGTTTTATTTTTTGCCGGACATATATATTGTGGTTCCATTTTTGGTATATATACAGTTCCATGTAAAAGATTTAGGAATGTGTGGAACGAATCCTGCAAAGTAAGAATGCTTTCAAAAACAGGAGTTTATTTTTGTCAATTCAATTGCAAAGTGAATGAACAGACGAAACCTAAATCCCATCAATATTTGGTGTGATCCTTGCCCTTTGCCTTCCATCAGTTCTTCTAGATACACTTGCAGACAGTTTTTGAAGGAACTCGGCAGGGAGGTTGTTCCAGAAATGGAATAAAGGCAGAAATGGTTGAATTCCAACAGTTTTGGTGTGTTTAATTATTTTGGTTTTCTTTTGCCATACACCAGCCATCATAAATAATGTAATAGGTTGTTCTAGTTCCGGGGGTATATGTATATGTGTATATTATGTTGTGACTTGGGCCTCCAATTGAATACTGGGGTAATGTGTCTCGCTCTTTGCAGCTATGTTATCTGTTTGATCACCTGCAGATGAAAGAGATAGATAGCGTTTCTGTGTAACTGTTGATTCAGTCATGGGCAGGACTCGTTGCAAATCACAGATGGTGTATTTTAAGTTTTGACTGCCTGGTTTATGCAACTTGTTCTAGCTAAGGCTCTGAAAATCTTTCTATAACCTGGAGGTGTTACCTATGAAAATATGAGTACAACCATCGAGAGCAGATGTGCAAGTAACTGCCACGTTCTTCACTATAAAGCAGTTTAACTTCCTACATTGAAACAATCCTGCATCTGCCATATGCCGAACTCCTCTCCGGGGCGCAGGACGAGTGGCTGTGGACCTGCTACAGTGATTTCCATGGAAGATACATGTTTCACCTGCGTTGACTTTGTGTATATGGTTTAATGAAATCATTACCCCAATATCTATTAATTGGAGACGATACAATTAATTATTTATATTATGTTTTAATTATTACTCAGTGATGCAGCTATAAAGATTTCTGGACCTGCATACCCAGCACATACCTAGACAGGGAAGTACATGGTGATCACTATTGAAATTACACACAGGTTTTTTTACCCTGTAACCATGCCATCCTTCTCAATCGACAGCTCAACCCCATTAAAGTGATTGGGACTTAGCTGCAATATCAGGAATAGTGGATAGATCCCAGTGGCACAGCTTTTGAGAAATAAAAGTAACACCTTTCCAATATCAGACAACTCCTTAAAGGTCCTGGCCTGAAGACTATTGATCACCTGATGTTTTATGGCAGTCATCCTTTCCCATCCCATTTTCTGGGATGTGATATTGTTCTCTCCACTTATATATGAGTGTAACTCACGAAAAAGCAATAACAACGCTATTCAGTTACATCTCAAGCAGCAGTCTACATACATGTTCAATAGCTGTTTGTTGCCAGTCTGAAAGATATTCCTTTCTGCTCCCCCATACACATGCATGTTTATCTCAGCAGAGCATGCATGTGTTTTCCATGGGTTGATGCCTGGGGAAACAATAAATCAGGCATTATTCCTTCCCGTGTCGGGGGGAGTATCGACCTCCATACACATAAGATAATTTGCTGGTCGTCGTTTTTGTTTGGCCAACTTCTCTCTTGTGTAGGGGGGCTTTAGGTTGGCCATACACATTAGGTTAATGTTGGCCAAGCCTGCTTGGTTTTGGCCGGACTGGCTGGCCTTAAATTGAGTATAGGGGTCTTCTGACTCTGAGGGTTGGAGTAAGGAAGAGTCAAATATATTGGATTTTAACATGCCTATTGTTGTTCTCATGAGAGATAAGCTGCTGTCAGAGGTGTCTGATATTGAATTTCTCCTCTTTTTCTGTTGAAAATACATATAGTCTTGGCTGAACTGAGTGTGCATGTTCATGGAGGGGTCAGGTGGAATAGCTGACAGTTGAATGAGTGTTCGGCTAACAGCTATCAGAAGTGTATGGCCATCTTTACACATGTCCTGGGTTGGCTGAGCTGCTACTGTATGGAATATGGCAGAAGAACAAAAGTCAGCGGTTACCCTTGTTACTAGTCAGAGACGTAGCTATAGGGAGTGCAGAGGTAGCAAACAGTACCAGGGCCGAGAAGCTCAGAGGCCCAAAGGTTTCTGTACAACATACGAAGATGCTAGTATTCTAGCTGGTACATGGTAAATGGGAGCCCCATTACAAAGTTTGCATTGGGGCCCAGGAGCTTCAAGTGATGCCCCTATCAATACCTTCAGTATGAATTGTTACCCTCTTGAATGTGACTTTTCTGTACATTTTACTGTGCTTGTTCTTCATGCATTTATTAGGTTTCCTTTTACTAGTAGCACTGAGGGGCTCTTTCATGTTATCATCTATACATATATGTAATAAATATTTTATTGCTTTAGTCTTTTGTTTATACTCCGTCTTGTTGCCCTTTGTACCAACCGCTCGATCTCTTTACTATATTAAGTCATGCAAAAACTTTATTTACTGCACTATGAATTTGCATCTTAAACGACAACAAATTGTGAAACTTCTCATTTATACTTGTGCCTGGAGACTTCTGTAAATTCTTTTGTCTTTTTTTTTTTTTTCCTTTAAATTCAAAAGACTGTTTTTGTTCTTGTGTATAAGAACACGAAGTTACAAATGAAATTCACAAATGAAGCCATGTTTTACCACTTTGGCATCTACCTTTTCTTTGGGATGCCCTTCTGTCCCTGACAGCCGCCTCCCTGTTCCTGAATCTGCGTGATATTGTGCAGCTACTTACTGTGCAGGGACATACAGGTACACCCTTGCACAGTAAGTTACCGACTGCCTGGACGTGTAAGGTCAGTGGGCGGCTGCCAAATGGTTAAAGGGGTAGTACAGGATTAGAAAAACATGATTGATTGTATTTTGCTTTGTTTTTCCCAAAAACAATGCCACACCATTCCACAGGTTCTTCATGGTATTGCAGCTCAGTTTTATATACTTCAATAGAGCTGAGATGCAATACCAGACACGGCCCATGGACAAGTATGGCGCTTCTCCTGACAGCCATTGCTAACTGCATGGAGGCAGAACGATTGCCGAAGTGATCATTTCCCCTCTATATAGTTTCATTTTGCCAGCAGCACATCCTGATATATACAGGTCTATGTACTGTTAACAAACTTTTTTTTTTTTTTTTCACCAGACTGCAGTTTTAGCCTCTATGATTATAACATAAAACCGATACAGATGACAGTACAGAAGGGGGTTACATATACAGTACCTAGGGGGGGGTTACATTTTACCTACATGGACAGTACACCTGCATAGATACAGTAAAAGGGAACCTTTGAGCTCTGCCCTCCCCCATCACTCAGGTGCTGTTAGTGTTTTTCCTATTATTGTGTGTAGGGAAAAACCTGTCAATCAGCATCTGGAGGCCGGGGGAGCATGCATATCATTGGACCTATCTATGGCAGGACAGAATGTCCCCAATGGCCAAACTTTATAGGAACAGCATAGCTCTCTGAGCTCCATTGTTTCTGTAGCTCCCATAGAAGTGAAAGGGAGTCACAGAAACTGCATAGAACAGTGATCTACATTGTGTCTGTAACTCCCATTCAATTCTATGATAGTTACAGAAACTGCATAGCTCAGAGAGCCACTCTGTTTCTGTAACATCTGACCATTGAGGACAGTCTGTCAATGAGTTTCCAGAAGATTGTGTTACACCTATTTGGAATAAAGATTCTTTCAAGTTGAACCAGCGCTTCACCACCTCACTTCTTTTGCAATCTTCTGGAATATCCTGACGTGTACTTGGTACTACGTACCTGAGGACACTAGCCACTTTGAGAGGTCCATCAGGCAACTCACCCCAACTTACATGCTTAAAGAGTGGTTGTGGACTTACCACAACCTAAAAAGGTCAGCAGCAAATTGCTAGCTATCCATCATGTTTATTCTTAACCATACTGTATTACTCTATTAGCGCTCCGCATTGTCTTTTTTTGCTCTTTCGGTATCATAATCTGTCAGTGAGGTAAGAGCTAGGTGCCATAAGCTGGGGGTTCATTTTGGTGATCGGTGTGAGTTCTATAGGTGGGACCCACATGTATTACATATTTATGGCATATCCAGCATTGACGTCCTGTTTATACAAGATAAAAAAAATGTCTTGGAAAATCCCTTTTAAGTTCTATTCGGCTGACAGATTTGAAGGTCACTTGTAAAAAAAAAAAAAAAAAAAATTTGAAGGTTATTTTTGGTTCACTTTGCCTTGTAAGCTAAGCAGTTGTGCAAAAACTATTAGGGAATATTTCTATATGCATTGCTCTATTGTATTAGTTACCTCCTGATATGGTAACTGTCATAGTAGAGACTATGTATTACCCAGACAATGGTCACACTGGTGGGGAGCCGTTAAATTTCATGTAGATTTCCAGTACAGCTATCGTCATATAATTCATGTGTCCGTTAATTGAGAAATCAATGTAACAGAATTCTCATAGTTGTGTTTTTCCTTCCGTTTCCAAAGATTAGCAATTTTGTTTTGTGGTTGCAGAGATGTGTGTCTGGGAGTTGTTGCCAGTGGGGTTCACAATCTCTTGAGTGATCTTCTTGCTGTGTTGTGTTGGGAGGCTGTTTACATGTGCTCCCCTCTTAAATTCTGATATCCTTGTCTCCAAAAGTACAGACTTAACCACACCGAGATCTCACTCTCCCAGGACTTCCTCTCTACCCTTCCTGATCCCTCTGTTATTGTCAAAATGCTTTGCGAGCACAATCCTCTTCCAGCCGAGATGCTTAAGCAATTATTTTCTTACCCCTAGTTGTCAGGCTAGGTCTTATTATTTCTACATTGAGTACAAGCTAGCTCTATGACTTTTATATCCTGTAAAAGATACACTGCTCTTCAGATTGTAACCCCATACATTCAGCATTGGGGGTTACGTAATGGAAAACGCATCCATTCAAGCCTAATATGTAGGCACAAGGCTTCTCTTTTGAATATTTTAAGCAATGTGCAGAAATGTTACATCTTTTATCAGATACTCTCTCTGCTGCTACAAACATCAAACTATTACTGGAAATGATGGATTTTTAGCCCTCCGTTTATTTTTGTCGTCTTAATCGTTTCTTTTTCCGAGTAAACTATATCATTATCCTATAACACGAAATAGAGGCCAACACCGTTGTATAATAAAAATTCAGAATAAATAAAATAAAAATGACAAATTTAAGAGTAGCCGTACCAACCAAAATAATATTAAAAATAATGTAAACTTTTCATTTTGAAGTCGGCTCTGCTTATAACAATTTATTTCTATCTATATTGTATATAATATGGCAAGTTTAGGCCCTATGCACACAATAATTACTTATAAAACAAATTACGGTTCCAAAAATGAGTCCTACAACAAGATACTACAGATCTACTGGCGTACTATTGTGCACACTAGCACCACCAAAACCAGTCCCAAACCCCTTACATGCTAATGTAGGGCTGGCTAGGGGCAGAGCCACATCTGATGGACCAACATCTTCTTTTGTGGTTACTGTAAATCACAGTCCATGGCGTATGTCAGTCTTACTGTTTTGAGGGCGGAAACCACAAAATAAAATGACTGCTCCAGCCAATGTGGCCCCGCCCTCAGTGCACCAAACAGATAATTTGCATGTGGAATAAAAGTTTAAGTCTCTGCAGCAGGAATGCGCTTTGACACAAGGAAGGTATGTTCATTATGTCGCTAACCAGCCATACAACAAAATGTAAGGGGTTTAGAAGTGAAATTAATACAGCCTCAGTTGAGCAACAACACAGATTCTATTTAAAGGACTTGTCCTTTTTTTTTTTTTTTTTTTTTTTTAAACCGCCTATCTTTATGGGTCCATATAAAATAGGGACATATTGAAGTATTTTAGGTTAAGAAGACTATGGGTGCTGTATTACAGCCTTGTACAACTTTGTGATGGTACAGAGCTATGTACCTGAGGCCAGTGACTTGGTGCAGTTGTCAAATCAGTGTGATGTCCTCACTGGAGCCGGGTTAACGCACACCGGTATGGTCATCGGAGCGTCAGCCAATGTGCTTCTTTTCTCATTTTATACCATTGCCTACCTTTGCCTCATTTTTATATCTGTCCACCCCTTTCAATTCCTGTATATTTGTTGCCAAAGCGTTAGCAGCGTCTAAGACATACTATAAAAGTGCCGCCACCACTCGCCCTGTACTAAAATGCAAAGTTCTGATTCTTTCTTGGTGGTTATTGATCCATCACTTCCCAGGAGTTCTGTCTATTCATATTTCATGTGCCCAGCGGCTGCGGCTGAAGTTAATGAAATAATCATATAGAGAAATTTTGCTGGGAGAATCACGTTAGCTGAAATCTTGTCCTAGAATTAGATGTGAGGTCAGCTTCTCTTTGCCACAGCAATAGATGTGAAGGTGTGCCCTGCCAGATTGGGTCCTACAGGTTTTATCTTTTTGTTATAAACAGTGAATATTCTATGTTCTGTAAAGCTGCAGTGTGTGTCTTGTGTGGTTATGTTTTATATGTGTAGTCTATTTGGGATAGAAAGTAGAGGTATTTGGCTATGAAAGGGGTAGTCAGAATTGTCACTTCTGGACCATTAGATCTCCACTGGATATGGTGTATACATATACATGTAAAGCTGCAATGAACATACAGTACATCAATACTGACAGATTGCTGCTCTTATGTCTCTGTATAAGTATAGAGACAAAATGGTTTACTTAAGATATAGTGGAAGACCCCTTTAAGTGGGTCTCTAAAGTAGAGACCCACTTAAAGGGGTCTCTAAAGTAGAGACCCCTTTAAGTGGGTCTCTACTTTAGATAATCCCTACTTGTAGGAAGGGTCTTTTGATAATAAACAGATCATAAAGTGTTTCCCTGTTGGGACAAGCAATAAAAATCTGTAGGGCAACCTAGCAGTAAGCATCAATGTCACTGCAGCGCCACCACAGGGGAAATTAAGTATTACACAATGTCCGTTCAATTCACTGAGTTGTCTATGTAAAGCAGGACAGAGCCAGATACTATTATCGTAGAGCTGTTATTTGTAGAGTGTTATATTTAATATTAATATTGTATTAATAATAATTGGTGCTCCAGTAATATACAGTATTCCTTGCTACAAATGAAAGCATATTATGCCATCAATTTATAACCTCTTTTTCTTCTTTTTCTTTCAGTTTATTACCCACAATGCCTCTTCACAAGGACTCTGAGCACAATCCTCACTACACCCAGTTTATAGCCAAGCTCTTAGAGGAATTGCACTTTCAGAGGGAAGACCTGGAATGCTTACAAAGAAATTTTGCCTGTCATACATTGTCATTCTCGTCAATGTAGTTGTTTCTTAAGAAAGAATCATGTCCTGTGTACGTGATCATATAGTACAAATAAATGATAAAAAAAAAAAAAAAACAATGACCCTTCTCTGGTGTACAAAACTGAACTAACAAGGGGTTGTGCAAACAGTGTCACATTTTTGATACTGATGACCTATGCACAGCATCAGATTGGTGGGGGTCTGACACCCAAACCCCACACCAATAAGGGTCAGTTCACACTATTTGTGGAAGTCCGTCATGATAGCGTCTGTTTTAGGGAAAAAAAAACGGGCACCTATTATAATGGACACTGACTAAATGTCTCGGTTTTTTTTAACTGATCCATTTAATGGATCAATTAAAAAAAAAAAAAAAAAAAAAAACGGACGGATTAACATCAGTTAATGTCCGTTATTATACCGTCTGTTTTCTAGATTTTTTTTTTTTTTTTTTTTATCCTTTTTGAGCACGCGCAGCAAACAAAACAGACATCATATGTCCTTTAGGCATATACATTAATGTTAAAAATAAATAAGTAAATAAAAAAAATTAAAAAATAACGGATACTTCACATCTGTCATAAATCTGTTATTTTGAAGCATATCTTGAAAAGAACACTGTCCCTACTGTGAAACATGGAGGAGGCTCTGTTATGTTCTGGGGCTGCGTTGCTGAATCTGGCACAGGGTGTCTTGAATCTGTGCAGGGTACAATGAAATCTCAAGACTATCAAGGGATTCTAGAGAGAAATGTGCTGCCCAGTGTCAGAAAGCTTGGTCTCAGTCACAGGTCATGGGTCTTGCGACAGGATTATGACCCAAAACACACAGCTAAAAACAACCAAGAATGGCTAAGAGGAAAACATTGGACTATTCTGAAGTGGCCTTCTATGAGCCCTGACCTAAATCCTATTGAGCATCTTTGGAAGGAGCTGAAACATGCCGTCTGGAAAAGGCACCGTTCAAACCCGAGACAACTGGAGCAGTTTGCTCATGAGGAGTGGCCAAAATACCTGTTGAGAGGTGCAGAAGTCTCATTGACAGTCACAGGAATCGTTTGATTGCAGGGATTGCCTCAAAAGGTTGTGCAACTAAATATTAAGTTAAGGGAACCATCATTTCTGTCCAGGCCTGTTTCATGAGTTTTCTTTTTTAAAAAATTCTGTTGAAGCATGGTTGAAAAGTAATGTCTGACTTTAATTTGTTCATTTTCATAGAATTTTTATATATTATTACTTTTGTCAGATTCAAGTTATTTCTGTGACCATTGTGGGTTTTTCTTTCATTAAATGAGGGAGGGGTACCAACAATTTTGTCCACGTGTGTACATATTGGTGGCCCCTACACACAAGTAATAGTTCTCGCTACCCCACCCCAAATTATATCACATACAGTCCAGGGCACACAATTCTGGTGAATTTCATACTTTCCTCTTTTGTCCTGTAAGGCGATGATGTGCTGACCCGCAGTGCACCTCTTCTCTTGTCCCGCTGGATACTCTGTCACCTGCACTATGGTACCGCAAGCAAAACCATAGTGGGAGACAGCATGGCCAGAAGGACATTAAGACTAAGGCCCAAGTGGTATCCTGCCATAAAAATGCACTGTGGGAAAAAACTGTGACTATGCATTGTGCTTCTTCCTGCAGCGCTTTACACAAAAAGTTTGCAGAGGTTTCCTGCTACATGGTTTAGGAGCACAGTCACAAGGGCAACTGCTGTAACCCCTATGGCTGTTTGTTCTGTCTTCAGCCAGAAGGTCCCCAGTTCTCTCTAGATGTGGACCTTCTGGCCAAATACAAAACAAAGTGATGTCACATAACATGGCTTACTAGCGTTCCAACACATAATATGGTCCCATTTTTTAGCCCCCACACTGTATAGGACGCTCTCTTTTTTGGAACCCCACACAGTAAATGGGCCCCATTTTTTTTTTTGGACCCTACATAGTATGTGACCCACTTTTTTGCCCCCACACAGTATATGGGCCCCTTTTTTTTTTTTTTTTTTTTTTTTTTTGACCACCACACAGTATATGACTCCCACATAGTGATATGTTTGGACGCTACCTATAGGATTATTGCAGTAGGTAGCGGCCGATAATTTACTTGCCTATCCACGCTCCTGGCCAGCTGAAGAATCATGATCCGACGTGCAGGGCCACCTGAGGCGGCAGTGGAGGCCAGCCTGGACAGATCATGGGTGAGTAAATTATCAGTATTGCAATAATCTAATATGTATGTCTGACTCCCACTGATCTGAAGCTGATTATGTATCTTGTGAATTGGTCATCAGTATCAAAATAATGACACAGTCTGGACATCTGGAAGCTTGCCGTATATTTTTAGAGGCTGTAGCCTGACAACTATTCCTCTGGATCACCCCATACACAAGCATGCATGTGGTTTATCTCTTCCAGATAGCAGTGCCTTGTCTAAATGTTGCAGCCCTAGGTTATCACATGTACTGATGGTGCTGCCGATCATATTTATGTAACATCTGATTGATATTTCCATGTATTACAATATTCTCTTAATGCTAAATTCTCTGCAGATACAATAAGGAATTCCATGTGCAATTCTTCTGACAGATTCAATGTTTAGCGGCGTTGTAGCTGCTGTACATCTGCAAGAAACCACAGCAGCGGGAAGGAGCTTCTGGTTTATGGTGTACTAACATTTCTTACACGTCAGCCGCCCATGTTCATTCTAGACTGTGGTCCCCTGAACACGTGTTCATGAGAAGACTCAGAAGTTTCTCACAGACTTTTTTTTTTGTTTTTTTGTTTTTTTTTTTCACTTCTAAGAAAAGTTTCTACAATCAAAAGCACATACTATTTGTGAGAATAAATTGAGGTGTGCCAAGATTTATTCAGCTTTCTCTTGTATTTCTATGTGGTTTAGCCCTAAAGGGAAGGGTGACATGTGTAAAAGGCTTGTATGTGGTTAGAAAAGCACTGAGCGGTTGGCTGCATGTTCTAAGTCTTCGGGAGGGTCTCAAGGTGTCATGTACATTGACATATGTTTGATCAGTGCAGCTGCTGTAAAATGCTGTTTTTCACTAAAAATACAAATGCTACAAACAATACCAAAAGCTCACTACCACTATGTAATGTAAGTATTTGTGTATATATAGTGTATGAGATCTCTAATAGTACATGGTTACATTTATTATAACACTTTCTAGAACTCCTTTAGCTGCCCTTACCTTTAGTTATCATCAACACAGTGAGAACAGGGCTCACAGTATTCTATACGCTTAGGGTATGGGAATGAAAAGCTGTAACATACAAATCAGCTAGTTCCAACCATCATTAGGAAGATGGCGTGCCAGAAGTATGTCCTGCAGTACACATGTCCAGTATAGTACAGAATATAAAGACCACAGCAAGAGACAAAGCAACATAAGCATATATACAATTACATTACAGCACTAAGAAGGACCAGGCATAAGGTTATGCAAATGAAGGAAGCTGCAGGTGTCGCTAAGATCTGCAAATCATCAAATTTTCAACCACCTAGCTCCAATCTGTGGCATGTGGGAGGGGGAAAAAAAGCCAGATTGAAAGCGATGTGTTTTTAGCCAAATGAAACCTCAAAAATCGGATAAAATGGTGTGAAATGATTGTGTAATGCCTTCTGTAATGATATGCCAGCTACCACCACTTGTCACCTGAGAGGAACAGAATCCTTGAACTGAAATTCCTTAGTTTGTCACTCTTTAGCAGCTAGGCCAAGATGTCAGCGCTGTTCAATGTTGCATGTCCTGGTGTTTGAGAGAACAGCGAGAACCTTGATTGGCGGAAAGAGGTGCCCAGAGGTGAACCCCTGCACAGATGGATCAGATTGGAAGAATGGCACGTAGTTATCCATTCTGTAGTGCAAGTGAAATTGGACGTCAAATCCCAAGCCTAGGGCAGCAAACTGTGTCCATCAGAAGGCATTTGCACAACATTGGTCGGCGAGCCAGTTGTCCAGCTACAGGTGTTCAATTGACCTCATGCCACTGCGCCCCAAGGCTATCATTCATGGTGCACAGCAAGATGGCATTGGAGGTTGGAATGGAGGTCTATCCTCTTCATCAATGAGTCCTGCTTTTGTCTCTGGTGCAATGCTAGCGAGAGAATGGTCTGGAGATCACATTGGCAATGCCATAAAGAGGCCCTCAGAAGGGAACCTCAAACCAGTCCTACTTCTAGGATTATGGTGTGGGGGTGACATAATGTATGTTAGGCGGACCCCTCTAGTTTTCATTTCAGGCACACTAACAACTCAATGTTACATTGATTTAGTCATGGAACCAGTGCTACAGCCATTTCTCCAAAGTGTCTCAGGACAGTTTTGTCAACAGGTCAAGTCCAGGCCACATGTTGCTTGTGCTACTGTGATAAGTCTGTGTGGCCTAAACCTGCTACCATGGCCTGCAGTGTCTCCAGACTTGTCTCCCATCAAGCACATCTGGGATGTCATTGGTTGGCAATTTCCAAGGGAGTTTCCAGTGGCCAAGCTTAGTGATTTGCGTTAGTACATTCAGTGTGGCATAACATTCCTCAGACAACCATTAATAACCTTATTGATAATATGCCAAGGCATAAGTGCATGTATTTCTGCATGTGGCGCTCATACTCGATAATGCATAAATCGAGATGTTTTGAATATTTTGTTTCTATTTTATAATCATTTGCATATCATTAACATGCCTCTCGATCCTGTGATTTCCATAATACCAATTATAGACAATTATTGATTCCAACTTTGTGTTAACATTTTGGGGAAGGCTCTTTCCCATACTAGATTGGCTTTGCCTGTGCCCTTGCGCACAAGCATTGACCTCAACCCAACTCAACACCAAATTCCCAGACACACTTGAAGTTCTTATGGAAAGCCTTCCCAGAAGAGTGGAGAGCCTTCTCAGCTGCATATTAACTCTCCTGGTTTTGGATTGAGATGTCCAAAGAACTCACATAGTTTTTATCATCAGCTGTTTACATGCCTTGGGCCATATATTAGACATGTTCCATACAGCTAATGTAGGTATCCTCATGGTCAGGTGTCCTCAAACTTTTGGACATACAGTGTACATGTTACAAGTTAATATACATTTGGTATGTTAGCATGCAGTACAAGACACAACTGTGTATAACTGCAGAATCAGACTACACTATGAAGTTGGTGCCATGTGACGGGGCATTTTATTGGGTCCATATCTTCCCATCCTCCAACATTATTTTTGGGTGTTCAGAGATATGGTGGCACCAGTTATTGGATCTCAACACCTGCTCACGTAGATCTTCTTCTTTTGACTAGATATGTTTCTTTAAGACTGCCAGTGTTAGAATGGTTAATAAAAGGTGTCATCAATGTGACATTTCCCATCCAACTTTCTTACCTATTATTGGATACAGACAGCTCTTTATTGAAGAGTATATGAATCTACAATAAGTAAATAATACGTATAGAATTGAACAGAAGTAACAGGGTTAATGAAGTGTTTATGTTGTTTTTATTATAGGTTGTCAATGGGCAGGGGTGGTAATTGTTAAATTTATGGTGAATCCTGTTTAATGATAGAACCTGATTAGAAAACTTAGTGTTGAAGAGATAGAAGTAGGTTCAGCATATGGCTGTCATAAAACAGGGTCTATGAGTCACGATTTGCTTGCCAACTGGGAAAGTACATGTTTGGGGACCTTAAGCGAGTCGAGCTTACCATTTACTGCTCTGCTGCACAGCTTAATTGTATTGACCTGATTTGAGGGCACACCCAGAGCACATAAAAATAAGAAAGTCAGAGGGAACTATTCTCAGGGCACACCCTATCAAGGATCTATATTAAGACTTCATGTAAACCGACTGGTCAATATATTGTCAAAGTACATAGATCTATAATTGTCTATGGTATATCTAAAATGAGTGTATTCAATGTACCACTCATGTAAGAAGTAATATTATGTATATGTATTTTCTTTAGTAATATGACTGAAAGACATATGTTTCAAAAATATTGCCACCCCTCATTATTATTATTCAGTGAAGTCATGATGAAAATAACAGCCCCTCTATATGCCGGACCTGCTCAGTACTCATCCCCCTTAAGTTAATACTTTGTAGCGCCACCTTTTACTGCGATTACAGCTGCAAGTCGCTTGGGGTATGTCTCTATCAGTTTTGCACATCGAGAGACTGAAATTCTTGCCCATTCTTCCTTGGAAAACAGCTGGAGCTCAGTGAGGTTGGATGGAGAGCGTTTGTGAACAGCAGTTTTCAGCTCTTTCCACAGATTCTCGATTGGATTCAGGTCTGGACTTTGACTTGGCCATTCTAACACCTGGATACGTTTATTTGTGAACCATTCCATTGTAGATTTTGCTTTGTTTCGGATCATTGTCTTGTTGGAAGATAAATCTCCGTTCCAGTCTCAGGTCTTTTGCAGACTCCAACAGGTTTTCTTCCAGAATGGTCCTGTATTTGGCTCCATCCATCTTCCCATCAATTTTAACCATTTTCCCTGTCCGTGCTGAAGAAAAGGAGGCCCAAACCATGATGCAACCACCGCCATGTTTGACAGTGGGGATGGTGTGTTCAGGGTGATGAGCTGTGTTGCTTTTACGCCAAACATATCATTTTGCATTGTGGCCAAAAAGTTTGGTTTTGGTTTCATCTGACCAGAGCACCTTCTTCCACATGTTTGGTGTGTCTCCCAGGTGGCTTGTGGCAAACTTTAAACGAGACTTTTTATGGATATCTTTGAGAAATGGCTTTCTTCTTGCCACTCTTCCATAAAGGCCAGATTTGTGCAGTGTACAGTACGACTGATTGTTGTCCTATGGACAGACTCTCCCACCTCAGCTGTAGATCCCTGCAGTTCATCCAGAGTGATCATGGGCCTCTTGGCTGCATCTCTGATCAGTCTTCTCCTTGTTTGAGATGAAAGTTTAGAGGGACGGCCGGGTCTTGGTAGATTTGCAGTGGTCTGATACTCCTTCCATTTCAATATGATCGCTTGCACAGTGCTCCTTGGGATGTTTAAAGTTTGGGAAATCTTTTTGTATCCAAATCCAGCTTTAAACTTCTCCACAACAGTATCACGGACCTGCCTGGTGTGTTCCTTGGTCTTCATGATGCTCTCTGCTCTTTAAACAGAACCCTGAGACTATCACAGAGCAGGTGCATTTATACGGAGACTTGATTACACACAGGTGGATTATATTTATCATCATCAGTCATTTAGGACAACATTGGATCATTCAGAGATCCTCACTGAACTTCTGGAGTGCGTTTGCTGCACTGAAAGTAAAGGGGCTGAATAATATTGCACGCCCCACTTTTCAGTTTTTTATTTTTTACAAAAGTTTAAAATAACCAATAAATTTCGTTCCACTTCACAATTGTGTCCCACTTGTTGATTCTTCACCAAAAAATTAAAATTTTATATCTGTATGTTTGAAGCCTGAAATGTGGCAAAAGGTTGAAAAGTTCAAGGGGGCCGAATACCTTCGCAAGGCACTGTATATTATCTACCTTTTAAGACAGCATTATGATCACTCTGATATTGACAGGCAAATAATTGGTTTTGTTATTTTTGTTTTTTTCTTTTGGTTTGTTTTGTTATATAAGTTTTCATGTAAAAATGAACAAAATGATTTCAAAAATTATATTTATCCACATATATAGTATAATTTATTTCCTCATCTGCTGCTGGGTTTACTTTCTGCATCACAGCTATAATTGCTCTGTAGTTGTAGTGAAGTTGAACAAACCTTCTGTATAAAAATTACTCATCCCCGAGAATGTGACATGTACATACTGCACTTCACCAGATGTCTGCATTGCTGTGATATATGCCAATATAGCCACGGGCTAAAAGCACTTACACTGCTTGTTACATTTGTTCGAGAAACCCATTTGTAGACAAAGCTGTGTGATTTATTGAAAAATATCCACACAGGAAACTTAAGAATTAAGTATCTTTGCTCCACAGAATATACATCAAAGAAGCAACGAAACAACAAACATCTACTGTAATACAGCACAATCCTAGGACATCATGAATGGTCCATGACAGGCATCTTCTGTGGACACAAAGTAGCTACATCACATTAAGCTAGAGTGAAGGTGACAAACTTATCACAATAAGGCTAGGTTCACATCTGCGCTGGAGTTTCCGTTGGAGATTCCATTGATGTGTGCACCTGAAAATTGGTGGAGGAAAAAGTTTTAAAACAAAGGACACCCAACAGAACCCATTATAGCCAATGGGGTCAGTTGGACTCTGTAGGTTACCACTATCTTAGCAGTTTGCCTCCCCAATTTTGTGGTCCTCAGACGGACCTGAACAACTGAGAGGCGATGCTAGTGTGAATCTAGTGTGAATTCACCAGAGAAGGGTACAATTGATGTTTGTTTTGTTTTTTAAAAAAATTGCAAAAAGATTCTTGAAAGGGGCATGACTAAACAATTTACAGTATTTGCAACTTCAACTTTTCTTCTAGCTAACGTTTGAATACAGATTTGAGGTTTCTACCATCCAAAATGACCATCCAAAAAAAGAGAAGAACGGAATATGGCTTTAAGGGTATTCCCATCTTAACAAGTTATCCCCTATCCATAGGATACTAGATAACTTGCAGATGGGTGTGGGACCAGCTGCTCAGACCCCCACTGATCAGGAGAACAGGGAGTTTTGTACCCCGTTCTGAATGGAGCCTTTGGCACATATACCATTCCATGCTTTTCTATGGGAGCACCGGCAATAGCTAAGTGATGTACTTTGGCTATCTCTGGCACTTCCATTAAAATTAATGGAGTTGTGTGCACGCTGCCTGTCATTCAGAACAAGGGACAAAACTCTCCTTCTCAGTGGTGGTCTGATTGGTCGGACCCTCACCGATCTGCAAGTTATCCCCTATCCTATGAATAACTTGTTAAGCTGGGAATACCCAAAAAAATGTTTCAAATTTTGCCACAAAAATTCTGTCTCAAAGTACTAGATCATATAAACATAGATTAGACAGTCTAAGGATATAATCACGTGACCATGCTAAAAGTTTTCATATGTGGGGCAACCATTATTACTGATCCCCCATACACTTGAGTCTATCAAATGATCCATGACTACAGGCAAAAATAGAACTATTTTCTGTGGAACCGTCTGTCAAAAAAACAGATATGTGAGTAGCTTCTTACTATCTCTTTGTTTTAAGAATGGCCATGCATCATAGATGTCTGCAGGGAAGGGAGGACTGAAGTCAGAGAGAAGCACGTTGGTGCAGCTAACAGTAAGTTTTCTATCTCACCCAAGTGATGTATTCATATCAATATTGTTCAGTACTGCTGTATAATATCCTCCATGCCTTGTCTTGATGGAGAGACTTAGTAGAGTCTACACTTTTTCACCATGTACGGTCTATGGGAGGCATTATAGTGTCTCTACTCACTAGTTCAGGGACAACTTAGAGATAAAGACTACAGAAAGGAAAACTTCTTTAAAATGTAGAATACAAGTCATATAATGGCCAGAAGTATTGTTACTCCTCGTGTACAAACACAGCAGTGTATCCTGAAAAGTCACCTAAAAATGTAGTAGGAACGTTTTCACCCAACAGAAAACAGACCTTGTACAAATGATGGACAGAAAGATGATCCTTGTTCATTGTTCATGACTCTGCGTGAACATTAGAATCCACTAAGCAGATTTGTCACAAACTCATCTAACCACTATGTGAATACGAGAACTACAGCAAACACGTTGGAAACTTTTACACAGACAAAAATATAAGAATTAATGTGACAATAACAACTACCATGTCCTCAAGTGTGAGAATGTGTTATGTGGATTATATCACCTGTTACATTCTGTTATAGACACTTTCTGTAATGTAACATCAACTATAAACATTGAGAAACTATAAATGTTATATTCCTTAGGGTACGTCCACCCGGGATAAATGCGCTGTGGATTTGTGTGTTGCATTTCACGGTGCTAGCAAAGTGGATGATATATATTAAATCTACAAACTGCCGCATGTCAGTTTATACAGAATTCAGCCATAAAGGCGTAAGACACTACTTATCCTCTGGATAGGTAAGACATTTTGTACTAGGTACAACCCCTATATATAACTTTTTATTTTCTCATTTTATGACCACAAAC
This sequence comes from Leptodactylus fallax, assembly GCA_947044405.1. Lineage (NCBI taxonomy): Eukaryota > Metazoa > Chordata > Amphibia > Anura > Leptodactylidae > Leptodactylus > Leptodactylus fallax. The sequence continues at coordinate 1,776,291 of CAMRHE010000049.1, forward strand.
GTTGATTTATATTTTCCCTGAAAACCACTTTATGTGATAGTTGTGGATGATGGTGATGGAAAATTAGTATATTTTTTTTATTTTCAGTATATCTAGTTTACTATACCTGATAATAGACCGAGGGAATTTTTGCCTTTTCTGGCTCATAGTTATTAAATCCTGCAGAAGTGAATTCTTCTTATAATGTGCACCTGTTTTTATAGTAAAAATCATTAAACATTTCTATTCACAAAGGGTACAATGTTTTACTACCTAGCAGGAAGCAAATACCGTCTTGTGGTGCATACCTTCTGTTAGGCGATTACATTGATATGCGTCAGACACATAATCAGGCTGTTAACAAGCTATTTTATGTCATAGAAAGTCAACAAAATGATTGAGGCAAAGGTTCCTTGGCGCGTTACAATTTTGATTGATTGAGATGCAGTAAAGACTCGAAGATTGGTCACTTGATGTTTCTTGCTCTGGGCCCTAGCAAGGATTCCTGGTTTATCCCACATCTATTGTTAGCAGACCTGACATGTGATCATCTATTTAAAGGTACGGAGCAGGCCTGCAATCTGTTCTTCACCAAATGAATACTTTATGATGCCGTAAACAAAACCAGCTCAATCAGATACATTGTCTATAAAATGTCCTTTTATTCCTATTGATAAGGATATTGTTGTCATGGAAAATTGCATACGGTGTATGTTTGGTGGTCCCTTGCCAATTTTCTTTTTTTAATAAATATTCTCACATATGTTCTACTTCCATAAGACTGTACAAGTAAGCATAATACTAATAATTAATAATAATAATTCACATCTGACATCATTCTCACAGTTATTTTTTTTTTCAGCAGTTTTAATAGAATTTGCCACAGAGCTTCTTAACAAAGTGTCCAATGCAGATGTGAACAGAAAACTGTATTTATTTTCTTGCAATGTGATGCTAGAGAATTTCTTGAAGAGAAGAAGCTCTACCTTTGTACATTGTGGAATGAAATCTCCAGTTGTTAAATGGATACCAGGGAAAGATGCAGTAACAGAAGAACAGCAAATTGCTAAAGGTGTTTTCCAGGCAAAAATTTTTGATGACCTTTCCTTGAGTTCACTACCAGATTAGTGCTGGTTTGACACCCAGTAGCTCTACTGATCAGCTGATATCAATAGCTGTAGTGCTGTTAAAACACAATACACAGAGCCAGAAATAGACAGCTCTGTCCACTGTGTAGTGGTAGTTAGTGTGTACCGCAGCTCAGCTTCTATTGATATGAATGGGTCCTGAGTTGCATTAATCACTATCTGCCACTACACAGTGGATGGAGCTGTCTGCTTTCAGCTTTCAGCTCTGTGTACAGTGTTTTATCAGCACCATGGCTTCTGGCATCAGCTAATTGTTAGGACTGGGTGTCAGACCTCCACCTGTCTCATATTGATGACCTACCGTAAGGATAGGTCATCAATGCCTACTGGAAGCAACCATTACTGGAAAGTCTTCTCACTGGAAAGAACCTAACCCTTATAGGCTTTCAGAATTTAAAACCAGAGTTAATACTGTGTTACAGATGGAGGAGTATGTACATCAACAAAAGAGGGTACTCTTAAGATGTTTGAGGACGTGTGGTCTAAATGGTTGAATGCTCTGGGTCTGGATTTAGCAGTCCAATTGATTGATAGGATGTTCCTCTCCCTATTTACTGAAGGAGGTTACGGCAATCTGCTGGCTCTCCTTAAATTATTATTTTGTCTATTCTGTTCCACTAATTGACAAGTCATGGTGTCTATTTAATGTTCTCTGTGGACTTTACCTATATGTAGTTCACCCTCCTGGTCCAGCGTCTACTAATGTAGACTTCTTTGATAGTGGAGCAATCAGGAATAGGAAATAGGAAACTTTTTATGACTATGTACCTACCATGAAAGATTTTTTTTTTTTTTGACTTTTTTCTGTATTTGCTTAAATAACTAAATCTTAATAAACTTACTGGATTTAAATAAAGAATAAGTCATAAAACAATTTCTGTCTTTATGATCTAGGGGTGTAAAAGAGTTTTATTAAGAATTTATTGAGTTTAAAGATGGAGTCTGCTTCAGAGGATCCATTTTTATATACACCATCAGGTAATTTAGAATGAATAGATGAGGAATCCCCTGACCAGAATCTTCATCTTTTGGTCTATAGAATGTTGAGAGACTTCTTTCCCTCTGGAGAACCAATTCTGTCCTTAGTTATGTAGACAACTCATTGACTTGGATGGGCACTGTGTAATTATTAATTTTTCCTGTGGTGGTGCTGCAAGGAAATTACATCTGATCCTGGAAGATTCCAGTTTATTGTCAAGGGGTCAAGGAACCCCTCTGTCCAAAGCAGAGAACCTCTTTAATGGAAACTGCATGAATACATTTTCACTAACCTGCCCCCAGTGGTTAGCTGCAGGCAGCATGAATTTTATGATTTTTTTTGTAAATGGTTCCGGACCACCCATATGCTTTATATGTCCAGGCGATCCGCTCTTAACTCTGCAAGGACGTACCCGTGCAGAGTTATCTAGTACAGCTCCAGAACTGGGGAGCCAGCTGTAACTACAGCTGGAGCTCCTACAGAGAAGACAGGGATGGTTTGTTACTGTCCCTGCCATCCTGATCGCTGTGTCACATGATGGCTAGGGGGCCAGGAACTGTAAGAACTGCATTCATCCTGTAACTGGGGCTAAATGCATCAGCCCCAGTTACAAGAGAAATCAGAAAAAAAAAGTACTGTTAAAATGCCTCCCAAAGGTCTATTATGACCTTATGGGAGGCACAATGTAAAAATAAATAAAAAATAAAACAAATATAAATAAATAAACAAAAATGGCAAAATATTATTACGTTAAAGTAAAATAATAAAAAAGAAAGTTAAACCACTCCCACATCACAGATTCTAGCCCCACCCCTGGAAACACAACACTACGTAAAAATTACCATAAATGATAGGGAACCTATTTTAGACTAAGGCTCCACGTAGCATCCCGCAGGAAAACTGCGGAAACAACATATCACAGTTTTTCCCGCAGCACTTTTCACAGAAAGTTCGCAGAGCATTCGTCAGCGTTTCCGCAGGTATAATTGACATGCTGCAATTTCCAAAAACGTGCATATTTTACCACAGTGTGGGGATGAGATTCGCTAGAATTCCATCCACTACACAGTGACTGTAAAATGCCATGTTTTTTTCCACGGCATTTCCACTGCAGCCAAAATGCAGCGTTTACTTCACGTGGGGCCCCGGCCTTAAAAAGTATTTAATAGCACTTTCTGATATTTAAAAAAAAAAAAACTTGAAAAATGTGAAAAAGAGACACGCTTCCCCTCATTTTTTGTTTACATTTTAATGTATATGCATAAAAAAATAAAAAAATGCAAAAATAAAAATAACATAAAAAGAAAGCTCTATATGTCACCCAAAAAAGATGCAAAAATTATTTGAATAACCTGAACGAAAAAATGTTATAGCCCTCAAAACCGCAAAAAAAAAAAAAAACCTCAAAAATGAAAATCTGTCTGGCCCTGAACCAGGGAAATACAGTACAGTACAGAAGTGGTTAAAGAGAAGGAAATATTTGTTTCTCCAACAATGATCCAACATACAGCGGATTCTGATTTTTGGGAGAGGGGGGAGAAATGTCTTGCTAACCAAAAGTTTCAGTGAGACAACGTACCATGTATATCCACACAAAACCCAGCATATCAACCCAGCCCTGCTGATAAATAGGTTAGGGTCACCTGAATCAGACATTGTCTTTGCCAAGTGATTCGGTGCCTATGTGCCGAGGTATCGCTGTTTTATCAATATCCAAATACTTGCTGGAGCCACCAGGGAGTTGAATTTATTGATTTATTTGTCTATTATGTTATAAACAAACTTCCTATTTATATTCCTATTTATATGGAGCACGAACTTTCATATTTATTGCGGTAATTTATGCATATTATATTACTGATTCATTTTATGGTTACTACTTCCCCATTATATGGAGTATGAGATTATTTGGTATATATAATTGGGTGATTAATTGTTATATATATATATCCCTATGAATTTTGAGAATTATTTATGAATTACGAAATTGGTCAGTGCATATTTAATCTTTTTGATGTAATTTTTGTGGGAGTTTTTTTTACTTTTATTTGTATTATAGTTTTTTTCTGTGTGCCTTGTACATAGCCAAGGTGTGATATAAGCAATTTTTAACTAGTATAACTTACATGTTCATTATATATTTTTTTTATATTGGCCAGTGTTTTTTTGTGGTTTTCCCTGTTATGTGTTTCTTGTAGATGAAGTTGATTATATTTTACATTCCTCCTCTATATTTGCTTTTTCTGTTTTTCTCCTGTTTGATTACTTTATTATATATGATTGATAAATACTAGCGATGAGTGAATTTTTAAAAAATTTGATTCGGCAGCTTTGCCAAATTTTCCGATACGATTCAATTTGATGCGAATTAATTTCCGGCGAATCGCATTAGAAAAACAGCTATTTCCTGGCTGCAGAGAGCCTGTATAGTGGAGTAGAATCACTGGTTCAGCACTATAGACTGCAATATACGTGTAACGTTTTGCATGGCGGAACCCCTTGGATGCCGTGGTCATGTTTGACTGCGGCATCCAAGGGGTTAACACCTGCAATCGGAGTTGTGCTCCGACTTGGGATTATGGAGCAGGGTGTTAGCTGTCAGTTACAGCTAACACCTGCTCCTGATGCCGTGGGCAGTCGTGAAGGGGGTTAAAGGGCTGTGACATCACAGGGCTGGCTGCTGATGGGTTGAACGCGTGCAATTGTGGGTAATCCTGCGTTCCCAGAGTTCCTTGCCCCAAGTAGTAACATACAGCAGCCATTTTATGAAAAAATGTGATTCGTTACCATGAAGCGTGAGGAAATCCAGATTCAATGCGAATCGAATATTTCCTGAAATTCGGATCGAATTCCACTACGTCATTTTTTATTTTTATACTCTCTTTTTTTTGCTTTTATTTTGGTTTGACCCTATCCTATCTATATGCGGGGCTGGGTTCTGGTGATAGACTCCCTTTAAGTGTAAACTGCTATTGCTTATAGGTTATATTGTAGATATTTTTTGACTAAATAATTGCAACCTTGTGATACAGTGTTACATATTAACTAGCCTGAGCGTATAGATGCCATAGGGCAGAGGTATTTTAGAATGGAGGTATTTATACAGTATTCTGCAATCTCCTCACACAGGGAGCTCCCTGCTAAATCTGTCCCTTCCTAATCGGCCATGCTGAGTGCCATAAAGGGTTAATACCTGCTCTCCGCAGAGTGCATACTTCCTAATTGTCTCTGTAATTTCTTCTGCAAATATTTACTTTGGGCGCCAACTGACTGAAAATATTTGGTTTATGCCAGATGTGTCGCGTGTCCATCTATTAAAACATTAGCTAAAGGAGTGATTTGGAAAAGCCTTATACTGCAGGTGAACATAACAATTATTTCCTCGCAGGATTACTTTCACCTTAATGGTTTATAGATGTTCAGGAAGACATAACAGCAGAGGGCTTTGTCTGAATGTTTGCAGTTAGGGTCACACATACAACCGTCATAGTCTGCTCTGATTACAGTTTTAACAGCGCCCCTAGTGTCCAAACTAAATATATGTAATATTTCATTTGAATATATAATAATAATCTGAATTATTATTATTTGTCAGGGTTAATTACTAAATGCACGTTCAGTCTTCCCATAGACATCTATTTTACGTTGCGCTCCTAATATGCTGTATTTTCTGTTTTTTACATTTTTACATATTAAAGCCTTTATTGGTGTTCTACAGAATCTTCCACAAAAGGGTTAATGATGTGATACGGAGTACTTGGCTACCCATCTGAGTAACTGATTGGACAGACTTAATACGGTCTGGAAGTCATAGGATAATTATTGGCTGTTGTGGATGTTGATAGCTGTGAATTCACACAGTGCAGTTTAAACTGCATTGGAAAAAAATTGTGTACAGTTTCTTAAATTTACACTTTTATTTCATGTTTCAGCTGTAAAATAAAAAACTGCACCAAATAATACATCAAAACTGCATGCAGTTTATTCCGATGCATTTTTAAATGCACCCAAAGGCACCATGACAATACACTCTCAACTTATGAGTGGTGTCCTTCATTGGTATCCCTTCTCAGCTCCCGAACCCCTCCACACCATTACATTTTTGCATCCTATTCTAGCTTTTTTTGGTCAAATGTATTATTTGAACAAGAGGCAATAGGGCACAGAAGCAATGCCTCTTTTTTTCTGTTCTAGTGATGAACAGGAACCAGCATGTTCCCTTTTTGTGCAGCAGAGGTCATTGGCAATAGGATACAACAGGATATGCATGCTGTTAAGTTTTAAAGGTACAGTAAACCCAAAATTGCATTGAAAAGTGGTCTATTATGGGGGGTGATTTTCTCAAAGACAATGGCCAGTATGTATAATATATAGTGGAACTAAAAAAAATTTCACATGACATTTGGCTATCAATATGGGATTGGTGGGGATGCATGCAGGACTCTCTTCTGTTACAAAACTAAACAAAGATGACAGAAGCAAGCTGTTAGAGTCATTAGGAACAGATATAGAGGGGGTCCATCTGTGTCTGTCACTCTATCACTATAAAAGTCCGTTGCTCTCATCCTATGATGGAAGAGAGCAACGGACATTCACAATGGTAGTGTGAACATCGCCTTAGGGTGGGTTCACACTTGCGGCGGCACTCCGTCCGCCGCGAATCCGACCTAAATGTTGGAGAACTGGATAGGGAAAGATTTGCGATGCTTTGCTTAAAAACCCATTTACTTGAATGGGTTTTTAAAGCAATGTGACGATGTTGCCTTACACCCTCTGCACTGCGAAGCTGGTTTTTTCCGTTGGACACAAAGTCCTGCATGTCTGACACATTCAATAATATTGCACGCCCCACTTTTCAGTTTTTTATTTTTTACAAAAGTTTAAGTTAACCAATAAATTTCGTTCCACTTCACAATTGTGTCCCACATGTTGTTGATTCTTCACCAAAAAATTAAAATTTTATATCTTCATGTTTGAAGCCTGAAATGTGGCAAAAGGTTGAAAAGTTCAAGGGGGCCGAATATTTTCGCAAGGCACTGTACCTGCTGGAAGTTGTAAATCACTTTTCAGGAGGTTTTTAGGGTCTTAAAAAGTATATACAGTGACCCAAAAAATAACATGGTGCTGCTCTCAACTGGTGTCCAAAGGGGCAGCTCATCCTGGCCCACATAAAGAGATGTATAAAAGACATAGTACTGTAGTATGCTATAGAGAGGCGCTACTAGTCCGCCCGTCAGTGCAAGCATTGTATGTTGAGTCTGGCTTCAAGTTACAATAGTCCAGAAAACACCATTGTATGCTTCAAATAGCTGATCTGTGGGGTGCTAGGTGTTGGATCCCATTGATCTGATATTGATGACCATGAGTATACGTGGAAGTGCAGGTTATGAGACTATGAAAACAGATTTTGAAATAGACATTGCTGTAGATTTGATGAATAAAGTCCTTTTATTAGTTCCATTAATTAATATATGGAAATACTTTATGTCACTGGGCAACCCATTTACATCATTTATCTGGATTGCATATATAAACATAGTGGTCTCAGAAGTGGTAAAACCTAATTTACTCATTATGCAACTGAATCAGTTCTACAGCTAAGAATATATTTTACATTTTATTTCTTGGTAAAAGCTTCACAAGGATCTTGGCTATAACAGGCAATGCAGGAAATGTGGTTTGAGAGTCCGAGAAATATCAGCCTGTGTAGGATGCCATGGTGCCCCGATCCAGCTCTGATTACTTGCTGATAGTCAGACTTCCTCTTGAGATTACTGCTGAAGATAGATAGCGCGGTTTTATTATGTCTTGATTATGGGCGTCAACTTCACTGAAATGTTTTTCTGCTTATATCTATAAAACATATTGATATCCATCATTTCTGTAATAAAAATGAAATAAAAATTAAGTAATAAGAGCGCCGCTGTAATTCCCCAGAACCACCTCTATGCAGAGGATGGGGCTGTAGTGCCGCTCCTATTACTGGAATAGGAGTAGACTACATGCCCTCCCCTTCCACTTCCACAGCTTCCAGAACAGCTGGTCCATGCAGGGTCGAACTCCCACAAATCTATCCTGTGGATAGATTGTAAGTATGAAAAATCCATTTGGGGCCGGAAAACTCCTTTAAGAATTAAGCTATGGTTATAATAATAATAAAGCACCTCTCTAATGGATTGTGATCGATCTGTAGTTTTAATTTTATCAATTTTGCCATGTAAAGTATAGGAACCAATAGTGTAGTGCCATACATGAAGTCTTAAAGAGGCTCTACCTTTTTTTTCCATTTAAGGTTGTAGTAGGCCCCACTGAGTACAGAGCCCCTAGGCCACTGCACAGGTTGCACATTTAGTGTGTCCACCCCTGGTCTGTAGGTGACAAACATGAAATTGGATTGAGCACATGGCTCATTCCTTCATTTTGTACTTTTTTTTTTTTTTTTTTTTTTTTTTAAGAAGTCACTATTATTTAGGTGAGGTGGATTTAACATGTACCTACCTTTTCAAATAACTTTTCAGGATGAGATACAATGCCTGTATGCAGGAGGAATAACAATTTTTCTGGCCATTATATGACTTGAAATCTTCATTGTTACAAGTTTCTTCGCTATGTTCCACCTCAGTTTCTGAGTTGTCCCTGAGATGGTGGCTGGAGACTCTGCTCTCCTATCTCTCTCACTCACTCAGACACTGCAGCAGCATGGTCATGAGAAGATTATAGTATACTTACATGTATCGATGTGAATAATGCTTTTGATGAGATAGAAAACTTACTATAACTGCATCAACCTCTGTCAAGCCAGGTAGCTATGTTTCTTTCTCTGTACTCCTCCCCACTCCCACTATTTTACCGTGAACTGTAATTTGACACTTCAGTGAACAAACAGGACGTCTTGGGAGACCAAGATGGAATTCAGCAGAGATTTCAGAGTGAATATCTAAGAAGGAGGGAGAGGAGGAAAAAGAGACATTTTTCTCTTATAAGATATATTACAAAGTTTCTTATATATACTGGTACTATTTATGCAAAGTTTGTTGAAAAGTTAGTGTCTATTTAAACATTTTCAGTTTTCTAACTTAACAAGTTAATAATATGAGGGTGAATGTTAGCCAAACTTGGTGGAAAGTTGTATAAGTCAAATAGTATAACACGTCCAATTTATTATAATATTACAAGACACAACCATAGGTGCACGTGTATGTCATTAGTGGTCTTTTTGACCAGACAGTTTACTGAGTGTTGTCCTTCCATCCATCTCTTGCTGGATAAGAGGGTCTTTTAGTCCTTGGACGTTTTTACCTTGTCTATGGAGAGAGAATTTTGCACAGGTTCACACCACCAAAAAAGAAGAATAGAACAATCTGATTTTGACTGCCTTCCTTAATGGTCCTAGAAGCAGCCAACTTGGCTTCCTCTTGTGGTCTATGTGGACATAATTCAGAATACAGTATTAGAGTGATGCCTCCTTCTGTATTCTGCCCACCCACTGAATATTGTAATGTACTATACTATTCAATATTTAGCCAACACAAGATTTAGTACAGATTAGGCAGTAACAGAAGGGTGAAACAAATAAAAAGGCTGACCATGTCAAGGTGATGAGTGTCTACTGTTAGCAGTATTGTAAGTATTAATATATTGTGTTGCCTAAGGAAATGACACTGTGGTTATGGAGAGCTCACTCCAGACTCCCGTCTCGGTGACTTCAGAACTAGCAGTGGCCTCCTTTGGATCGCTGGTTTCTATTTTTTTTTATTGCAAACATTTAATTAAAGGTTAGTGATACTGGATGTGACCTTGGGACAACAAGTGATGAGTAAGGAGCAAGCTTTTCAGAAGTCTTAGTAGACTTTGTAGAAGTTGAAATAGCTTCACTTTCTGGTCATACATTGCTCATTTCCTCTACTTACCGTAAAACAATTTTCTGTTATTTTTCTCCTCCTGCTATATCTACTACATTTTACTATTTTTAATTTGATGGTGTAATAAGATGATCTTTGTCAATGATAATATTCTGCACTGCATGAGACAGCTTCTAGGCTGAACCTGACATCATAGAGTGGGGACAATGAGATGCACTGTAATATGGAGCTGTTATTTGTATGTATAGTTCATGGGGTAACTAGCAGGGTAGAAGACATTGCAGCTGCTATGGGACCCAACAACTAAGAAGCCCTTTCAAAAGTTATTGATGACTATGTATAACAGACTATTACTGTGATAGGACATCACCATATTATCTTCCTACTGAGACATCATAATGCCTGCATGTGATGTCATGATATGTCTGTTTTGTGTGTGTGGGGAAGGGGTTCACAGTGTAGATGGTAACTTTTTCTGTGCATTAATCCTGATATAAGTGTGAAATCATTCCTGATATCATGCAGAGTAGATTACAGTGACATCATTGTGTGCATTATTCGGTACTGTGACATCACTCTGTGAATTATCATTAAATTCACACCTGTGTCGGGTTGTCTATTGTTCTGGTCCACCGGAGGGCCAGAACAACAGACAAACTGACTGCAAAAATACAGAGCCCAACAGACCCCATTGACTATAATTGGGTCCGTGGGGTGTCCGTTGTTATTAAATGAAAGCACTTTACAAAAAAATTGTGTGGCGATTTTAGGCGAACACTGCAATGGAGACATTGAATACTGCAGTATCTGTGATGGCCACACAGGTGTACAGCTCGTTACTAGGCAGATGTCTGATTACTGTGCTGTGACTGTAACGAGCTGTGCACCTGTGTGTCCATCACATGACCATGGACTGATTTTTATCCACTGGAAGTAATGAATGCCAGCAAACAGAGATCTAGAAAATCTTGCAAAATAATATTGGAAAATTGTATAACTTTTCATTATACAAACAATAACATTTACTTACTGAACCTGGACAGCCCCTTTAAATATTCCCTATTACTACATTATAGTAAAGGTGCCATAAGCACCAATTTTGGCTTCAAGCCAATCTGTGACTTTCCTAGTAGAGTTAAAGAAAACAGTCCCCAATTATTAATAATGTGACATTTAACAGGTAGGGAGTATTTCACATCTCCTCCAGTCTTTTTTGACCTCTAGGTATAATATCTGCCTTATCAGATATTCACAATAGCCTGGTCTGATATGAGCTGATATTTCTAAGAGCCCACAATATTAATAAATTTAATCTACATAGCCAGAAGAGAACTTTCTAATGGCAGGGGTCAAGGTGGAACCCTTTCCACACCAAAAAAATTTGCAAAAGACCTACAAAGTTACAATAGCAACTTGTATAAAGTTCACTGCATCATCTCCCTAAAATTTCTCTGGGAATCCTCTGGACCGATTCGCCAAATCTGTGAATTTATCCAGAAGTTTTTCATTTTAGAGATGTTAGAGACTCCCTGTAACAAATAAGTTGCATCACCTTCCCTAGCAGGAAGTCTTGTCTCAATCTCAGTCAACCTGTCTCTATTCTTGCTCATATCTTCCCTTAACAATGGCACCTCTAATTTAATCTTTCCAGTTTGCTGCAACAGATCAACTAGCTGGATATTACACATATGTAAAGGTTTTTCTAAGATAAAGATATTGTTGATTTATCAGAATGATGGGGGTCTGACACCCCCATTATCAGCTGTTCACAACACCTGTCAGCATCTGAATCTTCAAGGAGAATGGAGCTGGATGCAGACAGCGCCATTCTCTGTATAGTGGTGAAGTTGAGTTACTGCAGCTTAACTACCATTTAGTAGCCCAGTCACCCACTACACAGAAAGCGATCACATTGTTTAAGTAACATAAACTATGCTAAATTGTTGACCGCGCATTGCCCTGTGTAAATGCAGAAAAACTGAGGAGCGTCCATTTATAATCATTGCTGCTGGGTCAGACCAGACCTTGTAAAGGGGCCTTAATGAAAGTTCGGTCATAGAGACCTATGTATTGTAAATGTCAGGCCTTCACAGATAACTTGTGAACCGAGAGCAAGGCAGGTGGTTTGGACTCCGCAACCAGAAATGAACGCACACGCGGTAGTTCAAGAAAAAAATATATATTTACTATAAGTTAATAAAGGCTAGTTAAAGGTAAAATGACAGGGCTAAAGACAAGCAAAATATACAATATAGCATGAACAATTTCAAGGCAAATTCTGCAATGGTTTCTACTTTTACTCTGTCCACTTCTGCAGTATGGACACTGAATGAACAATATACTCAAAACTATCCCTAACTGACCCTGACTTCACATTTGGGTGCACCCCCTTTTCCCCAGTGGTCCAGGTGGACCGCTTACAGTCCGTAGAAGCGCGCGGTGGGGCCCAAAGTCGGTCCTTTCTTTTATAGTGAAGCGTCCTCTCCTCACGGTTATCAGGATCTTGGGAGAAATGAAGTCCTCTTTAACAGACAGGGAAACCAACTGAATGCAATGTAATCCAACAGCAGATTCCACTCAGCACACTGACAGTCCTGCCGAATCCATACACTGAGCTGGGATGTAAGCCGGGATTTAGCAGGTGCCGTCCAGTACATCAACAGCACTGCGAGTCTCTATCTGTGGTATCCATATACACAGTCACAATGTCAGTCTCACTGATCAGCCACTGAGCACAGTTCCTTTCACGTGGACTCACTAGTCCTGTTGTCTCTTTACACTCTGTTTGTCTCTGGACCAAGATACAGCTTAGCTGTACAGAAAAATCTCCACACCAGTTCAATACAACACTTGCTAAGATGGCTGCTGCTCTCTGTCTCGTCACTTCCTGCTTCTCTGCTCACACTCTGTCTGCAGAACAGGCAGGCTGACATAAAAGGGGGGGGGGGTCTCACTCCAGCATCATGTCACAATTACAATGGCTGCTGTCTTAAAGGAACAGAATCACAGAAATACATTCAACATTAACAGTTTATACAGACAAATGAAGCTTAAGACAACATTGGCTGTCTCTTACATATTCCCCCCCACTTTAAGATTGGCAGTCCCTGCCTATGACTGTATATCCAGAGGGTTGTACTTTTATGCACAGGGTGGTAGTATACCGATGTATGGCAGGCCAAACAAACTCATCCTGCGCATACCGAACAGGGGAAATACCAGCATTTGGCCTAGTGGTCCGTCTGAGGACCGGTGGTATATTATGGGGTGCTGCAGCTATGGGCTGAGAAGGACCAGCGCATTCCGCACCAGAGGGGGCACAGGCCGGAGATACAGTAGTCACAGGTGGAACATCCCCAGGAGCAGGGATCGGCCAACAATCATCCTCCTCGTCGGAGGCCCATTCCGCACCTCCATTCTCTGACTGTGGGAGCTCATTCACATTGGCAGGCCCATCGTGATTTGTCCCTTCAGAATGACACAGGCGCAACATATTTCGGTGAAGTACTCGAACACAATCAGTTCCTTCTTTCTGGACCTGGTACACTGGCCCATTCGCATACTTGCGGCCAACAACACGATACGGCAAAGCCTCCCATCTGCTTTCCAATTTCCCTTGGGGTTTCTTGACACGAACTAGCACCAGGTCGCCTGGTTGCAATGGTGCTTCTTGCACTGGGGTCTTATCAGGATGGGGATGTTCTTGCAGGCGCTGCCGCACCAATCGAGGGATCCAACCTCTTGGGTGCGGGCGCATCGGCAGAGACTTGAGACGATCCATCGATTGGTGCGGCAGCGCCTGCAAGAACATCCCCATCCTGATAAGACCCCAGTGCAAGAAGCACCATTGCAACCAGGCGACCTGGTGCTAGTTCGTGTCAAGAAACCCCAAGGGAAATTGGAAAGCAGATGGGAGGCTTTGCCGTATCGTGTTGTTGGCCGCAAGTATGCGAATGGGCCAGTGTACCAGGTCCAGAAAGAAGGAACTGATTGTGTTCGAGTACTTCACCGAAATATGTTGCGCCTGTGTCATTCTGAAGGGACAAATCACGATGGGCCTGCCAATGTGAATGAGCTCCCACAGTCAGAGAATGGAGGTGCGGAATGGGCCTCCGACGAGGAGGATGATTGTTGGCCGATCCCTGCTCCTGGGGATGTTCCACCTGTGACTACTGTATCTCCGGCCTGTGCCCCCTCTGGTGCGGAATGCGCTGGTCCTTCTCAGCCCATAGCTGCAGCACCCCATAATATACCACCGGTCCTCAGACGGACCACTAGGCCAAATGCTGGTATTCCCCCTGTTCGGTATGCGCAGGATGAGTTTGTTTGGCCTGCCATACATCGGTATACTACCACCCTGTGCATAAAAGTACAACCCTCTGGATATACAGTCATAGGCAGGGACTGCCAATCTTAAAGTGGGGGGGAATATGTAAGAGACAGCCAATGTTGTCTCTTGATGGTCTCACCCCTTCTCTTGATACGCGGTGACCCAAGTAATCAATTTCAGATTGGAACAACCGACATTTACTGGGTTTCAATTTGAGCCCATGTTCCCGCAATCTTCGAAATACTTGCCCCAACTGGTGGAGATGGTCTTCAAAGGTCGCAGAATACACTATAATGTCATCCAAGTAGATGAGAGTGAACTCAAAGTTGAAGTCACCGAGACATTTCTCCATCAACCGCTGAAACGTTCCGGGTGCATTTGTCAACCCGAAGGGCATCCGGTTAAATTCGTATAGTCCCATGGGCAAGATGAATGCCGTCTTCTCCTTGTCTTTTGTGGCCATCGGCACCTGCCAATACCCACTAGCCAGATCTAGTGAGGAGAAGTACCGGGCTCTCCCTAGCGCTGAGAGGGACTCCTCAATCCGTGGCAAGGGGTAGGAATCTCGTACGGTGCAAGCGTTTAACTTCCGATAGTCTACGCAAAATCGGATGGACCCATCTTTTTTTCTTACTAACACCACAGGAGCCGCCCAGGGACTCTGGCTTTCTTGGATGATCCCACCCTGTAGCATCTTAGCTAACAGTTCTTTCACTTCCTGATACAACTGTGGAGGAATTTGTCGGTAGCGCTCTCTAATTGGAGGGGTGTCTCCTGTGGGAATCTCATGGTAGATCCCTGTGGTACATCCAAAATCTTCAGCATACCGTGCAAAGGTGGCTTGGTTCTCCCACAACAGCTCATCTACCTTCTGCACCCATTCCAGAGAACATGAACTTACATCCATCTTCATCTGTTCTCGAATTGCACGGCCATTCCATTCAGAGGTGGGTTCCTCATCTTCTCCCATGGACACAGTTACGGTCCACTCATCCCTTTCAGTCGGCTTCAGCTGCATTGGAGTTACTTTCCTTACTTCCTCCGGAGTCACATAGATGTTAGCCAGCAGCCTCCCTGGGGTCAGGTCCACACTCTGGTCCTGAGTGTTTACACATCGAAGTGGTACTCTTCCATTGCGAACTATTGCCAAGGAACGGGCCACTAGCGGATCAACACCTCCTTCGGCTGCCTGCAGTGGTTCTACCAACACAGCTATGCCCTCTAGTTTCCGACAGGTGCCTACGGGCATGGACACTATTGTCTCCCGACTGGGTGGCAGTGTAACTTTTGTATGCAAAGGAACTGAAATTCGAGCCAGAGGACGCTGTGCATCTGAACTTTTCTGTAAGCCACATGTCCGGATCAGCCGCTGGAAAGCTGTTTGAGTAGGCCGATGGGTGGTGGTTTCTTTCCAATAACCGTGACCTTTCTTTTCAAAGAGGATCTGATCTAATTCTTTTAACACATTCATCCCCAAAATGACAGGGACCTTTACTTCATGTGACTCCTGTACCACCACAATGCCTTTCCTACCTAGATCTTGGCCACATACCCGGACATTCATCCAGGCCACTCCCACGACCGGAACTGGTAACTGGTTAGCTGCGACCACTCGTACGAATGTATGGGGATCATATTTCACATGTTGCCGGAAGTACCGTTCATAACAGTCTCTACTCAAGGTCGTTACTTGGGAACCCGTGTCAATCATCCCGGTAACCGGAATACCCTCCATTTCCACCTGTATGACAGGACTTGCAGCGATCAGGTCATCATCAGGGCATTCTCCCCACATAGTCTCCTTGTCAGTCTCCCCTACTACACGCCCTTCAGCAGCAGGGGACTTCAGTTTAACGGCGGTCTCTCATAAGTTTGTCGCTGCTCTGGACATCTAGCAGCAACGTGGCCCATCCGTCCACACTCCCAGCAGCGTATCTCCCGTCGTTCTGGCCATCTGTTTGGGCCCCTTCGGTAAGCCCCTTCGATTTCTCCTGAGCACTGCACTAAATGATTTGGACCCCTTCGGTAGGTCCTATCCTCACCCCTCCAGCGGGGTGGTGGGTGATTCTGATTTTCTGGGTATGGACGGCTCACCCTTTCACCTCCAGTTTTCTGGAAGTCTGCAATTTTCATAGAATGTTCATCACAACGGGTGTGCAAGTGTTCCATTTGCTCTTGCAGTTTCTGCATTACTGTGAGAATTTCTTTAACCGTCCCCTTTTCTACTGTCTCTGAGCCAGAACTAGCCCCCTGTGACAAAGTAACTCCAACTGCGGTCTGCGGCCTCGGGACCATACTATTGGCACGGGAGATGGCCTCTACCTGTACATCATGGAATTTAACATCAGTCTCTCGTCGTATAAAATCCTGCATAGTCACAGTTAAACTGCCGTCACGTATCCCCAGGACAAACTGGTCACGGAGAGTCCGATCAGGGTTACAGAAGGCTGGCGAGCCCCCTCTTTCCTTCCTTTGAATATCTCGGAGCAGTTCTTGTAGGGCATTTGCATATTGGGGAAGGCTTTCATTCTCCTGTTGTACCCTCTGGAAGAACCGAGCCTGCAGAGACCCCAGCAATGCAGTTTCTCCATAGATGGTTTCTAGAATCTGGACTACTTGCTCAAATGTCTGCCTTTGTTCAAATGGCCTCAGTATCACCGTGGTCTTAGCATCCCCTTGTAATGTCAATATTGCTAGCTCTACTAGTACTTCTGGTGCGGTCTGGTACATTCGCTGTATCATTCGTATCTGTTCCACCCACATACTCACTGACATATTATTGCCATCAAATTTAGCTAACTGACTCATTATAGCCCCTGCTGGCATTCTTCCTCCAGCACCATTCTCCCGAATGGGTGCGTCACCGTCCATTCTGGTAAGCGGATCCTGCCGACTACGCCAATTTGTGAACCGAGAGCAAGGCAGGTGGTTTGGACTCCGCAACCAGAAATGAACGCACACGCGGTAGTTCAAGAAAAAAAATATATATTTACTATAAGTTAATAAAGGCTAGTTAAAGGTAAAATGACAGGGCTAAAGACAAGCAAAATATACAATATAGCATGAACAATTTCAAGGCAAATTCTGCAATGGTTTCTACTTTTACTCTGTCCACTTCTGCAGTATGGACACTGAATGAACAATATACTCAAAACTATCCCTAACTGACCCTGACTTCACATTTGGGTGCACCCCCTTTTCCCCAGTGGTCCAGGTGGACCGCTTACAGTCCGTAGAAGCGCGCGGTGGGGCCCAAAGTCGGTCCTTTCTTTTATAGTGAAGGCCGTCCTCTCCTCACGGTTATCAGGATCTTGGGAGAAATGAAGTCCTCTTTAACAGACAGGGAAACCAACTGAATGCAATGTAATCCAACAGCAGATTCCACTCAGCACACTGACAGTCCTGCCGAATCCATACACTGAGCTGGGATGTAAGCCGGGATTTAGCAGGTGCCGTCCAGTACATCAACAGCACTGCGAGTCTCTATCTGTGGTATCCATATACACAGTCACAATGTCAGTCTCACTGATCAGCCACTGAGCACAGTTCCTTTCACGTGGACTCACTAGTCCTGTTGTCTCTTTACACTCTGTTTGTCTCTGGACCAAGATACAGCTTAGCTGTACAGAAAAATCTCCACACCAGTTCAATACAACACTTGCTAAGATGGCTGCTGCTCTCTGTCTCGTCACTTCCTGCTTCTCTGCTCACACTCTGTCTGCAGAACAGGCAGGCTGACATAAAAGGGGGGGGGGGTCTCACTCCAGCATCATGTCACAATTACAATGGCTGCTGTCTTAAAGGAACAGAATCACAGAAATACATTCAACATTAACAGTTTATACAGACAAATGAAGCTTAAGACAACATTGGCTGTCTCTTACAAACTCATACCTCCCATCTTTCAGAGGACAGAAAGAGGGTCAAAATCTACCTCAGCAAATTTACAAATCATATGCCACATCTCTAATCCTGCCCATGCCCGCTTTGGCCCTACCCAATCCAAACCAGTCCCTTTGTGTCTGCACATAATGAAATGTCCGTTTAGTGTCCCCAACATGGTATAATGCCCCCTTAGTGCCCCCATACAGTATCTTGCCTCTTTTTGTCCCCTACACAATATAATACCACCTTGTGGACCCACACAGTGTATCATCCCCTGGAGTCATGTTTCCGGGAAGAGAATAGAAGATGCACACATCCTGTGTGCCAGAAAAGGTCCCAGGTGCTGCATATGTGAATGGTAAGCAGGATATAATTATAGTTCAAAGTACACAGAACAGCATGTGGGGAGAAGGGGCTTGGTTATCACTTGTGGGGGACACTATTATAGTAATAGTGCCCCCCACTGGTAATAGTATTACTTATATTGGGGAGCACTATTATTGTAATAGTGCCCCCCACAGTTTAAAACACCACTTATGTTGTGGGGGAGACTATTATCTGTGGAGGGTGCTATTAGGGCACTATTACAGCAATAGTGTCCCCTCACAGTTAATAACATTGTTTATGTTGGGGGGGGCCTATTAGCTGTGGAGGGAACTATTACCTATGAAGGGTGCTATTAGGGCACTATTCCAGTAATAGTGCCTGCACAGATAATAGGGGCACTATTATCCAATGCAGGGGAACCGATTCCTTGTGAGGGAACTATTAGGGCCTGTGTACATGGTAGAATATGAAGAGGAATTAAGGCAGCCTTCTGCCTCAAATTGCTCTCCATTTTCACAATAACTAGGAGCTATGGAGCCATCCATCTGGCACCCCCACCAATCAGCTGATACTGGTAGCCGTAGCCATTGGATCCAGCACACTATATGAAGCCAAATTGAATGTGAGCTGAGCTGCAGTAACCCAGCATGGCCATTATAATCAGTTGTCTTCTTCCAGCTCTGTACACTCTGCTACTTCCAACAGCCATGGCTCACAAAGTCAGATGATTGTGGAGATCCTGGGTGTCAGATCACTACTGGTCTGATATTCACGTCCAGTCCTGAGGATAGGACACCAATATCTCAGAATACCCCATTTAAGGATATCCAGAAAATGGCTGAGTCAAATCTAGTGACAGACTTGCTAGGTTATTTCCTATATGTAGTGAAGAAGGCTTTCATGATCTTCTAGTAAATAGATGACTTTCTGGTAAGATAATATGTGTAAGGCTAAGGCCCCACGTTGCGGAAATGCAGCTTTTTTTGCTGCATTTTTTTTTTAAGCCAGAGCCAAAAATGGCCACAAAAGGAATGGGTAAATTTATAGGAAGCTCTTATACTTCTACCTTCTGCTCAATCCACTCCTGGCTTTGGCTCAAAAAAAATCCTCAGCAAAATCTACAAGAAAAAAAAAGCTGCGTTTGCGCAACGTGGGGCCTTAGGGGGCATTCACACTACCGTTGGTGACCGTCAGTAGTGTCCCTTGCTATTGTCCGTTACAAGATTTTAGCATCGGACACTAGCTGAACCATCAGAAATCCGTTAAAATTTCCATTCATTTCAATGGGTTTTTATATTGTGTCCATTAGTGTCCGTTTACACCAAATCCGTCAGAAGTCCGTTTTTTTTCGCGGACAAAAAATCCTACATGCAGGACTTTTTGTCCGTTTGAAAAAAATGGATTCTTGATGGAGAGCAAGTGTCCATTATTTTTTTAACATTGAAGTCTTTGGTTAACGGACTTATAACGGACAGTAACTGATAGCCATCAGTTACTGTCCGTTATTTTATGTCTGTTTTTTTCCTGCGCATGCTCAGAAAGGAGAAACAAAAAAAAAATGGACAGTGTTAAAAAACGGACACTAACTGATGCTAACGGACACTAACTGATGCTAATGTGTCCGTTTTTTTAACTGAACCATTAATTGGATCAGTTAAAAAAACGGACACATTAACATCAGTTAGTGTCCGTTATGATAGGTGTCCGTTTTTTTGGGGGGGGTTTTTTTAACGGACACCTTCATAACGGACTCCAACGGTAGTGTGAACCCTGCCTTAGCTAAAGACAGACTTTTTTAGGTTTGTTACAACATGTAAAGAAACACATTAAGATTTGCATATAAAACACCATAGTATTGTCGGAGGATCTATGATATGAGTAGGGCTGGATGCACACAACTGTAGTGATATTTACTGTCTGCAGAAAATTGTCACAGATCTGCAAAATGACTTTTATGATCCCATACACTTGTATAAGCGAGTCTATGCTGTAAATATGGACAGGAATAGGATCTGCTCCATACTTTGCAGATGGTTTCAACAGAAGTGAATGGGTCCATTTACTATTGTAATTATGGATCTGTAATTGTGGATAATATATGGAGAACAACTATGGTCGTGTGCATGGGGCCTTAGTATTTTGGTACATTCATCACTTAATATTTACATAAAACTACTACAAAAATATATCAATCTTCAGGGTGTGGTAGATCTGTGTGTGTTTTTTCACCCGCACCTGTTATTTATGGTTATAGATAGAGAGGCTATACAGTGTGACCATTGGGGGATGGGGGGTGGGCTATTACTTCTCACAAGGTTTTAATGTAGCCAGCAATGTAATACAACTTTCTATATGGACATGTTTGTATGCACATTGTGACCAGTCTGCACAGTAGCCAATGAGAAAGTTGTGAACATACATGAACAAAGTACCTGTCACCAATCCTGACAAGTCTATTTTAGTAAATAATTATGTTCTCTCTAAAATAACAATTCTGGAGCAATTTTTCTCACAATATGTTGAGCTGTTCCTCTGCTGTTCCTCCTAGAAATGTAAATCATCTATTCTAGGAAAAGATGATACAGAATAGTCATTTAATGAATTGTTACTGAATGAAGGAAAAAAAAGGAAATATCTGGGTTAGAAAACCTTATCAGAGAATTCTGAAATAACACAGGTTGGGGGTTCCATATGGGGTTTCTATGTATTAGGCTGCTTTCACACGAATGATCCATTTTGAGGGGTATAAAAAAAATGGACATTTTACATCCTATAGTATTTCTGGTCATCAATGAGTCTTTATTTTTCACAACCATTTTGTATCCAAAGATTCCCTTTTTTCACAGATCCCTTATAGATTTGACCCATTGAGGGGTCTGTGGAAATAGGTAAGGACAAGGCCTATTTTTTAAAGGACTGTCAAAAAATTGGTGAAGTGAATAACCCCATTCAAATGAATAGATTTTAGTGCAGCCGTGTGATGGTCACTACATGGACTAGAACTACGTTCATGTGGATGTAGGTTTAGGATACATGCACACGACTGTGAAAAAAACAGACATTAAAAAACGATGAAACTGTCCGTTTTCTGGACATTTGTCATTTTTTCACGTTCATTTTGTTTTTAACTGTCAGTGAAAAAATATGGGTGAACTGTGAAAAACAGACGCCTACCATAGTGGACATTCACTGATGTTAATGTGTCCGTTCTTTTATCTGATCTATTTAATGGACACATTAGCATCAGTTAGTGTTTGTTACTGTTTTTATACTGTCCGTTTTTTTGCTTTTTTTTTTGTTCTGCTTTCTGAGCATGTGCAGATAAAAACAGACAGTAATAACGTACGACTGTCTGTTACTGTCTGTTAGCCATAGACTTTAATGTTAAAAAATAATGGACATATCACAAGGCATTATGGGAAAGGAGCTGGGGAGCTCATGCGCCCTCTATTGGATGTAACAGATCCTCAATTTGCTTTTGACTCACCGAGCCTTGAGACAGCAAAAGGGATCTTAGCCAAGCCAATTTCACTTATCTGCATACAGCGCTGTTTCCGGATTGTTGTCCTTCATCAGTACAGAGCAAAGTGAATTGGCTGGCTTAGTGGGAGGCAATGAGTGGGTTAGGGACAAGAATCTCTCACATTGAGGAGAGCACCAGTGAAGGTGTGTAGAGATTTTAATTGCCTTTCGCCCTCTACTTAGCATCTACATATCACAAGGCATTATGGGAAAGGAGCTGGGGAGCTCATGCGCCCTCTATTGGATGTAACAGATCCTCAATTTGCTTTTGACTCACCGAGCCTTGAGACAGCAAAAGGGATCTTAGCCAAGCCAATTTCACTTATCTGCATACAGCGCTGTTTCCGGATTGTTGTCCTTCATCAGTACAGAGCAAAGTGAATTGGCTGGCTTAGTGGGAGGCAATGAGTGGGTTAGGGACAAGAATCTCTCACATTGAGGAGAGCACCAGTGAAGGTGTGTAGAGATTTTAATTGCCTTTCGCCCTCTACTTAGCATCTACATATCACAAGGCATTATGGGAAAGGAGCTGGGGAGCTCATGCGCCCTCTATTGGATGTAACAGATCCTCAATTTGCTTTTGACTCACCGAGCCTTGAGACAGCAAAAGGGATCTTAGCCAAGCCAATTTCACTTATCTGCATACAGCGCTGTTTCCGGATTGTTGTCCTTCATCAGTACAGAGCAAAGTGAATTGGCTGGCTTAGTGGGAGGCAATGAGTGGGTTAGGGACAAGAATCTCTCACATTGAGGAGAGCACCAGTGAAGGTGTGTAGAGATTTTAATTGCCTTTCGCCCTCTAAGATCCCTTTTGCTGTCTCAAGGCTCGGTGAGTCAAAAGCAAATTGAGGATCTGTTACATCCAATAGAGGGCGCATGAGCTCCCCAGCTCCTTTCCCATAATGCCTTGTGATATGTAGATGCTAAGTAGAGGGCGAAAGGCAATTAAAATCTCTACACACCTTCACTGGTGCTCTCCTCAATGTGAGAGATTCTTGTCCCTAAAAAATAATGGACAACACCCGTCATAAGTCCATTATTTTCTATGCGTTTTGTCTGCTAAAAAACAGACATGTGATGGATTTGGTGAAAACGGACACTAATGAACAAAACAATCAATGGGATCAATGGGATTTTTAATGGATTTATGACAAATCTGTTAGTAGTGTCCATTGGTAGTGTCTGTTGTTAACATTTTGTAACGGATTGCATAAAATCTCCAGGAAGAAAAAAAAAATGGACCGCACATCCCCATCTTATACATTGATCTTGTGCTTCTCAGCAAAATCTACAATACTGAACATGAGGTTCTTAGTATAAATATTGATCAAGGTGTAAAAGCCCACTAGTCATTTATAGTGGATCCCTCCGCTACTGGGTGTGGCACTGAACAGCAACCGCCATCGCAAAATTTTGTAACGGATGCTAACGGTAATGTGAACGCCCCCTAACATGGACTTCTAATGGACAAAAAGGTCAATTACATGTCAGGTTTTTTTTTTACTGTCATGTGCACGTGGCCTTAGAGTAAATACAAGATAAAAAAGCCCCTACATTCAAACTTGGCAGGTTCAGCTCACAAAATCCTTCCAATGCTTGAGTGTGGGATTTTTACAGACCCCATTCATCGATGTGGAACAGGTTTCAGCAGAGAAATCTGACACATGTGACTGTACCCTTAGACTCCACTACACATTCTTAGAAATAAAAAGTGAAATAAACTCTTCTTACCTGAATAGATATTTTCCCTTTCAGAACTTGTACCTATCCCACATATGACCTTCAGCTAACGGTGAAAAGTAGGTGGATCGGCTTACTCACTGCTGGGCGTTAGAACTATTTTGATCATAAGATTCAGATAAGAGTTGAAAGTCAGGTTGGCAAAAGTGAAATATAAAAATCAGCAACTATGATTTTTCTCCGTTTTTATTTATTTCTGCTCATTTCTCTTTCTCTCTACCCAGAAATGATTCATCTTGTTATTGTAACTTTCTTGTCACTTTGCTTGAAATGCAAATTTGTCACTCCTGTGGTTAGTCACCCAACTTTCCAGAAACCGAAGATGTTCTGTTCACTCTGCTGGTGGAGAGTCAATCAGATGAAGCTTAGCTGGCTGACACTGGTTACCATAGTAGGGATAGAGAACACTTGATATGTAATGTAATCAGAGGCGGCATGGATGAAAACCTACTGAGCTGGGCCCGTGAAAGGTTTAGCCTTCCCGCAGATAGCAGTGCCTTTCCACTTTCATGCAGGGATCGGAGCTTCACCAAATGGCATGCTGGAGGTGCTATTAAAAATTTACAGGCAGAAACAAAGGTGTGCTCCAGTATCCTGTGTTGCCCTTCTCTTCTGTTACTTTAGCAGACAAAGGGTATTAAATCTGCCTCATGAATAATGTGTCATGAAATATACAGGCTGAATATTTAATGCTGCAAGCTAATAACATTAGGAAAGATATATTGAGCAATCCTACAATATCGCACTGCACCTGGCTCAGATAGGTGTAGAGATTGTTGTGTAGCTAAATCTAAATGTTACGGCAAAAAAACTCAGAATCAGAGAGAATTGCACGCAGGACAAAGCAGGCATTGGGGGCAGAAATTATTCATGAGCTGCCACCGTATGCCAATAGTTATATTTTATTAAGCTTTGTTCTTTTACGTTATAGACATGAGGAGCTTGGAATTACGGAATACTTTTTGTCTTTGTTTATTTCTTTCAGTTGTTCGGCCACTAACCTATAGGAACCAGTATTAGGCCCACGTAATGTAAATGCTGTGGCCCATCCACACATTGCAGAAAAATATATGCAGCGGAAATGCTGCGATTTCAAAAACCGTTTTTGTAAATTGCAGCATGTCAAATATACCTACGGAAACACTGGCGGTTTCTGTATAGGTATAATGGAAGCAGAAAGTCCGCAGAGGAAAACTCTGCAGACTTTCTGTGAAGAACACTGCGGGAAAAAAACTAAAAAAACTCAATGATATTCTACCACGGTCTTTTCGGCAGCGTTTTTTTTTTGCTGTGGTATGCAACGTGGGGCTTTAGCTTTACTTAGTTTTGATCAGTAAAATATAGCATGTAACAATTTCCTATAGGACTATGCTACCCAGATACAAGCAAGATTTGTATCAGAAATTTGTAATTTGTAAATTTTGTCTGACTGTCACCGAAAAGACAAACTTAGGCTGTGTTCACAACTGCGTCTGAGACCCTGTTCAGAGTCTCTGGATCTATCTAAAATCGCTACATGAAAAAGTTCTGCAAACCTGACTTTTTTGTCTGATGATTTCAGTTAAAAAGGACGGACACCTGACGGACCCCATTATAGTGAATGGGGACGCTAGGGCTCTGTTTTCATCCATCATAGAACAGATCTGTTTTTCTGTTCTTCTGGTCCCCTGATGGACCTGAAGAATGAAAACAACTAGGCAGGTGTGACCCTGGCGTAAGTGATAAACTCTTCAACTGGATTGGAAAATCCCATGATGGGGAGTTGATATTTAAAGGGGTTGCCCCACAAAGTAAAGTGAGAAGAACCTTTCTCATGCTCCACATTCAACCCGACCACAGCCAGGCTGAATGTGGGCTGAGCTGGTGTTGATCGGCACATCCATTCACTTCAGTGGGTCACCAGAGATAGCCGAAGTATGTTGACCGCCACCAGTCCCACCTACATTCACCCTGGATGTGACTGTGTGGAATGTAATATTACTGTTTTAATGGGTTGAAAGAGTTAAACTCCTTAGCCTAGGTGAGACCATATGCACATTTCCTGCCCAAGGTTGTTTGTCATCTCATTATTCTGCATGATAACAGTTTTTGCTATGGCTTTACTGCATGTTTTGTAGATTTACAATTGTGCAAATAGTTTGGATTTTTCAAAAAAAACTTTTATTGTGCTTTCTATGCAGGTACCTCAGGTGAGGGTAGAACGTTGGTTGTGCCTCGGGGGAGTCCTGGAGGGATATCCTCGGTTACGACCCTAAATGGGTGACAGAGTGATGTTGGGTTAGGCCAAGACAATAGCGCACTATATAATAGAGCAGCTTTAATGCCTTTTCAAGAGTTTGGAGTCCATTCAGGTTAGTCAGTTCTGCATGTCCCTGGGAAGTAGCCACAGCAACGCAGGACGTTGGGGCCTAGTCAGTGAGTACAGCTGGGAGTACTGCCTGTAAGAACAGAAGGGATACCCACTGGCTCATGTGTTTCGATACTGCTTTTTGTGACATATCTTGCATGTTTCTACCTCTGCATGCCAGCTGCATACAAGCTAAGAAAAGTTTAGTGTCTGCTGGTTTCTTTGGCCCAACTACAGAAAAGGACACACAACTACAAGCACTGTTTGAGTGGTCTATTCTAAGTGTAGTGGTCATGACTGCCATGCTGTTTGGGAATCCTAAATAGCTTTGCTAGAGCCATCACTCAGCTGTTCTGAGTGACGGTTGTAGCTTCCAACTAGGAGATCACTACAGCCATCACTCCGAGCAGAGGGGAGGGACTGTGACACAGCTCAATGAAGACAGACTTCTATATTAGAGACCACCCTCAGGGGACTTGTTGGAGCAGCATACCCAGTATTAAAAGGTCTCTTCCAAAGTAAAGCTGATACTATGTCTATCCACATAGGTATGTATGAAATCTCTCCAGGGCTCCTACCTAGTGCTGTCAGCAGTTTTTCAGGTCACAGCGACTCACAAACTCTCTTTAACTGCACAAAAAAAGAAGATAAGATGAACGTTATCGTAAGTGTCCATATAAAGGTGATCTGCACCTCCAATCTGTATTTTCCAGTTCCTCCTGGCCTTGTACCTTCACAACTGCTATTTAGCAGAGACTGGAGACTTTCTATTTTAGATTACCACTGCTGGTGACCTCATCACATTGTCCTCCCAATATAGTAATCCTCCTACAGATGATAATTGAATTTCCTGGAGCTTTTGCAGAAATAAGTCAGGAAAATCAGAGCATTTGTTGAGGGATAAAAAGTCCAGGGGAATAAACATAGGTGATTTACAAGGAGAATAAGGGGCACAGAATGTATATATTGTCTGTGTTGAACTCAATGTATTGTTTTCTTGGTTTTGGCATATTGGGCATGTTAGATTTGACTTGGATCTTAGTGTGTATTCGTTATAAATAGGGTCCATAACCCAATCCACATGCAACTGAAAATTCATCACCACTTTAAAATGCATCTTTCACCACCTCCACCAACTTAACATTTGTAAATAGGCGCCGCTCCATTGATTCCAGCGCAGTTGAAATTTTTTCTTTGGCTCCCACCGTTTCTGAGTAATCAGTGCAGTTAGTTTTGGTGTCTGATATCACTGATCAGTTATTCATCTGCTACGCTATGGATAGAGGATAAATACTCTTCAAGTCCTAACCCTTTACGCAAATATGTTTTCTAACTCCATTTGTCAGACCCATCTGCTTTTTACACAAAAATCTACGGAGAGGGGAGGGGGAGAAGCAGGCTGCTAGAAAAGACATACAAATAGCTGCAGCTGCTACACTATGAGTCAGGGAGTTCTTTCAGCACTAATATGCTCTTTTAATACTGCTATGTGCATGTGGCAGTATTTTACTATAAAGTGTATAACATTTTATATATATATATATATATATATATATATATATATATAAAAGATTTGCAGCGTAAATTGGCTTTCAGTGTGTGTTTTAAGTCTGAAGGAAGCCAATTAATTTTTTACAATATATCCTGCATTCCCAGTGGATTTTTTTTTACTACATGTGCACAAGGGTTTGAAATTTGCAGCAAAATCCACAAGAAATTCTCCACATCTGAATTTGGCATAAAATGCTTCCATGGAACCATATAGAGAATAATGAATAAGCGTCTCCATAGATAAAAATAAACAAAAGAAAACACAGAACATGATCTGCACCAAATACGTAATCTCTAAAATGCAATGTGTGTTCCATTCATGATATCTATGGTCAGTTCCAGAAGAGTGAATTTATATGATGGATCCATATTTCAGATCCTCATCTTTAGCCCCTTGTGGCGTCCCACAGCAAAAAAGCACTGCGGGAAAAACCGCGGTAGTGACGCATTGCGGTTCTTCCCACAGCGCTTTGGCAGAAACTTCGCAGAGATTTCCTCTGCAGACTTTCTGCTTCAATTATACCTATAGGGAAACCGCCGGTGTTTTCGTAGGTATAATTGACATGCTGCGGTTTCCAAAACCGCAACGGTTTTGAAAATCACTGCGTGCCCGCAGCGCGTTTTTTTTTTTTACCGCAAAGTGGGGATGGGATTTACTAGAATCACATCCACTTTGCTCTGACTGTAAAATGCAGTTTTTTTTTCTGCAGCGTTTCCGCTGCAGGTGCCTTTAGGTGACATTTTAATGGTGTTTTGTATCTGATCTTTTCAATGAGTGAATCACTGTTGGAAACTTGTTTATTGAGAATTATTTTATTGACTTGGGAACACTTTTCAATGAATAAATCTCATTATGATGTCCTAATAAGAATCCCACCTGCTGACATTATATATAGGCATAGCAGCTTGCATACCTGTTTGTGCAGTGAGCGAGGAAACTAAGATCACACCTGTTGAAGATGTGCGTCCAGCAGAATAAAGGAGGGTCTGTTACTGTGACCTGTGTGATAACATTTGGCAGGCATGGTCACTCCACATCAGGTCAGTAACACAATACAGCTGATGGATAATGCACTACCACTATGTCAGACTCTCACTGTCTCTACTTTGGTATCACCGTCCACCATTACTCAATGTCTACTATCAATCCTTTCCTTTCTCTTTGTATATGACAAATAAAAAAGTAAAAGAAAACTGCACTGCAGTGATTTTACATTGCAGGGCATTTATCAAGTGAATTGTGTCGATTTTCTTCTCAATCTGCCCCTTTTTTAAGTTTTATTTTCTGCGTTTGCACCCATTTTGTCTGTCTGCCAGATGAGGCAGATGTTAATTGGCTTAATGAACTAAACCTATTCTTCAACAGATTTGATCACACACCAGCTCCTCCCACCCCAGTATGTCCTTCAGCTCCCCCCACCACAATGACTTCTCCCCATGCGGCCACTTCCCAACAGACCAGTAAATCCAGAAATCCGTCTTTATCTGGCCACAGTCTGACCTTCACACGGGCCCAGGTGAGGAAGGAGATGAAAAAGATCAAGGCGAGGAAAGCCGCAGGGCCAGATGACATCAGTGCAAGGCTAATTAAGACTTGCGGGGACCAGCTGTGTGGTATAATTACATATATGTATAATATGAGCCTGAGGCAGGAAATAGTCCCTGAATTATGGAAATCTTGTGTGGTACCAGTTCCAAAGAAACCCCACCCTATGGACCTCAATGACTACAGACCTGTAGCACTGACATCCCACCTGATGAAGATCTTGGAGAGATTGGTTCTCACACACCTCCGCCCTCTAGTGAGCCCCGCTATGGACCCCCTCCAGTTTGCTTATCGACCGGGCATTGGGGTAGATGATGCCATCATCCATCTTCTGCACAGGGCTCTGTCTCACCTGGAGAAACCAGGGAACACAGTGAGAATAATGTTCTTTGATTTCTCCAGTGCTTTTAACACCATACAGCCCAGGTTATTGAGGGACAAGCTGGGCCTTGCTGGAGTGGACCACCACCTCTCCAACTGGATCCTAGACTACCTCACAAATCGACCTCAATACGTGAGAGCCCAAGACTGTGTGTCAGGTACCGTGATCTGTAATACGGGGGCACCTCAGGGTACGGTTCTCGCCCCTTTCCTCTTCACACTGTACACTGCAGATTTTAGGTGCAACTCATCCAGCTGCTACCTACAGAAGTATTCTGACGACTCTGCAATAGTGGGTCTCATCACAGATGATGATGATAGGGAGTACAGAGAACTGAACCAGGATTTTGTGGACTGGTGCCACCGGAACCACCTGAAGATTAACGCGGGGAAGACCAAGGAGATGGTGGTGGACTTCCGCAAAGGCAGAAGCCCTCCTAAACCAGTGGACATCCTGGGGACGGGCATCGAGATTGTGAACACCTATAAGTACCTGGGTTTGCTCCTTAATAATAAGCTGGACTGGGCAGATCATATGGAGGCCCTGTACAGGAAGGGCCACAGCAGGCTCTACCTGCTTAGGAAGCTGAGAGCCTTTGGAATCCGGGGGGCACTTCTTAGAACTTTCTTCAACTCGGTAGTGGCATCAGCCATCTTCTTTGGAGTGGCCTGCTGGGGGAGCAGTATATCAACCAGGGACAGAAATAAACTTGACAAGCTGATTAGAAAGGCCAGCTCTGTCCTGGGGAGCCCACTGGACCCAGTGCAGGTGGTGGGTGACAGAAGGATACTGTCCATGGTGAGCTTCATGCAGAAGAAGAAGTCCCATCCCATGCATGAGACTGTGATCGCGCTGAGCAGTACTGTCAGTGACCGACTTCTCCACCCTAGGTGTGAGAAGGAGCGCTATCGGAAGTCTTTCCTCCCCACCGCGGTTAGGCTGTACAACCAACACCGACCTAAGCGGAGATCATTACACACAGAGAACTGAAATATCTCTCTGCCTCCCCCCCCCCCCCCCCCCGCCACTTCCTATATGTCTGTCGGCTATCAAAGTAATGCCTCTTACCTTGGAACATTCCTGTACATGTTGTATTTGTATTTGCTGTAACACACTGAATTTCCCCATTGTGGGACTATTAAAGGACTATTATTATTATTAGATTATTATTTTGAAGGCTTTTACACCAGGGAAAGTGGGCATGGTTTATCTGGAGTAACATTTTATACTGCATTTATAAAATGACACTTTTCCAAAAAGGTGCAAAAAATTAGGCAACTGTGCTCCTGTACATAAGTAACATAAAAACCCTGACAGCTCTGACAGCATTGGAATCCCAAATTCCATTAGGTGAATTTTGCTCAAAATTCATAGATAAATTATATGTTGGATTTCAATGTGTTCAATCCTTTTTTTTTCGTAGGGAAATAACATTAGTTTCATGGTTAATTGCCAGGATTGAAAATGGCATAGTATCCCTTATTACTTGTACAGGTGCATTTCAATAAATTATAATATCTTTGAAACATTAATTTCTTTCAGTAATTAAATTAAAAAAGTGACCTCATATATTTTCTATTTCAAGTGTTTTATTTCTGTAAATGTTGATTCTGGATTACAGGTAATGAAAACGCAAATCTAAGAAAATTAGAATATTGTGAAAAAGTTCAGTATTGTAAATTCAGTGTCACCTGACAAGGTTTCCTAAGCCTTTAAATGGTCCCTCAGTCTGGTTTAGTAGGACACACAATCATGGAAGACGCTGATTATGGATTGTATTACTGAATTACTGAAATAAATGAATGTTTCAAAAGTATTCTAATTTATTGAGATGCACCTGTACATTATTCCTCATAATATACACTACAACTGTTGCAGTATATTTTGATGGGATTGTTACTATTCACTGTTAGCTAACTGATGATAAACACATTCAATCTTAAAGAACAAAAAGAAAAAAAAAAGATGGTCTGCAGCATCTGAACTGT
Organism: Leptodactylus fallax; assembly: GCA_947044405.1. NCBI lineage: Eukaryota > Metazoa > Chordata > Amphibia > Anura > Leptodactylidae > Leptodactylus > Leptodactylus fallax. Next base: position 1,807,877 of record CAMRHE010000049.1, read on the forward strand.
GCCCAGACTTTTATCTAGCTGGATGCAGGACCATCAGAACAACATTCTCATTGTATATGCTCCACTTCTCTAAGTGCCTGAATTTAGTTCATTTCATGACAGGGGTATATAGCAGTGGATTTCTCCCCTCTACACACAAAGAACAAATACACGTATGGCCATTTTGCATTTGTATGAGAGTATCAGGAGAAATAATGTTTGGCCAACAGTTGTCAGATGTGTATGGCCAACCATAGGCACTCATTCTGAGTATATGTGCTGTTCATTTCAAACTACTACATATCAGTATTGTACTTTGATTATAGTCAGTACTGCTCTCTGCTTGGTAATATATCTCAAATAATGAAATATGTATCCACTGAATTGTATATTAGTTGTATTCAAGATCCATTTATGTAGATTACACAAAATAAAGAGACATGCCAACATGAGTACGATGAAAGGACATTTTTTTTATATATACCAGTTCATGAGGATATGTTAGGCATATGTGCTGGGAGATTTCCAGGTACAGTGACCAAAAACCTCTTTATTCAAATGTTACAGATTTTACATAGTAGCATACAGTGGCGTAACTAGGAATGGCTGGGCCCCAAGGCGAACATTTGACGTTATTACGTGGCCGTGCCCCATGTGACCGCTGAGGCCTAATCACAGGCCTCAGTCATGACGGAAGAGCGCCAGAGAGAATGCTGCGCCCAGGAGAGGTGAGAATATGTGTTTATTATTTTCAGTCACCTCCCCTGGGTGCCCTGCACTGCCCTGCCATCTATTGGAAAGGGGCCTGCAATATGCCAGGACTCCTTTCCAATTACAGTATGTATAGCGGTCGGGGAACCAGGCTTTCCCCGACCGCTATTATAATGGTCCGGGGCCCGGCCATCTCCAGCTGGTCACAGGCTCCGTAACCTGCCGGGTCCGTTCGCGGTCGCAGGGGGTGCGACCGCAATCATTACTGGTTTGTGAGGTTCGCGGTAGCGTCTGCAGCCGCTACCGGGCCCTGTGGCAGCCGCTACCGCTGCTACCCCGATAGTTACGCCCCTGGTAGCATAGTAGATTGAATGAAGACACAGGTGTATCAAGTCCAACCTATAACCCTACAGTGTTGACCCAGAGGAGGGGAAAAAATATGAGACTGATGCTTATTGTCCCATATCAGGGGAAAAAACTCCTTCTGGAGTCTAAATCTAAAACCCATAACCTGTAGTATGTTTTCTTTCAAGAAAAACATCTAGACACTTTGTGAACTTATCAATGAATCCACCATCACCACATCCTGTGGCAGTGAATTCCATAGCCTCACTGCTCTTACAGTAAAGAATCCCTGACTATGATGCTTGATGACTCTTGTCTAGGCATAGAGGATGTCCCCTTATACCGGTCTAGGAGTAAAAAGATCATTAGAAAGGTCTATGTCCTGTCCCTTCATGTATTTGTACAACCCCTTATCTGCCTTGTGACATGACCATAAACACCACACAAAAGGTATAGTTACTTTACATGTGCTTTAGCTTGTTCTATATTATAAAAGCAACAGCAACAAAAGATGAAGCTGTAAAGTACTTATAGTAGTCTCTTAAGGCGCTATTCATCATGCATAACCTAACTCTGTCCCAAGCTTAGTCCAATGATAACAGAAGCATGTGTTATTGTACACGAGCGTCTAACATTTTAGGAAACCTCTTAAGGATGGTTTCACACACACCATTTTTGGATAAACACCGTAGCTATTTGTTTGCTATTGTACAGTTACTCTTGGCAGAACTACATATAAATAAACCAGTAGTATCAATAATGGATAGACGAGCGGGGCACGCTGCTCCTTATTGTACATGCCCACTGCCTCAGAGACAAATTCAAAATGTCGTGCAACCATAATGTGATTATTAGCAGTAGAAAAACGGACATGACAAAATGTATGTAGACTTATACAGTCAGAGAACAGACTGCCCAGCAAGACCCTGCACATATTTCAACTTTTCATAAAAGCTCAGACACCCTTTAAGTGTACTAGCATTACAAAAGAAATATACTCTACTCACACAGACACATTGTTACCAGCGCTTACTGAGGTAGATGAGGTTTGGCACAACACAGGTTAACATCAGTTGATCGCCAGTAAGAAACAGCCAGGATTAACATTAATAGTCCAACACGACATTGACAGTGTACTTTTCTCAGTGTGAGAATGGTCCTGTGGCACACACAGCGATTGCCCAGTTCTCACAGATTTGATACACTATCCTTTTGGAATCAACAGGCTTGGCTCCAGGATTGCATGGATGAAATGGCAGAACAGTAGTGATGGAGTAGTGGAACCTGAAAGCATAGGAAAACCTCCCTTTTGACTACAAGATATCAGGCTGTAGCGCACAAAGACTGTATGCCAAATGAAAATGGTGATCCCTGGCACAGGAGATCTAAGGCATCAGGCCTGAAGCTGACTATACCCTTTAGATTCAAAAGAATTTATTGAAATATGTCAGTAACAGGATACATAACAAACAGTCGCAATATCATTGCAAAAATACGAGGCAATGGAAGCACAAAACAAGGAAACAATTATACATTAGAAGGCAGCATGTTTATAGGACAAGAAAGAGGGATAAAAAGGTACAAAAAACAAAAACCAACACAAGGGGGTGGGGTGGTAGTGAGTAACAAGTCATGAGGTAGGGTGGGAGGGAGATCCTGCTTGGGAGGAGGGGTATGGGCACCACACTCAATCCTATTGCCTAATCATAGCTGAAGACAGTATGGCAAACCTGTGATATTGGACCTATTGATCCAGGGCGCCCAAACTCTATCAAAGATAAGGCGGGTGTCAGAGATAGTGGCATTAATTTTTTCATGAAGTATTACAGTATCAGCTCGGTGAACACCATCGGTCTCCTCCAGTTGAAGACAATATGGATTCACGCAGCCATCAGGATGTACTGAAATAATTTAAATAGGACATATTTGAAGGCTAGTGGGTTTAATACTAAGGAGAAAAATGGGGGCTGATAATGGGAATGACTGTCCAAAAAGCCGTTGTGCCATTCTATGAATAGCCACCCAAAAGCTATGGGTGTGAGGGCAGGACCACCAAATATGGGCCGTACCCTTTAGATGCTACCAGGATGCTTGTTCGCTTGACAGCAATTTCTCATGCCCCTCCTTTGTCCACAACCCATGGCCAAACTTAGCTGGAATTTTTATTTTCTTCTCTTAAAGCAAAGATTGGGCATGTTGAAATCCAATAGCTTTATTCTCCTCTTCCCTGATATCTTCCGTTGGAGGAAAGGAGGGAGGTTCCCGCACACAACAGGTTATTGGTTGGTCCTTCTGAAATTGTCAGGTTTAATCTAATATGTATGGCCATTTAACACACTGGGCGCTTTCCCCAGTGCCTAGGCCTAAAAAACCCTCTGAAAAGGCACAGGCAGACCTGTTGATATTTTCACGCCTTTGATCCTCTTCCTATTTTCCATTTTATTATACAAAACCCTTGCTGGGAAGCAGACTAGGTGAGAGTAATACGGAAGTGTCACTTGACCTAACCACTATTGTGGACCGGTTCTCATAGTGAGCAGTGCACTTCCCTTAAACACGTGTCTGTCTCCAAGCCAGATTTATCTATGTGCATTATGACATTCAGGTGACTGAGAAAGCAGCTCTGGATCTTTCACTTCCTTCCTAGAAAACAAGTACATTTAAAAGCCAAAGAGTTTCCTTCTGGTTTTTTTTTGAAGGGACAGGAGGAAGTTTAATATAATTTTTACTTTTAATAATGTCGATTATGAGTTGCTTGAGTGTGGGAAAATGACACCTTTCAATGTGCAGATTATGGTTTGTGGGTAGTGATATCATTTGAATTGGAAATCATGGTTTGTGGGTAAACTTGTAACCTAAATGCGAACGGGTACGTGAGAGCAACCCAGAGGTGTCACCACTTTGTTGGAGTTTTATAAGATATTATTCAGCGAAAAGTTGTAGGATTTAGAGAGGGTGTGGAAGCAATTCATTTTAGAGTTAAGGTGTGCCAATTCTAGCGGGACTGGCCAACTATCTAATGTACAGTATATAGGTGGCCCTGTGACAGATGTAGAGGGAAAGAAGGTTTAAGCATGTTGGATTTCAGCACCAAATCTTTTTATACACCCCAAGGGCCTCTGGCAGTGGCCTATTCCAGTCTCCCAAATGAAAACCCGTATATGCTCAGTCACAGGGCTGGCTCCAGCTACAGCCTCCGAAACAGCTGCAGAATCTGCGGCAAGATCAAGCAGGACGCTTTTTTTTTCCAGCTTCCTACTCCAATTGGTTTCAATGGGAGGCAGAATGAAGGAAGAATCTGCTGCTGATTTGAGGTAGTCAGGAGGAATAGTTGTCAGCTGAATGAACTGCTATTGAGGAGTATGGATACTTTAGATCTTGCCCTATCAGTGCTGGTTTAGTTGGTAACCGAGGTCGTCCACTATATAGTTGTAAGTATTACTAAGCATGGATGGCAAACGTAGCCACATTTTTTGAAATCCATCTCCCGCTCCCTTATCCAGATTTTCAGCTCCACCTTATTATGCTTCACCATGGTCATGTTTCTGAAGACCATTTTTCAGTGCAATTTTGGTTAGTCATCTTAAGGTTTTACTGTAGAAAAGTGATTCAGTTATGACTAATGCATTGAGCAGAACTGTACTAGGCACCAATTATGCATGGACTATGGCTGTCACCAGTGTACGCTGTGGCTTCTATGTTCATATGGACATAGTGGTAATACTTCACAGACACTATATTAGGTCAGATTTATGAGAAATTGTCTTAGTTGCCCATAGCAACCAATCACAGCACAGCTTTCATTTGTTATAGTGCTTTTGAAACATGAAAGCTGTGCTGTGATTGGTTGCTATGGGCAACTAAGATGATTTCTCTTTAAAGTCAGTTTTCATAAATCTGCCCTGACTAATATAAGGGGCGTAAATACCGGGGTAGCAGCGGGAGCAACTGCCAAAGGGCCCGGGACATTAGGGGGCCCGACGGGTCCCTGATGTTTGTTTGTTTTTTTTTTTCTATTTAATAGGCTGTTATCTGCTGGTGTAACCCCAGCAGGTAACGGGCCCTATTTTCTTGCTGATCCCCGCTCCTGCTCACGGCTGCCTGCGCCTCCCATTCTGCGAAAGCGGTGGTGGCTTTGAGCAGGAGTGGGGATCAGTAAGGCCCAGGCCCGCGAACCCCACAAACACTACTATAAAAACCGAATACGATGATTTACAAATCCTTTTCAATTTATATTCAATAGAATACACTACAAAGACCCCAAAGTATAATGATTGGAGGCCCACGGAAGGTGAGGGAACATAAAAAACAATGTTACTTACCTCTCCTGTGCTCCAGCAGGCTTTGGGCCTCCTTGGTGACGTCCAGGCCGACGTTATTATGCCTCACTATGCTGGCCGTGACGTCTGGTCCAACATTGAAGAAGCAGGGAGCTTGCCAGAGTCAGGGACAGGTAAGTAACACAGTTTTTTATGTTTGTATCCTCCCCTGGGTCTCCAATCATTATACTCTGGGGTCTTTTCATAATTGTTCATGAGTGGTGCACAATGGGGCATAATACTGTGTGCAGGGGCCGCTATGGGGCATAATGCTGTGTGCAGGGGCCACAATGGGGCATAATACTGTGTCCAGGGGCCACGATGGCGCATAATAGTGTGTGCAGGAATGAGGGGAATGCGGTTTGCGCGGGGGGGTGGGGGGGTGGTTCCATGTCAAATGTTTGCCTTGGGGCCCAGCCATTCCTAGTTACGCCACTGACTAATATTATATGTTATATATATATATATATATATATATATATATATATATATATGAACTTTATTTCTAGTATCTTTAGGGTCTATGGCTCGTATTAATTTTTAGGGTTCCAATAGTATCTGTTTCAAATGGCTTCTACTATTTCTTGCATTATATGGGCACTGTAGTTTGTATTATCCTATGGAGATAATGTATAGTAGTATTTAAGAGGCACAACTATCAGGAATTTGAAGCTGAATTTTTCTGCTTGACCATATTTCATGTCAAATTCTGCGGCTGAATTTGCTAATTCTGCACCTGCCAGTCTGTATTTTTCCTCTTTCCATTCATTTCAATGGGAGTTCTCAGGCGAAATCTGCCAGAAGATGGAGCACAACACTTATTTTTTTCCGCTAGCTGAAAAAAATCAGCTAGTGGAAAAATTTTGCATTTCACTCCCATTGAAATCAATGGAGACAGTTTTCAGGCGTAATTTGGAGCTGATTTTGAGGTGGAATTTGACTCAAATTCAGCGCCAAATTCCACCATGTGAACAAACCTTTGTCTACATCACATGTTGGTTGACCAAGTCCCTTTATGCCACGTTGATGGCACAAACGCATTAGTAAATGTACCCCAAATATCTCTACTATTTTCCTTCACTCTTTCTATCATTATATAGATCGACAGTCTCATATGGATCTGTAATAAAGATAATATTATATTTTTTTTGTAATCATCCATTGCTATTCTTCTGTGCTTCTATTCAGTAGATGTAAAAATTACTCAGTTAAATGAAGAAATGCTTTTGGACGTGCCCTCTCATCCTCGGTTTTTGGAGGGAGGTCAGGACTCTGACGACTGCTCTCTTTTTGCAAGAGGTTCCTCTTGACCCTCTTCTTTATCTCCTGAACCTTCCCCCCAGACACCTGAGCAATAAGTCATCCAGGCTTTTCTTGCATCTTTGTACTGCAGCTAAAACTCTCATAGCTAGAAACTGGAAGAAGGTGAGTCCCCCATCTAGTCTTGAGCTTGTGGCTAGAATGAAGGATGTGAGGAGTCTTGAATACCTGACTGCTGGCCTACATAATTCACGGGAAGCCTTTGGGGCTATTTGGGCACCCTGGGACATGTATTGTACATCACAGGGTCTCTGATCTCTAGTCCTCTCCTTCCCTCCCCCCCCTTCCCTTTGGTCCTACCCTTGTCTTCTTAACCCCTCCATTCCCCCCTCCCTTGTTCACTGCTTAATTTAAATGCATATTGCTTAAGGGGGAGGAGGCAGATAGCCTCTATTTACCTCAATGCTTCCTGTTTGTTTGATTATTATTGTTTTTTTGTTTTTTCTTTATTCCTTGTTAATGAAAAATTTTTCAATAAAATTACAGTTATAAAAAAAAAAAAAAATGAAGAAATGATTTTTTATTAATTTAAAACATATTTCCAATAAATAAGCATCATTAAAGAAATAACACTCCAGAATGACCGGCGGCCATCATATATTTACAGATTTACTGGGAACAGCTTTTACAGTGAGATACATAGAAATATTTTATCTTTAAGGCGAGTATCTTCAATGATCAAATCAGAGAGTATAGAAACAGATCTGATCAGTAAGTGCACTGCCAAGCGTACGCTCCACAGAAATGTATACAAATCTCCCACTTTACTGTAATGTCATACATTACATCTCATATATATCAGCACTGACCACATCTTAGAACAGTGCACCAACTTGGAAACCGGATAAGCTATATTTTGCTGGAGAAGGGGAAATGATGAGAAAAGACCAAGTGACTGAATTGAGATTACCTAAGAACTGGAACATGTCTTTTGGGTGATTTGCCTTAAACTGGCCTCACATTGCCCAATATTTTTGCCAGATTCAAAAAGGTTTAGTGATTGTGTTATATAGAGGGTCAGTAATGAGGATTCTAAATTAGAATCCTTTGTCGCTCGGGGAAGAATCACAGATGGTTTGGTTCTTCTTAGATCAGGATTGGCATGAATGCCGCAATGTCAGTAGTGGCATTATAGCAGGGGTCTTTAGATTTAGGCTGCACCCATGCATAATTAATTTAACACCTTTATGCTGAAAATATCCCTATTTCTAGATCCCTGGTCCCTGGATACATTCACTTCTAGTACAAATGTGATTCCACTGATCTTCCTGAAAGATGATACATGGTAAATAGATTGAAGGAGTTGTCAATGCTCCTGAAACATCTATTTCAGTAAATACTTATATTCCCCATAAAATAACATTTCTGGATTATGTTTTCCTACAGCCCTGATTTGGTTCATTCCTCTGAAATTCTTCTTCAAAGCACATGGTTCATTGACAACTGTGTGCCGCCATTTTCCTTACCAATAAGGTATGTTCTTACATAGTCAGCACTGATTGGACAGTGTCAGAATGTGAAAAAATATGCCCAATAGACAAGAGGAATAATAAAAATCACTTGTCAAGTTATTAATACATTTTCAGGGTTATGAACAGGAGGACGTCACTACAGAGAATTCTAAGAAAAAAATGCTCCAGAATTTTTGAATGCGGAATACAAGTATGTACTAAAGCAGACATGTCTGGAGATGTGACAGGTGGTCTTTAAACAGAAGCAACATACTAATTTAGAGATAGGCAAATCCGGAATATTCACATTGCTGCAGTACAAATAGATAGTGATACTGAAGAAATAAAAGTAAAAAGAAAACAACTATTATGACCTGTCTTTTTGTTGGCCTCAACACTACATGGTGGTAGTATATCAAATTTTCTTCCATATTTAGCCCAGGCCATAAATAAATTGGTGAGAGAGGAACCCTAGACAAAACTGATAGAGAACATAGGCGTGTTCAGTTTTATACATATACTGTCAGTGTTCGTTGTAAGGGAATGCTTCAGTTGTCTGTGTCTGACAAAAAGTCTTGGTAGTTTTTAGTTTACAAAAATAAACACACACTAAAATATTTATCTATTTAGTTAGGGTATAGATGTTGTAATCCTTGCAGTGACCTTGCAGAATTCGGAAGTCCATCTCTACTCCTCTGCATCCATCTACAACAGCTCCAGTCCTGTATACCATACCACCATACTCTTGAGCTTGGTACTTGCTAGTGACCTTGATCATGGAAGACTGACTCTAAGGTGAGATTTTTTTGCACATTCCACCCCAATAAGTGGTCAATGAATCAACACTACAGATTGAATGCTGACGTTCACCTAGTGTTCTCAGATGACATAGGTTTCCTGTATGGAACCAGAGACATTTTTATTTCTTGATCATTTAAGTCCATGCTGTGTCTCACGATGTCTTCTCAGATCTACCTTCCTTTGAAAGCCCTTACCACAAAGGTCACAGCCAAATGGCTTGAAACCAGTATGTTTCCGACTGTGAGTGATGAGATTAGAGCTCTGACTGAATGCTTTGCCACAAACTTGACACTTGTGAGGCTTTTCTCCTACAATAAAAAGAGAGGGAAGAAATGAAAGTCAAAGATTAGTGCATACGGTGTGTATATTTGACAGCATGTATCTTTCCTTCATGTGGCCTTTAAGTCACGTGTGGCTCACTAACTGTTAGAATTGAGTACCAGTGACATAGATGATGTCATAGCATTACTGAAACTTGGAGCCAGGGTTGGAACCATTTGACACCAAACTGAGAACCACTACAACTACCACTACTGCCTGGGGCTTCCTCTACATCTAGAGGAAACATGGTTTCCCATCGTCATAGATGAGGATTCTTCACAGTAAAAGCAGTGAGACCATGGAACTTACTGCCACAACTCTTGTAAAGGTTGATTTCATTGTTCAGGTTCAAGAGGGGTCTTGAAGACTTTCTTAAAAAATAATATTACCATTTAAGGGTACTATATTTTGGAGATGGGGCATTCATGTTTATTCTGATTGTTGGAGTTGGAGTTGGGAAGGAATTTTTCTCCTACTTTGAAGTAATTGTTGTCTCCCTCATAGAGGTTTTTGCCTTTTTCTGGATCAACGCAGTCAGATTATATGTTGGACTTGAGGGACCTGTGTCTTTCTCAACTTTATTAACTATGTAACTATATCATATATCATGTACTTAACGCTACAGGCAGCACTGTAATACTAGACTTTTCAAAAGCACAACTATATCATTGTCACTGGGATGTCTATATACTGAAATTTTCAATTTGGTTGTTTCATTTGTTGCTATTAATAAATTGATATGTAGTAATAATGAATAATAAAGCATAATATTAGGCAATAAGATATTTAACTTTGCTTAGAAACAGATTGCTAGTGGGGATGGCTGCTTTTCATTGTCTTCTGTGATCACCTGCCATTTTCTGTTGCCTTTAAATTCAAGGCCACGTGTACAATGGGCTGAAGAGGATCCTATAGAAAAGCCCTTCTGTGCAAACACAGGACGGATCGTATTAAAGCGACACTGATTGCATGACCAGGATTCATTTATTAGACAGATGCGGGTATTGAACAGGAATCTCTCCACAGCTATTGTTCATGAACTAGTGTTAGTTCTGTGATGACGGACTAGGTGGCTTATATCACCAGAGGACTGACAAAGCTCATTCAGTTGGATGATAACATACAAGCTGCAATTTTATAACCAGGGGACAAATCATTTGTATAAGCGAAACATTGGGAAAGATTTAGTAAACAAAAGCTGCCAGAATTCTGCCATAATTTGCAACATAAAACTGTCTAACATTTCTTATGTTTTTGTCTTTCTTCCCCTCTTCCCTTCCCCATTGTTGGTTTCTCCCTTTTTGTTGCCTTGTTTCATTGGCCCCCAGTATTGTGAGCGTGGCCGGTGGATGACATTCACCCTACCTGTCTCTTGGGGACTAGGTTCCAGACACTCTTTCTGGGGTCATTACAGAACAGTCTTACACTGTAGAGTATTTTCAGGCTCGGCCCCTATAGTGGGATCCGCTGGCTTTCTGCCCGGTTTCCGCCCAAAATTGGCAGAGAGAAAAGTCCTCCGCATATTTTAAGCAGAATGGTGAACAGTGTCCTTGGACGCTAGTGTGAAGCGACCGCAAGTTACATCACCATCTGGCAAAATTTTGGAACATTTTTTGTCCATAAATTAAGCCAACTAATAAGAGGTGTAAAGCTGGACTAGATAGTCTAATAATGTAACATTGATTTATCATCAAGCATCAGACGCTGATAAATCTGGAGCATTTTAAGACTTTTAAGCAGCATTAGTAAATCTGCCCAATTATATTAATTTATTGGTGATGTCCAATGCAACAACCAATCTATAGGGCAGCACTTAAGATTTCTGTAAATATTCAGCTTAATGACATTGATATAACTATAATAACTGGGCAATGGACATGCTCTATTTGTCTGATACTTATCTTAGAGAATGGGTTCTGGGGGTGGTAGGAGGGGGACGGTGTTTTTTACATCTCCTTTACGAATGACTGAGATATACATAGATCCTATAGACAATATATTCACGAACCCTCTTATATGTAGGATGTCAGCAGTATAGTATATATGATAGACACTCACCTGTGTGTATGAAGGTGTGCTTCTTCATGTCTGACTTTTGGTGGAATCTCTTGCCACAGTACTGGCAGGGGTACGGCCTTGTGTCCGAGTGGATAAGTAAGTGTGTGGAGAGAGTGGATGATCTTTTAAAGCTTTTACCACAAATTTTACAATCAAAACTTCTTTCCTGCATAAGAAAAACACAAAGTCTATGAGTACAAAACATGTCTGTATTGTTTGTCAATTAGAATATTTAAAGCAAACCTGCGGGGATATTTCTGCTCCTATCTGAGAACAGTATATGATAGAGGGAGACAAGCTGAGCCCTGTGATACATAGGTTTATAGGATTTGAAGCAGGATTTCTAAGTAAATCCTGACAGGACTCCTAGGAGAGACAGTGAGAGTCCTGTATCAGTGTGTATACAGAAAGCTATACATTTATTTTATTTACAGATAATATGTAATACATTTGTAGATATTATATTTTGTATGACTGTGGTATGCACTTTATTGCTCCAGAGTAATCATCCATTCTTCTAATGTAACCCTGCCACTCATAAAAGAAATTTTTGCCCATAGTACCTGGGAATGAACTGCCTTGTGTTGCTCCAAACTGACAGCATGGCCAAACGTTTTCCCACATATTTCACAGGCAAAGGGTCTTGTGCCACTGTGAGACCTCCGCACATGGACTTCTAGTCCATGAGGTGTAGAAAAGACCTGGGAGAACAAAGAGTGAAAACTGAGTGGACAAACAAAACCTCATCATACTGAACAAACTGTATCATATTGGAAGGGTAAAGTCCTAATGTGCAAAAACATGATCAATCTACCATCCCTCCTACATAACTGATATATTGTGTGACAATTTGTAGGGTACGGAGTATTCTAGGTGACATACCTTGCTGCACTTAAGACATTTGTATGAGCCAGTATTGAGTAACAATCGGGTACACAGCAGATCAGATTCCACCTTGATCCCTTGAGTCTTCTCTCCATACAGGGTAGGGGAAGAACGAGAATCACCATAGCGGGGAACCCCCTGTGTATAATCTCCATAGAGTCCATGTACACGCCTGTCAGAGCTGTATAAAGGTGGCGGTAGAGTTGGTGGCACTCTGTCTCCATAGACACCCAAAGAAGAACTTCTCTCCAGTCCTGAAGGCCTGTAATTGTGTACTAGTTGCCGTAGTTCTGATCCTGCTAGGCTGCTCCACATATATGGCTTAAAGGAGGATGAAAATGGCGGAGAATCCTCCAGCGATGGACAGGCTGACCTTTCAGAAGCTACAAGAAAATGACAGTGTTAGAGACAGCTCAGTATAAGTAGAACATATGCAAGGCTTCAATCACATACAGTTTTATATTGAATTTTATATTTTTTTTTAAACAGGTTTTTGGGTAGTTTTTTTTTTAGATTCAGACAATTATTGGCATGTTTTTTTCAGGCTTGATTTTTAAGTGGTAATAGAGAAGATTATAGGAGAACGACTGAAAAATGCCTTACCTAAAGCAAGCTAAACTTTACAAAAATGCATAACAGCCCAAGAAACACACCAAAAGGGAAGAAAAATGCCACAAAAAAAGCAGTGTGTGGTGCATATTTTATTACTCTACTATCTGCTAGCAAACATCAAGCTGCAGATTGTTTTTATAAATTCCAAAAATATGGCACTTTTCTGGAACCCCCCCCCCCCCAAAAAAAAACCAAACAAAAAAAAAACAATACGTAAGACATCTCCTTTAGGTGATTCTGCCCCATGTTGTGGAAAAGCTGCTTTTTTGTTGCAGATTTTGCTGCGTGTTTTTTTTTTAGCCAAAACCAGGAATGGATTGGGCAGAAGGTAGAAGTATAAGGGCTTCCTATATATTTCCCATTCCTTTTGTAGCCTCTCCTGAGTTTGTCTAAAAAAAAAAAAAAAAAACGCAACTAAAAAAAGCTGCTTTAGCCTCAGCCTTAATGTGCTAGTTGAGCATTGTTTGTCACTGGCTAATTGTGAGACTTGGCAATGTGATCTGTCATAAAGTACACTTCCCATGAAGCACATCACATTTAATATTTATTTCTTTTGCTTACCTAGCGCCAACATATTCCACAACACTTTACAGGCGTTGTCATTACATTACTAACTGTCCCAAGTAAGGCTCACAATCTACATTCCCTATCAGTATGTCATTACACATAATCATCATGGAACTGTGTAATCATTTGTAAGAATATTTTTTTATTTAACAATCTGTTAGTTTCCAGGAATTATCAGTTTATATAGGCTTAATGAAGGTGAAGGCAGAGTCACATACAGCATCAGAATAGGATTTGCAGAAATAGACGCGCTTGCCACTAATCTCTATTCAGATAATGAAGCTGATTTTCAGTGATAGAAATGTGATTTTGCCTCTTAAAGTCTTGGAAAGATTTGACTGAATTCCAGTCTGGATTCTTATTGTGTTACCTCTATAAGTATCTATTCTATACTGTGAACATGTTAATATTAAAAAAAAATATTTGTCTAATCTGAACATGGGGAAAAGCATGGGACTCTAAAACCAAAAACGTAACAAAAAAAAAAAAAATAAAGAGTAAGATCCAGACCACTAAGAGCTAACATGAATGCATCTAAACTTGTATTTCACATGTTCTCCCAAAACAACTGATCTCCTCTAGACAGGCAAGAGGAAAGAGAACTGATCCCATTCATCTCTGCCTGATGGAAACTGAATTTACTCTGGTTTTTCCTCAAAAGAAAAAAAAACTGTTTGCATTGGAATCAAACTGATGATAAAATGAATCAGAAAAGAGGAAATACAAACCCTAGTGTGAACAGAGTCATGTCATGCATTTGGATATTGTACATCCAAAAAAAGGCTTAAAAATGTTTTCATAATTCCATGTATCCCTTATCCAATCGTTTACAAAATCAACCAAAAATGTAACGTGTTAATGTGCATTTAGCCTAACTGTTATAGTCTAATATTTATAGATATATGACTGGTATATAAACTTACACATGTTTATTTTTATATGACTGCTACATTCATCTGTATTGCTATTAATGCTAAAATACTAAAAATATGGCATATATAGTAGTAAGTAAATGTTTTTGTTTGTAAATTGGTAAAGCCAGGCATTGAAGGATAAGGGGTAGTGGAATAACATATATGATGCTAATGAATTTATGTTGTACAGCTATTATAGTGCAAGATATTAATATCATTAGTATATAGAAGTTTACTTTGGAAATTTCAGAATTTTGATTTCACATTAGAATCAGTCAAATTTGTACTCTATTGACTTCAGCGTACAAAAAAGTACAATAAGTGGAGACCTATCTTGGTCA